>OY776278.1:60145414-60430414 GCA_963675445.1 Linnaemya vulpina | reverse complement strand
TATTCTACTGTTTCAGTACGATCTTGTTGCGTCTCTAAAGGAGGACCTGATCATGGTCAAAGAAGCCTGAAGAATTCATTTCATCTGAATACAGTGATGAAGACATCGTTTCTGCAGCTTTAGAGACCCCGTCTGCAACAGTATGGTTGTTCTCGAGCTATATGGCACATGACCACATAGGCGTCGAGCACTAGAACGTCGCTAGTTACATGTGCCGACACTAATTCGCACCACACCGGTGGGGTAGTAGCGATATTAACGAACGGTGTCTTTTTTTTATATTGAATAATCATTTTGAACTACATAGTTAATAGGGGTTCAGAACCCTCATTTGTTGTGTCCAACCGTGAGGAGATTTTAGACATCACACTGGTTAGTACAGCTCATACCAGTCTAATTAGCGACTAGAGGGTTGCAGACGACTGTTCCATCTCTGACAATCGCTATATTAACTTCAACATAGGCCTAGGTGTTGAGAAACCGAATCCTATAGCGAACTGGAAGAGGACCGACTGGGAGCTACAGAACAACCTTCTCTGCAACTCCCTATCCTCGATTCCACCGATGAATGATATCGGGGATATTGATTCTGCTGTGGAGATTCTTAGTGAATCATTCCGCTACCCCACTAACATGGCCTGCAGGCCGGTAATTTGTAGGGGCAAGGCCAAACCACCTTGGTGGAGCGTGGAAATTGCATATTTACATAAGGAATGCTGCAGGTTATTTAATGAGTCAAAAAGATCAGGAGACTGGTCAACATATAAATCCTGAGTGAAACCGCAATGCATTCTCTAGTGGGCTGCATAGAGAAATCTCTTGAACACAAGGAATTTACTATGGTAGACCTTCTTGACATTGAGGGTGCTTTCAACTACGTTAATCCTGAATCCATCATTGAAAGAATTCTGGTCGCAGGGATTGATATTGACATCTGTAGGTTTGTTAGGAAACTACTTACCTTCAGCGTCGTCAGCGCCTCGATTTGAGATGTAACTAAATAGAGAGCAGTCACTCGGTGCACTCCATAGGGAGGTATTTTATCACTCCTTCTGTGGAATCTGACCATTTACTCGCTGTTGCTTATTCTGGAGCATACACTAGTAAGGACGGTTGCATACGTCCATGGTGTTGCGGTGGTGATCTCCGGTAAGCACTTAGATACCATATCTCAGTGTATGGAGTCCGCACTGGCAATCCTGAGCAAATGGAGCACCAGTAGTGGGTTCATTGTGAATCCAGCCAAAATTGGGCTGGTGCACTTCACTAGGAGGTACAAGATCGACAGCTTCACACATCCAAAGCAGAACGGTACACATCCAAAGCTGAACAGTTGGCCTTATTTTCTGCGGTCAGGTTGAACGCTGCGTGCCCATGGTCAAGGTTTGATTACGGGCATGCCAGGATTCTGATGAAATACCAAGACATCAGGATCCATAACAACGTTGACTATTGTATACCAAAACTTTTTTTTTTGTTGGACTTTTTCATTCTCTTGTCGGCGACAGGGAACAGGCTTCCAGATTTTCATTTCCCGCGAATTCCGTTAGAGTCTTTACTGACGGATCTAAGAGGAGAACTAATGTAGGCGGAGATTTTTACGTGGAGAAATTTAACGTAAGAACTTCCTTTTGGCTTCGGGATGGTTGCACCATCATGCAAGCCGAAATTTCTGCTATCACTCATGCAGCTCGATGGCTGAGGTATTATAGGATATCGAACGATATCTATATCTTTACCGATAGTAAGGCGGACATCTCTGCTATCAATGGTGTGTACAGCACATCTATGGTCTCATGCCAACTATCTTTAAATGAGATAGCGAGACATTCGAGGGTGACAATTGTTTAGGTACTGGGACATTCCGACTGTCCTAGCCACCTCATTGCTAAAGGAATTGCCAGGGAAGGGAAAGAGCTGGACAACTCTATGGTCTGGCTCTTCACAGGCTTTCCCCTATTGCACTGTAAGTTTTTGGTTCCGTGTGAATCATACAAACTCGCTAAATTAATATGAGACAACGTGACCAACTGTCGCGTGGCAAGGGCCACATGGCCCCGCAACGACCCACGCAGAACACGTGACCAATGTGAACTTCAGCAAGGTACGACTTCGTCAACTTGTGAATGTCTTAACTGGACACTGTAACTTTGGGACCCATACAAGAAGGACGGGTCTGGAATATAATGACTTCTGCAAAAGCTGTAATGATGAAGAGGAGGAGGAAACAGTACTCCATCTTCTATGTTAGTGCTCTGCCCTGAATAGCGTAAGAACCGTGGCACTGTGCTCCAAGTTTCTGCCAAATCTAAATAGAAAAGCGAGTGTGGAGCTTGGTATTATCTTTCCTACCGTCTACAGAATGGCTTAATGCGGCAGAGGACAACTTATGAGTAGTCCCTGTTTTAGGGTATCACAACGGGACCGAATGAATGGACCCACGTGCAATGTTTCGACATTAGTCCTAATAACCTAACCTGACTTAGCAATAGTGTCAAATACATTTGGTCAAAAAACTGTCACGTAGTGTTGTTAGATTTTAGAGACTTTATTTTTCTTTTCTATTGAAGAGTTTTTAAATGATTCGCATGATTCCTTTACTTGATATTTGTTAATCAATCTGCTAAACGCATTCTGTACCGTCAGTCTTACTTCCTACCTAAGCACCGTTACCGTCCCACGATCGAATTATATTGTAACCTCCAATTCAACAAAATACTAAAGAGGATCCATAAACGCAAGCGGTTCCAAGAATTCTGAGTATGAAAAATCAAACTTTTTTGTTAACTCTTACAAACTGGATATACTGCCTACAACTGATGAACCTCCGATTGAAATTTGTATATAAATTGTACTGAGATGTTGGTCCATACCTGACACTAAGTGAATACGTCAAATATTTTAAAAACAATATACACAACTTGAGGCTGTTTAAAAAGTATACACTAAGAGAAAAGCTGCGAGATAAAATCGAGCTGCGTCGTGCTTGTTTTTAGAATTCCAAGATTTTTTGACAAATCAAGCTTGCAAAACACTGAAATGAAGATAAAATTAAGGATTTCCTTCTTAAATTAAGATTAAAATCTGAAAATAAAAATAAAAGTCCTAGTTTAAGAATTAAAGATTACATCAAGAATATATTTTTTATATCTATATATACTTAAAACAAGCATAAAATTCTTAATTTAATCCCAAACGATTTCAAATAAACAAAAAACACTCTTTCTGTATGCGGTAATTTTTAAAGGGTTTAGTTTTTGAGTTTTATTCATGCTCTACACTGCTTTAACTATTATGATAACATTTAGCTGTTCAAGTGACCTACAGGAGTTTAAAAATCATGTAAAAATAGGACTTGAAGGAGGCTGTTCCGTTATGGCAACGCATGGGATTTCTTAAGAAATTATTTCCGTGAAAAAAAAAAAGGTAGAAATATTTTAATAGAAAGTAATCATTATAAAATATATATATAAACATTTATGTAGTATAGTGTGGAATAGACGACGGTATCCTGTCAATGCCATCGAAAGTGGAAGTCTGGTTGGAAATTGTAAAAAACCCAAGAAAACACTTCCTTAAACTCTTCATCTGCAAAAATGTCAGTCTGTGAAAAATTTAAAACAAAAATTATTCTTGAATTTTACAATCAAAACCAAAACTTAACACACGAGCACAGAAATGAATTGATAAACATCATAGTGGAAGACTTAATTCGCAACAATATCACGCTCCATGCAAAAGTCTTTTTGTGTTAATAAATAAATTGTGGGTATTTTTCCTAATGAAAAGGCTGTCGAGGTAGGTCGTATGTTATCTTATTGAACTACGTATATTAACATATATTCCCTTTTATTAAGAATTACTAATTTATACCAAGAAAAATCCAAGCGGTAAACTAAACTCTAAATACAAAACTAAAAGATCAAAAAAACGAAGAATTGGAAAAAATTGACTCTGATAAGGATTCTTCTATTGAAACCCTAAGATTTAACAAAGAAATCTTAACTGAGACCAACAAATCAACGCTTATGGCGTTTAAAATAATCTTAAGCAGGTATAGTTCTGAGGAAAAATGTCTGCGAAAAATGGAAATAAACTTTTAAGTTGCGTCAGCAGGATTTAAAGAAAATGGAAAGCACATACTTTTTTTTCTTGGCCTAAAATAACATTTATAAATATTTGTGTAGCAGTTTCTTTTCACAATATTCTATTATTAAAAACAATTTAAGATTAAAATCGATTTTAATTTATTTTATACATTTTGAAGTAAAATTTATTCAGTATTATGAAAACCATATTCTTAATAATTTATGTAGTCAACCACTTAATAAAGCAAAGTTAACTGAAAATAATGGTAAGACCCAATATATAATAAAGGTAAGACTTAAAATCAAAATTTTCTGTATTTCCCTTTTCATATTTAAGATGCCCAGGACTATATATTGGCCATATTATTTAACAGCTCGATTTCGAATTTCTTTAGGGAAACTAAACATAAACGCATCTATTTGAAATGCAGAAGAGAGTTTTGCACTAAATTTGACGTCAATCAATAATTACCAGCAGCAAATTGATGAAATACCCACCAAATACTACTCAGTGAAATTGACTGTACCTTTTCTTTTGGTATAAGGATTATCAGATATAGATATAAAATGCATTTATGTTTATTTTGTTAAGACTTTATACAAATTTGATTGTTACATAAAAAGCTTAGACGTGTGCTTTAAAATTTTGCAAGTAGTTATTTTAAAAAATCTCGATGCTTATCAATTACCATGGCTTTTCATAAAAATGTTTTAATATTTTTATATTAATACTTTCTCTGATATGAAATCTTAAAATATTACATCTTTTCTAAATTTTCTCGTTAAAAACTAATTTTAAACAAAATGTATATTCGTATATTTGGAATTCTCAAAAAAAAAAATTGTATTAAATTAAAAAACTAAGTTAAAAGGCTTTAATAATCATTTTCAAATGAAATTGAACCAAGAAAAGATGATTTAAAAACCGACAATGTAAATATTTGAAATATATTTAACTATCCTAGCCCTCCGTTACATGTAAATTTTTTACAAATAGTGGTAAAGCATTTATTAAACTTAAATATATATAAAGAGAATTACTTAAATTCTTGTCATAATTATTCTTCAGGCTCTAGGTCTAAGAATCGAAAATAAAACTCTTTTTATGTTTTATCTCGTCATACCTGTATAAAAAACAATTTCGTTGCCACAACATTTAGTATAACAAAATTATAATTTAATTTAAAGAGTTTTCATAAATAAGTGTTTAAAACTATAAACATAACAACACGTACATATGTATTGTCTTACTTTTGAGTAAAGTCGTCTAGTTTTGAAAAGTGTTAAATATTTACTAAATTTGTTTTGGTTTATTGTGTTTTGATATTATATATCTATACGTATACGCGCATTTTTCCGTGTCTGTTTTGTAGTTCATCCTAATTTCGGCGCCAGTGTTAATTATATGTGGCATTTCTACTGTGAATCTTTTTTATAATTATGTTTTTGTTGTAATATTTCCGTATTGTTTATGTTTGGCGAGTGACCATGCATTGCACAGTGGGCTGCTAATGCGGTTTTTTGTTCTAAATTTTCGTTTCTATTTTTATAGTTAGATTTGTGTGCAGCCAATCTTGTCCTAAGTTTTGATTTTGTGGTTCCTACATATATTTTCTTACAGACATTATTGCCATCCCCATAGCACGGTATTTTGTAGATAACATTATGTATATCTAATTTGTCTAGTTTTGTTTCGGTATTCGAAAACAGGGAGTTTAAAGTGTTTGTGGTTTTTAGAGCAATGCTTACGTTATCAGTGCCGTAGAGATTGAATTGCGTGATTCTTTCTGAGACACCTGGTACGTGTGTTAAAGACTTGTATACCTTCTGTCCGACGCAGTTGGTTTTTTATACCAATCAGTTATTAATATTGTTACGTTTTTAGACCTTTTCGTAAAAACGGTTTTATTTCTTATCCTTCAAGGATTCGTTTTATTGCATCAAATTAAAACACGGACAAATTAATTTTAGAAATATAATGCGGCAACACTTTATTTATTACTTTATTAATACGAGTATTTGTACTACTCAACACTTAGCGATGTTAACACGTCTATATTTGAAATCACACTGACTCTCGCTGAGCTCTGGCAGCGCCTTTATATAGCAAATATGACGTCGTCTGGTAACCTCGCGAAACTTCTGGGCATGGTGGTTGTATTTTACTTGACATGTGTGTTTGTATATATGACAATGCTGACTTGTTTGTTTTGCCTATGGTAACTATGAGTGGTTGTATGTATGAGTGTTCTGTGTGTTGTGTGGTTTTGTCTCTTCTTCTGCTATGTGTATATGGTAGTGTATACTTGTGAATCTGTTTAGCTTTATTAAGATCATTAAGAATAACATCTCTTAGCATTGATGTTGCTAGGTTTTTCGTTGTTGTTGTTTACACTTATTATTGGCACAGACTCGAATGATCTGGTATATTCTGGAGTATTCCATTTCCGTTAATTTGAATATTATCTATATTGTGTTGAAGAGGGTTGTAACATTTTGACAACTAGAGATTAATTGGCAGTGCTGCAAAGTTCATATAGCCACATTGTCGATTTATTTAAATCTATCTCTAATCTTTGTAACACTGCCTCCCACTTAAGCCTGTTTGACCCGAATAGGCATACAATCACCTCTTCCATAGTGTGCCAACCGTTCGAGATGTACTATCTTCATTTTTGACCTTGGGCAATTATGCTTCTGTATCCGGTATACAACGTCATTCAATCTCTTAATCACTTTATACGGGCCATCCCAGTGAGTCTGTAATTTTGGGGACAATCCTTTCTTCCGTTGTGGGTTATAAAGTAGAACCAATTGTCCTTCCATAAATCCCTCCTAATTTGCTGCGCGGTCATACCTAGCCATCATCTTGTCACTGACCATCTGGATTCTATTACGCGCGAACTCATGCAGTTCGTTTAAGCCCTCTTTCTCTTGGGGCGTAATAGTTCCTGAGTTGTACTGTTGTAGCTGTCCCCGACTTCTTCTTACTGGGCCTTTGGCTGCTTTGCACTGTGGGCAGTTTGCTATCCAGTCGGCTACGGCTTGTCGACATCCAACCCAATAAAAGTGCTGCTTCAGTTTCTCAAGTGTTTTTGTTACTCAAAGATGACCGCCACAAGGTCCATTATGAAACTCCTGTAAAACTTTACTTATCTTGGAGTATGGCACAACTATTAAATTTGAAGTTGTTTTGCCATCTACACTTTCCCATACGCAGTATAAACACCCTTTTATTACCTTGAGGCTATTCCACTGAGCCCAATAAGATTTGGCGATCGGGCTTTCAGCCGAAATTTCCTTCCGGGATGGTCGTCTGTCCTCTTCTTTGGCTGCTATAATTTTCCTTAGTATATCGTCGTCCCTCTGTGCCGCTGACCAGTCTTCATCAGGGCCGATGTGTATTAGACGAACATCCACAACGCCTTCCTTTTGCTCGGTTCTAACACAATGTTTACACTCTAAACAGCAGGGTCTTCTTGAAAGAGCATCCGCATTGTTATGCCTTGTGCCCCTTCTATGCTCAATGCTCTTTCTTGGTGGCAAAACAGATCTACCTCTCTTCCTTGATGCTTTGCAGCTGCGCTGAAAATTACCGATCTTTCCGCAGTTGAAGCACTTAGGCTTTTCTTTGATATCACTTTCTGCCAGCAGTTGTCGCATTGCCTCCTTAAAGCTGGCAATTAGGTTGTTATCTTCCTAAGACAAAAGCTGCACTCTACCTCTCTTCCTTGATGCTTTGCAGCTGCGCTGAAAATTACCGATCTTTCCGCAGTTGAAGCACTTAGGCTTTTCTTTGATAGCCTTTTCTGCCAGCAGTTGTCGCATTGCCACTAGGTTGTTATCCTTCTCAGACAAAACCTCCACATTCCGCACTTTACATATCTGTGGCTTGAAAAACATCCTGGCTGTCTCTTGAGCCAGTGCAAATGACACAGTTTCAGCGAAAGTGGATTTCTGCGTAGCGCACACCGCCAGTTTAACATCAGAGTCGCGAATGCCGTTAACGAAAGCCTCAGTTTTAAAATGGTCCAGGAACGGGTGACTCTCGCCTGGATATGTGAGCTGCACTAAACGCTCGATTTCCATTGCGAATTCTTGTAGAGATTCGTTAGGCTTCTGAACGCTACATCGCAATTCCATTCTGTATAAATCGCGCTTGTGCTCACCACCATACTTGCGCTGCAATGCTGCCATTACTTCATTATAGTTGTTTCTGCAGCTTACTGGCACAGTCTCAAGTACCTCTGCGGCTGTACCCTTTAAGGACAAGATCAACTCTATGGCCTTTTCTTCAGCATCCTATCCATTTCTGCTAGCAACCGTCTCGAACTGGAATTCGAAGATGCCTAATGGTACGCTGCCGTCGAAGCATGGCGGTTTTATCTGCGCAGAAACTTCCGCAACTGCTCGTACTGGCCCGCCACTACACTCCAGGTTATGCATTTTGTCCTCTAGAGCATGCAATTTCTCTTCGAACTCCTTTGCATGCTGTTCCAGGCCACAGCTTTCTAGATTTTGGACTCTATCCGCCAGCTCTGAGAATTTATTCTCAATAGAATCCATCCTCCTGTTGATGGCTTCAGAAACCTCTACCAGAATATCGTTCGTGGCCTTACTTTACTCCTGTATCTGCTGAGAGTTCTATTTTATTTCAGTTATTTCGGCAACAAGTTTTTCCTGTATCTGCTGAGTTTCGGCTACAAGCTTTTCCTGCATCTACTGAGAGTTTTGTTTTATTTCACTTATTTCGGCTACAAGCTTTTCACTATTGGCCCTTGATGCTTCCTGTTTCTGCTGACAGTTCTGTTTCATTTCGATCATCATAGCAGCGAACATTGAACTTATGTCCATGCTGCTGGTCGTGACAGGAGGGCATACCTGCACATCGTCTTTGTCCTCAAACTCGTATGTCCCGATGTCCATGACGCGATTCTTAAACTCATCTATTAGCCTCTTCTGCAGTTCAGCCTTGTTACCTGCAGTTGGCAATTCCAGCTTACTGAGCTCCTTTTCCAGCTGTTCAACTTTTAGCTCATCAAATTTCATGATTATTTATTTTAATTTTATAATATCCTTTTTTTTTCTTTAATTGCAATATCCTTTTAATTATTTTTGCAATCCCACTTCTGTCACCAATTGTTACGTTTTTAGACCTTTTCGTAAAAACGGTTTTATTTCTTATCCTTCAAGGATTCGTTTTATTGCATCAAATTGAAACACGGACAAATAAATTTTAGAAATATAATGCGGCAACACTTTATTTATTACTTTATTAATACGAGTATTTGTACTACTGAACACTTAGCGATGTTAACACGTCTATATTTGAAATCACACTGACTCTCGCTGAGCTCTGGCAGCGCTTTTATATAACAAAAATGACGTCGTCTGGTAACCTCGCGAAACTTCTGGGCATGGTGGTTGTATTTTACTTGACATGTGTGTTTGTATATAAGACAATGCTGACTTGTTTGTTTTGCTTATGGTAACTATGCGTGATTGTGTTCTGTGTGTTTTGCTTATGGTAACTATGAGTAGTTGTATGTATGAGTGTTCTGTGTGTTGTGTGGTTTTGTCTCTTCTTCTGCTATGTGTATATGGTTGTATATACTTGTGAATCTGTTTAGCTTTATTAGCAGCGAATACTTGCATACAAGATCATTAAGAATAACATCTCTTAGCATTTATGTTGCTAGGTTTTTCGTTGTTGTTGTTTACACTTATTATTGGCACAGCCTCGAATGATCTTTTATATTCTGGAGTATTCCATTTCAGTTAATTTGAATACTATCTATATTGTGTTCACCAGGGTTGCAACATTTTGACAACTAGAGATTAATTGGCAGTGCTGCCAAGTACATATAGCCAGATTGTCGTTTTATTTAAACCTATTTCTAATCTTTGTAGCAATATATTGTTCTCTCTTATAATTGCGGCATCTAGAAACTGTAGCTTTCCGTCTTTCTCTACTTCTATAGTAAATTGGATTCTCCGGTGGAAACTATTCAAGTATTTGAGTGTTTCGTCAACCCTGTTTCTGTTCATGATGCAAAACAAATCGTCTACGACTTTGTTATGGCTCTTGGTCTTATATCTAATTGGTCCATTCTTTTGTCTAGTAATTCTTTATTATATCAGCAATTACCGGTAAAGCTGGTGATCCCATAGGCATTCCTTTTAATTGTTCATATATTTTGTCATTATATATGAAGTACCTGTTCTCTTTTATACAAAACGTCATGATATACAAAACTTCAGGATATCCAAAAATAGATCTTTTGTTAAACTAATGGTTTCTTTGTCCTTTAGGTTTTTTTTTTATTATTTGTTGTTCATAAACACAGACAATGTTCAAACATGAGCATACATTAACCAAGGTTAACTGTCTAGATTTAACTGTATGTTTGACTAGGATTTATGGCTATCCTTAGAATGATCCTTTGTTGTTTGTATTTACGAACAACCACTGATAATTGTAATATTTTATGATCAATGTAATAGTTTAGGATAGTTTTGAGATTCTAATATATAAGGAACAAAAATTACATCAATAAATGAGTTCTATCTTAAAAGTGAATATATGTAGAAGGTTTCTCTTAACTAAACAATTTGGTGACCCCGACGTGATTTTCTTAGTGGTGTGTTAAAAAAAATTTGGTCAAACCAGATCAAAAATTGGACGAGAAAGAAAAACAAAATACAATAATTTTATTAAATTTATTTATTGGTTTTAATTTAAAAAAGGAATAATTAAAACAAAAGGTTCAAATAATAATTATTATAATGAATTCAATTGAACTAATTAAAAAGCAGGAAGAGTTAGGGCGAAATATTGCTGCCCTTATAATTCTTTGAGTGCATTGGTGCAACAAAGTGATGTAAGTAGAGAGGAACTAGCAATAAATGTATCAAAATTCAGGGAATCTTTTAAAAACATATATGCTGAATTTGAAAAAAATTATAAATGAAAAAGATAACACAAAAGGCTGCATTACAGGAAGATGTAGAAAAACCATCTACACAAATGAAAGGTGAAGTTAAAGTGCAAAATTTTGGACTGCAAAGGCAGTTTCAGTATATTCTTGATGACTTAGAATCAAAGCTAGAAAATTTCAAGCATAAAAATTTAACAATTGATAGTGTCAAAGAAAAATTTGAAATAACAGAAAAAGTGTTTTTTCAATATATAGGTGAATTTCCCGATGATGAGTTGACATCATTTACATTACCATCTATTGATATACCACAATTTAATGGAAAGTTTACGGATTGGGAAACATTTAGAGAATTGTTTGAGCAATTGATTTGTCTCAGCCAATTTCAAAAACACAAAAAATGTGTGTTCTAAGATCGAAATTAACCGGGGAAGCAATTAAGAAAATTTCCAAATTGCCATCCAGAGAAGAAAACTTTGATGTAGCTTGGAATATTTTAAATGAATGTTATTCGAACAATAGAGCAACAACTTCCGTTTATTTCAAATCTATCCTAGATGCTTCTTTTGTAAAATGCAATTCCAAAAGTGTAAAAAATTTTTTAAGCATGGTAAATGAAAGTTTACAAGCACTTGACGCGGTAAAAATAGATACTGAACAAATGTTTAAATCGTTCATCTGTTTTATATTACAACGAAAACTGGATGATCAGATGAGACTACAATTTGAACAGCAATTAGGTAAATCTCGAGATCTCCCAACGGTGGACCAACTGCTAGAATTTTTGCAGCAAATGCAATATTCATTGGAAGCGAGTCAACAATTTACAAAATGGGAAGATAGATATAATAAATTCCGTGGAACTAATCCACAATTTTATCAATAATTCAAGAAAGAAGAAGATCAAACAATAAATCAGTCTAAGACTCTAAACTTTAATAACTCGAAATATTTATTAGGCTGCACTTCAAGGCATATTTTATTTAAATGTCCAAAATTAAAAAATTTGCCGATTAAAGAAAAATTAGAATAGGTAAAAGGTTTCAAATTGTGTTACAAATGTCTTTGTCCAGGTCATCTCATAAAAATGTGTAATAGCCAGTTTAATTTTAGACTTTGTAAAAGTGAACTAAACCAAAAACTGTTTTGGTTAATAGTGAAAATGAAGACAATAATGAGTGCGTCTTATCAACAGCAATTATACAGGTTAAAACAGGAGATAATAAATGAATAGATTGTCGTATATTACTAGATGGAGGTTCACAGTTAAATCTAATAACAAAAGAATTTAAGAACAAATTAAAATTATCTAATATTATAAAGATAGATAGACAAATAGAGGGATTACAAATGAACAGATTGGCATTGATATGAAAACAAAGGTAGCTAAATATGAAACTTTTTTAAATGCAGCAGTAATAAATAAGATTGTGTTTAACGTCCCAAGTTCAAAAATGTTAGCAGGAACTTTTCCGAAAGACATCAAACTAGCAGATCCAATATATAACATTCCAAAAGGAATTGACTTGCTACTTTCAAATGAACTTGTATTTGATCTTATATGCAATGGAAAATTACAGGGCCCAAAAACTAAAACAAAATTACAAAATACAAAATTAGGTTGGGTTTCTTATAGTATGACACAATTTGATGATAGTAATCCAAGGCAAATGCTGGTAACCATAAATACAACTACAGAAAAAATATTAGAAAGATTTTGGGAAGTAGAAGAAGTGCCAAAAGTGAAGCACCTAACAACCCTTCAGGAAGAGTGTGAAAAACCATTCGATGAAAATACAAAGAGGTTAGCAGACGGTAAATTTCAAGTAACATTACCTTTTAAGGATATTGTTAAAAAATTAGATAGTTCCTACGTCATTGCTAAAAGAAGATTTTTTGCGCTAGAAAGAAAATTACAAAAGAATACAGAGTTAAAAGATCAATATCATGTATTTATGCAACAATACTTAGAGATGGGGCGTATGGAATTAAAAAAAGGTTTTACCTGCCACATCATTGTATTTGTAGACCAGAAAGCACATCTACAAAATTAAGAGTTGTATTTGATGCTTCCTGTAAGACGACAAGTAATATATCGTTAAACGATTTACTGCACACAGGTCCCCGAATTCAAGAAAATTTATTTAATATTTTACTGAGATTCAGGAAACATCGGCACGTTTTTTCAGCGGATATAGAGAAAATGTACAGAAAAATTTGGGTGTTAGAAAAACATAGAAAATACCAATAGATATTTTGGCGTTTCAATGAAACAGAACCGATTAAAACATACGCTCTTAAAACTGTAACTTACGGTACGCCGGCTGTTCCATATTTGGCAGTAAAATGTTTGGAAAAGATTTCGGATTGGAAAAGAAACCAATTTCCGGAAGAACCGGCAATGATTAAAAACGATTTTTATATGGACGATTTAATGACAGGAGGCGACTGTTTCGAAAAGGTTAGAATATTAAAAAAGAATTTAGACGCGTTACAGATGAAACTCGGAATGTCATTGAAAAAGTGGTGCGCTAACGAGAAAGTAATATTAGATAGAATAAACAAAGAACATATAACAGAAAGTTTGGACATAAAATCAGACAACTCCAACTTCACTAAAACTCTTGGCGTTATTTGGAATACAGAAATAGATGCATTAAGCTTAAACTATAAATGGAAAAATAATAAAAAAATTTCAAAAAGAATAATATTAAGAGAAATTTCAGGCTTAGTGGGACCTGCTACAGTTAGTATAAAGGTATTGTTACAAGAATTATGGAAATTGATGATCAAGTTCCAAAAGAAATAGAACACAAATGGCAGGTTGTTAGTAATAACTTTCAATATTTAAACCAAATAACAGTACCCAGACATTTTGTATGCGTTAAACCAGTACACGTTGAATTGCATGGTTTCTGTGGTGCAGCAATATATGTAAGATCGATTGATTGTCACGGAAAAGTACATTCATATTTAGCATCGTCAAAATCAAAAATTGCCCCTATAAAGGTCATTACGCTTCCAAGATTGGAATTATGTGCAGCTGTCTTATTAACCGATTTAATGACCGCAGTAATTGAAAGTTTGAAGATTGAATTCACTAATATTTTCTACTACTCAGACTCCACCATTGTTTTAAACTGGTTAAACTAGACCCAACACGCTTACAAGTATCTGTATCCAATAGAGTACCAATGTAAATAATTGGAGGCATGTGCAATCTGGCGAAAATCCAGCGGACCTTATATCAAGAGAAGTGAAAGCAGATGTACTACTCAAAAACAAATTTTGGTTTAATGGTCCACAATTTTTATTTAATAACGAGCTTTACATTAATACTACACTTATTACAGATTTTGAAATTCCTGAAATAAAAAAAGAAGTCAAAGTGATGCTTATAAATAATGTCGTGTGTTTTTATAAAAATATTAATCACAAAAATAATTTTAACAGCTTTCAAAATATTATAGCCTATGTTTTGAAGTTTATTTATTTAATAAAAAAAAGACAAACCTAAAAAATTTTTGTTTTTCAGAAGAGAAGCATTAAAAATAATTATAGAACATATTTAGAAAGAACATTTTTCAGAAAAAATAAAGTTTTTAAATACGGGAAAGAACCTTAAAAAATCATCAAAACTGGCAACATTATGCCCGTTTTTAGAAAAACAAGGATTAATTAGAGTTGGAGGACGATTGGAAAATAGTTCACTGACTTATAACGTTAAACATCCGATTGTTCTCCTCTATAAAGATAATATTGTTCGATTAATTATAGAACAACTGCATAAAGATCATTTACATGTGGGCCCTCAAGGATTATTAGCAATAACTAGACAAAGGTTTTGGTCATGAAGTGATAGAAAATTGGTAAAAAAAATTGGTAACAATTGTTATAGGTGTTTTAGAAAAGAACCAAGACAATTGCATCAATTAATAAGAAACTTACCGCAAGGTCGTCTCATTAGAACTCGCCCGTTTTGAATGTAGGTATT
This sequence comes from Linnaemya vulpina, assembly GCA_963675445.1. Lineage (NCBI taxonomy): Eukaryota > Metazoa > Arthropoda > Insecta > Diptera > Tachinidae > Linnaemya > Linnaemya vulpina. The sequence goes on along the minus strand of OY776278.1, from coordinate 60,415,394 downwards.
GATTTCCTTGGTCATTTTACTATTCATTATAAAATTAGGGGGAAAAAGACGGACAAAGGGTATGTATGCGTATTTATCTGTTTCACAACAAAAGCGGTGCATTTAGAAGTTGTATCGGAGCTCTTAAAAGATTTGTAGCCAGACGAGGGAGCCCACAAGAAATATTTTCAGATAACGCAACAAATTTTGTAAGAGCAGCTAATAGTTTAACCGAAATTCATCGGTTATTAACAGAAAATAAAAACAGCAAACATATAAATAATTTTTGTGAAAATAAAGAAATAGAATGGGTTAACATACCAGAAAGATCACCTCACATAGAAGGATTATGGGAATCAACAGTAAAATCAGTAAAGAAACAGTTTTATAAGGCAACAGAAGGAATATTGACATATGAAGAACTGTGTACAATTATTACTCAAATAGAAGCAATTTTAAATTCACCACCGTTGACTCATCCATCAAATGATCCTAATGACTTACACATTTTAACGCCAGGAAATTTTTTTATTGGCGAATCATTAACCACATTAAATGATTCGTCAGATAATCAATGCTATCGTAAAATGCGTTAGCATAGGAAGATGGTAAAAGCCAACGTAGAAGAGTTTTGGAGACGTTGGTCTTCAGAATATTTAATAGAATTACAAAAAAGGTACAAATGGAAAAAACTTCGAGAAAATATTAAATTTTAGTTCATTAAAAAAAGATAACACTCCTGCCTTGAGCTGGAGGCGGGGGAGAGTCATCCGAACCATATTAGGATCGGATGGGTTATGTAGAAAGGTGAACGTAAGGACCAGCAATGGGGAAACCAAAAGGTCAATCCACAATGTTTGTCCTTTTCCCAAGGATAATATTGAAGATGATACAGCTAGTAGCACTAATGTACCAACTGAACAAACAAATGAAGAGAATACACATATAACAAAAAATTCTAGAAATAAGTGTACAAGAAAGAAAATAAATTTTAAAAATCAAAATGAAAGTAAAGTAGTAATAAGTCAGGCAGGTAGGACTGTCAACAAACTCGTGGAACCTGTTAGTGCATGTAAACATTTCTAGTTACATAGCAGCCAAGACATACCTAGATGAAGCCATCAGTATAATTGAAGACTTAAAAAGAATAAATTAAATGTTTGAATAATCTCGACGGGCAAAATCTACGTAGTTTGTATGAACGGATTTTTAACAGACATGAGTTTATAATGTCTTCAGTTCCAAACCGAAAAACCCGATCTTTGCTGCCATTTACTGGAAGTATTCAACATGCATTATTTGGGTTAATGGATAGAGAACATGCCGAAGAAATATCGTGGAAATTGAAGCAGAGCGAGGAAGCAACTTTACAAATGCTAAATACCGTTCAAAATATTTCATCTGTTCAGGATATAACAATGCATGTCATAAAGAAAGAGAACGCCGTTGTTTTTCAAAATATTGTTAAGCTTAGTGATTCTATTAAGCTAATCGAGTCCCAGCTACACGAAACTAAAGATGAAGCAGACCGGATAAGAGCGATTACAAATATGCTGACATGGGTAAAGTTATTTGAGCAAATACAAGAAGACATAATTGAGATGCTCTTAAATCTGAAAGGCAATGTCAATGATTAAAATATTGCCTGTGAAAATATTTAAGCAGCAAATTCAAATTATAAAATCCAACATCATCCGTCTGGAGCAACTTCCTTCCGAAAATCCTCTTCAATTGACAAGGGTAGCACAAGTCACAACAAGAACAACGATGGATTTTATTTTGTTTAACATACGTTTCCACTAATTAATAAAGATATTATGCAAGCGTATGAAATTCATACATATCCAATTCTTCATGATGGCTTATCTATAAGAATTCACACAGCAAATAGATATATGCTGATCACTTCTAATAAGAAAACATATTACAACAAAAGTATCAACAGAAATATTAGAAAGTATTCAAATACCACAAAATTAAGAGCTTAAGTAAAGACATCATTAACTTTTCTTATTAAATCCAGAAAAATGTCATTAATGCCGAATTTCTTGACTAATGTAACAAAAAACGTTCAACTGTTGTTTCATTATAACAAATATCTACCTCTTGACACACAAACAGAAATTAAAACCCTATTGGAAAACATTCATTGAATTTTCATGTAAAGATTTTAAGTCCAATAATAAAATTTTTTTTTTTTTTTTTTCAAATATATTAATTTTTATTATTGAATCTAGTCAGACACAATAAGTATTAAAATCTTAACCTAACAAAATATTTAAGTTGATACTGCCATTGCAGCACTCAACTTACTGTTCGAATAATAAAAAATAGAATAAAAATAAAAGGAAAATTATGTTGCCAAATCAAAAGTTTGCACCCGTTTCAGACGCCTATGACCCTCAAATAAAAGCAAGTCCCTCGCAAATGGATTGGGATGATCAGTAACTTTTGCAATGTAGCTCGTACACGATTTTTTAATCTCTTCTCGGATGGTAGAAATATTGAGATCCCAGTGGATGTTATTATTTCGTATGTACCAAGGAGCGCACGTAATCATTCTCAGAATCTTTGACTGTCTTCTTTGTAGCTTTTCAACATTTGATGCGGAGGCGGAACCCCACAACTGGATACCATAATACCATATTGGTTTTAAGGCTGCCTTGTATAAGAGTACCTTGAGGTCCAACTTCAGTGAAGAGTGTGGCCCAGTTAACCAGAAAAGTTGAGCGGTTTTGATTTTCAGCTGTGTAATTTTGGCTGCAATATGGTGAACCCACGTCAGACGCCGATCGAGATGTATTCCCAAGTACCTAACTTGGCTCTGCTCTGGAATTGTTGTCCCGTTTATTGAAATCGGTGCGCAACTTTTGTGTCTTAATGTAAAGGTTATGTGAACACTTTTCGAGGTATTAACTTTTATTTTCCACATATTCAACCACTTCTCCAAATCAGTAATGTGGGTTTGAAGTTGTTGGGAAGCTACTTCCGGATGTTGATGTATACTTAAAAACGCTGTATCATCAGCAAATGTGGATGTGTGTGTGAGTTGATTTGTAGGCAAATCGGCGGTGTATAATAAGTAAAGAAATGGGCCGAGTATGCTCCCCTGAGGGACACCAGCTGATATTCGTTTGATTGACGAATAAGTACTTTTTGATCGTACTACAAAAGACCTATTCGCTAGATAGCTAGTGAGCAGTTTGTGGACGTTTTCAGGAAGCAGTAGTGAAAGTTTATATAAAAGGCCTTCGTGCCAGACTCTGTCGAAAGCTTGTGATATATCAATAAATAGTGCAGAGCAGTACTGCTTATTTTCAAAAGTTTGACGAATTAAATTCGTAATTCTATGCACTTGTTCAATGGTACCGTGTTTTTTCCTAAATCCAAATTGGTGGTTGGGAATTAAGTTAGCCGAGTCAGTATACGGTGATAACGATTTTAATATTAACCTCTCAAATAATTTTGAGAGAACCGGCAATAAGCTGATTGGGCGGTATGATGTCACCTGCGTGACGTCTTTGCCAGGCTTGGGGATCATAACTATTTCCGATTGTTTCCAAGATAATGGAAAATATCCAGTTCTTAACATCGAATTAAAAATAAACATAACGACTCTCAAAGCCGAATTCGGCAGGTTGATGATCATAGCGTTAGTGATTTTGTCACTGCCGGGCGATTTTTTTGGGTTTAGACCACGTATAACTGCCTTCAGAGCAGGTAGGCGGATTTTTAATGGGTCAAAAACACGTTCTGGGATAGCTGTTGGTGGTAAACAAGAGTCCGTTTCGTTTGGAACAAAAACCGCCTCCAGGTGATTGGCAAACTCTTCAACTTTCTCGCTGGAGTTTTTCGCCCACTTCCCATTATGTAAGCGAATTGGGGCTTCATAAGCAGTAGGGCACTTCATTTTGCGGACTGCCTTCCACAAACTGTAGTCCGTCTTCTCGGTGGCATCTAAATTCTCCAAAAATCTGTTCAGGTTTAGCTCTTTTTCCCTCTGAAGGGCCCCACGTAACATCTTCTGGCATTGAGTTAATTGTGTTTTTAAAGTCGGCGAGCGAAACTCTTGCCATTGGCGTCTTAATCGTCTTTTTTCTCTTAGTAGAGTTTGAATGTGGCTTGGATCGTTGGTACCCCTTTTTGTATATAATGAGGTAGTGGGCGTAGAAACCTTAGCAGCATCAGTCAGTATACTAGTTAGTTGGTTCACAGCCAACTGTATTTCATCATCAGTTTTTAGTGAAATATTTTGCGGCAGGTGTGCGCTTACATACATTTTATATTTAAGCCAGTTTGTCTTTCTGTTTGGAAAATAAATAGCATTCTGATCTAAATTTTGCTGGGCATTGGAAAGCGTTAAAAAGGTTGGAGAATGATCCGACGACAGATCGAGGGAAGGAAGCAGCGAAATATGCTCGCGTTGTATACTTCGAAATACAGCAAAATCTATCACATCGGGGATTTTGTTTAAGTCAGTAGGCCAATATGTAGGGTGTCCTGCGGATATTGCATCCAAGTTGTTGGACAAAACAGTATCAAGAAGTTGTCTGCCCCTTGGAGTAACGAGGCGAGAGCCCCAAAACGTATGTTTAGCGTTAAAATCTCCAGCAGCTAAGAATTTTGAGCCTAACGTTTTAAAAAAATGGGTGAACTGCTCCTTATTAATATTGTGCCTTGGAGGGCAATACACTGCAGATATTGCAATCCCTGTGGCGGGTATGTTGATAGTTGTGGCCTGAATATGATCTGTTTTATACTCTGGCATTGGAAAATGGTCGACATCCTTATGAACAAGAATTGCTGAACCTCCACAAGCTCTACCACTTGGGTGCTTTGTATCATAGGTATAATACCCATTTATTCGAAAACAATTTTTGGTCGAAAAATGGGTTTCGGAAACAAGCAAAACATCTATTTGATGTGTGTGCAGGAAGTGTTGAACTTCATTTTTATGCTGGCTTAAGCCGTTAGCGTTCCAGAAACATATTTGTAACCGGTTCATTTTTTATTGTCTAGCAAAATCTGCATTAACATGCTTTGATTTTGCAGCATTTGTTGAAACATACTCTCCATGCTTGCCATAAATCGGTCCATGGTTTGTATCAATTTGTCTATGGAGCTTGGATTGTTTTCAAAACTCCCGGAGTAAGTTGGATTTTTTCGATTACAATTATCGCTGCTAGGAATTGCAGGGGCTGCCGTACCTTTTTTTAACGTTTGTGCATAAGACAATTGCGGGTGATTTACGTTTGTGTCACCACGGCTTTGTTGTTGCAACATAGGTAGTGGATTTTGAAGTACGGTGTTACGATACTGAGTGTTTACTGGTTTTTTCAAATCTGTTTGCTTGAGGCGCAAATAAACTTCACAACCACGGTAGTTTGCTGTGTGGTTGCCGCCGCAATTACTGCATTTTAGAACCTTGGAGTCATTTTTGGCATGGGGACAATCGAGGCTTTTGTGGATGTTTCCACATCTGACGCATACCGATGGCAATTTACAAAACCTTTTAGTGTGCCCAAATTCTTGACAGTTTTGGCACTGTGGTGGCCCTTTGCGCTTTATAGGCTCTTCAACTACTACTTTGCGATTAAGAATATACCTTAAGTTGTAAATTGGGTGAGGGTCACCCTTTTTTTTTTCATATGTGAAGAGTTAAAAGTAATCTCAACTCTAAACATAGGCTGAGGAATTTTATTTCTATTCAAAATATTATGAACAGATTTTACTTCATAGCCCTCTTTTTCTAGGGCATCTTGTAGATCTGCTACTGGTACCGAACTATCAATACCCTTTACAACCACTATTAAGCCCTTAGCACTTTTCAACTGGTATGTATAGTAGCTCTTCTTCTCAGAATCGAGGCTATTAACAAGCTTCCTATAATTTGTTTCACTGTTCACTTGTATTTTGGTTTCCAATACGTTGCCCTTCTTCAGTGACGCAACGTAAAAATTGTCCTTACCAACTGCCTGCGTCAGCTTTTTCACTAATTCATTAGTAGTAGCCTCTCTAAGATATAATGGAGGCGGTTTGAAATTTTTAGCAGATACAGGTGTCAATTCTGTAGCGTCAGCATTGTCAAGCAGTGCGAAACGATTTTGGGATGCCGCGGAGTTCTTCGGCTGCTTAGAACTTGGTTGAAATTTTTCAGACTGAGGGCTATACTTACGTTTTGTGATCGTTATGTAGCGATCCATACCTGTTAGCACTCTTTTGCTTGTTGTTTTAGGTGTATTTCCCCTTTCGTTAATGTTTTCTTTGCTTACCGTTGGTGTTGCTATTTTTTTGCTTTTGTCTGTAAACAAAAATTCGTTTAACTGTGGTGCACTTCTACTTGCACTCAAACTTGTGTTTGTTGTTTTTGCACTTAAATACTTATTATTTAACATTGGATTATCAATGTTCTTTTGTTCATTGTTATTATCAGAATTTAACACTATGTATGCATTTCTGTTGTTTATGCTGAGCCTTCTCTCTCTAGTCGGAGAGTTCGTTAAGCTCATTTATTAATTTTTAATCTGATTTTTGCTTTTTATTGTTTTTGTTGTTTTTACTTTTATGTGTGTTTATGGTATGTATGCCAATATAAGAATATAAAACTTGTTTTCTTTTTCGGTCATTAGCCTTTTTTGGGTCACTTCCAGGTAGGCAATTATTTAAATTGTTTTTTTATTATTATTATTGTTTTTTATTTGTGAGTTTAATAACAAAAATTGACCTGCTATTTAAATAATGTCAAAATTCCGACATGAAATTCAATCCGTATTTGTTCTTCAGACGACAGAAGTAGAACGAAGAATCAATAATAAAATTAAATCACGAAGAAATAACAGCCATTGACTATGATTTAGAAGAAAACGTGTCTGAAGTTCATTTTACATGTAAAAGAAACCGGAACGGAAACGTGGGAAAACATATACAAGTCTTTAACACACGTACCAGGTTTCTCAGACAGAATCACGCAATTCAATATCTACAGCACTGATGACGTAAGCATTGCTCTAAAAACCACAAACACTTTAAACTCCCTATTTTCGAATACCAAAACTAGACAAATTAGATAAATATAATGTTATCTTCAAAATACCGTGCTATGGGGATGGCAATAATGTATGTAAGAAAATGTGGGATAACAAAATCAAAACTTAGGACAAGATTGGCTGCACTCAAATCTAACTATAAAAATAGAAACGAAAATTTATAACAAAAAACCGCATTAGCAGCCCACTGTGCAATGCATGATCACTCGCCAGACATAAACAATACAGAAATATCACAAGAAGAACATAATTATAAAAAAAGATTCACAGTAGAAACGCTACATATAATTTACACTCCCGCCGAAATCAGGATGAACTACAAAACAGACACGGAAAATTGCGCGCATACGTATAGACATATAATAGCAAAACACAATAAACCAAAACATATTTAGTAAGCCTTTTCAAAACTATACGACTTTACTCAAAAGTAAGACAAAACATATGTACGTGTTGTTATGTTTATAGTTTTAAATACTTATTTATAAAAACTCTTTAAATTATATAATTTTTTTGTTAGACTAAATGTTGTGACAACGAAATTGTTGTTTCAGTTTTTCCTGAAGAAGAAGACCGAAGGTGTTCGAAATATCGAAATAATAAAATATATATAGATATAACGAGATAAAAGATAACAAGAGTTTTATTTTCGATCCTTAGACCTAGAGCCTGAAGAATAATTATAACAAGAATTTAAGTAAAACAACAAGGTCGAATAATATACAAAAATATTTATAAATAGAATTATAAATACAAAGGTATATGAATTTTCTTTATTTTGATTATGTATTTGAATAAAACTATAATAAACTGAAAAAAATAAATAAAATATCTTTTATTTTGGTTGCTGGATTTATGCGGTAAAATATATTCGAGTTCTGAATTTCGAAAAGTATAAAATTAAGAGAGAACGCTCTTGAAATAAGAATAAACATTCTTAAACTAAGCCTGAATCAGATTTTAAATAAGCTTACGTTAATCTTACTTACAGAATTTTTAGTTATGTGGTTGATATTTGGTTTATTATACGGCAGTAAAAATTTTGATATACACCATAGGCAATCAAAGAACGCGATTTATATAATTCATCTGAAGAAAATAAATTGGGTTTTAGATCTAAATTTTATTATGCAAAGCTGTTCTGGTTTAGTTTTAAGGAAATCTATGAAAAAGATTATGTTAGAATGAAAATGTTCGGCCTTAAACAGTTGATTCAAGTTAATTAATTCCTGTTTATTTTGCGATAAAAGAACAAAATTTGCATATATAATAGAAACAGTTGAGTTGAAAATAATAATTTTGTGTGGGTGTTCATTTATTATTATATAACACTCTAACGTAAAATATTAGGATAATAACTAAAGGCATAATTCATAAAAAATACGTAATGTTTATAAAGATTGCTTACAGAAATTTGAAATATAAGTAAAGCGGACTACGTTATACTACTGTGCATTTAATACAACAGTAAAAATGTTTAAAAGCAACAAGGTTTTGATAGGGGAAGTTATGATACATGTTTTTGCTAATACGTTACCGATACTAAAAATGATAATATCAGCGTTATTGACACCGCCACACATATTGAATTTGATTTCTCCCTGTCTTATTTTTATACAGACTTCACGATTCTTACAAAGGATTTGATGCTATTTATGAGATTTTTTTCTGTATAAAACATTGTTATTTTATATAACATTTACGATATTCCTCTAATACATTAGTGATATACGTTTTTATCAATATTTTACTAAGATCTTCTATGAAAATAATTTTTTTAATGTTTTCTAAAAATTTCAGTCTTCATGCTAATAATTTTTTCTGTTCTGCAAACTTAAATTTTTTCATTGATCATATATTATATCTTGAAAACTTGTCAGGTTTAGAGCCTTTATTATCAGTTTTCCATACAAAAATAGTCTCGATCATATGACTGTCACTTAACAGAAAATAAAAACAGCAAACATATAAATAATTTTTGTGAAAATAAAGAAATAGAATGGGATAACATACCAGCAAGATCACCTCACATAGAAGGATTATGGGAATCAACAGTAAAATCAGTAAAGAAACAGTTTTATAAGGCAACAGAAGGAATATTGACATATGAAGAACTGTGTACAATTATTACTCAAATAGAAGCAATTTTAAATTCACCACCGTTGACTCATCCATCAAATGATCCTAATGACTTACACATTTTAACGCCAGGAAATTTTTTTATTGGCGAATCATTAACCACATTAAATGATTCGTCAGATAATCAATGCTATCGTAAAATGCGTTAGCATAGGAAGATGGTAAAAGCCAACGTAGAAGAGTTTTGGAGACGTTGGTCTTCAGAATATTTAATAGAATTACAAAAAAGGTACAAATGGAAAAAACTTCGAGAAAATATTAAACTTTAGTTCATTAAAAAAAAGATAACACTCCTGCCTTGAGCTGGAGGCGGGGGAGAGTCATCCGAACCATATTAGGATCGGATGGGTTATGTAGAAAGGTGAACGTAAGGACCAGCAATGGGGAAACCAAAAGGTCAATCCACAATGTTTGTCCTTTTCCCAAGGATAATATTGAAGATGATACAGCTAGTAGCACTAATGTACCAACTGAACAAACAAATGAAGAGAATACACATATAACAAAAAATTCTAGAAATAAGTGTACAAGAAAGAAAATAAATTTTAGAAATCAAAATGAAAGTAAAGTTAAAAATAAAAATATGTTAGTAACCTTATTATATTTGTTATCCATATTAACTCCGGTCAAGAAGCAAATTGATGTAAACAATTTTAGTAATAAGTCAGGCATATTTTTTGAAAGGGTAGAAACAGTAGGACTGTCAACAAACTCGTGGAACCTGTTAGTGCATGTAAACATTTCTAGTTACATAGCAGCCAAGACATACCTAGATGAAGCCATCAGTATAATTAAAAACTTAAAAAGAATAAATTAAATGTTTGAATAATCTCGACGGGCAAAATCTACGTACATTGTATGAACGGATTTTTAACAGACATGAGTTGATAATGTCTTCCGTTCCAAACCGAAAAACCCGATCTTTGCTGCCATTTACTGGAAGTATTCAACATGCATTATTTGGGTTAATGGATAGAGAACATGCCGAAGAAATATCGTGGAAATTGAAGCAGAGCGAGGAAGCAACTTTACAAATGCTAAATACCGTTCAAAATATTTCATCTGTTCAGGATATAACAATGCATGTCATAAAGAAAGAGAATGCCGTTGTTTTTCAAAATATTGTTAAGCTTAGTGATTCTATTAAGCTAATCGAGTCCCAGCTACACAAAACTAAAGATGAAGCAGACCGGATAAAAGCGATTACAAATATGCTGACATGGGTAAAGTTATTTGAGCAAATACAAGAAGACATAATTGAGGTGCTCTTAAATCTGAAAGGCAATGTCAATGATTAAAATATTGCCTGTGAAAATATTTAAGCAGCAAATTCAAATTATAAAATCCAACATCATCCGTCTGGAGCAACTTCCTTCCGAAAATCCTCTTCAATTGACAAGGGTAGCACAAGTCACAACAAGAACAACGATGGATTTTATTTTGTTTAACATACGTCTTCCACTAATTAATAAAGATATTATGCAAGCGTATGAAATTCATACATATCCAATTCTTCATGATGGCTTATCTATAAGAATTCACACAGCAAATAGATATATGCTGATCACTTCTAATAAGAAAACATATTACAACAAAAGTATCAACAGAAATATTAGAAAGTATTCAAATACGACAAAATTAAGAGCTTAAGTAAAGACGTCATTAACTTTTCTTATTAAATCCAGAAAAATGTCAATAATGCCGAATTTCTTGACTAATGTAACAAAAAACGTTCAACTGTTGTTTCATTATAACAAATATCTACCTCTTGACACACAAACAGAAATTAAAACCCTATTGGAAAGCATTCATTGAATTTTCATGTAAAGATTTTAAGTCCAATAATAAAATTAAATCACGAAGAAATAACAGCCATTGACTATGATTTAGAAGAAAACGTGTCTGAAGTTCATTTTACATGTAAAAGAAACCGGAACGGAAACGTGGGAAAACATATACAAGTCTTTAACACACGTACCAGGTTTCTCAGACAGAATCACGCAATTCAATATCTACAGCACTGATGACGTAAGCATTGCTCTAAAAACCACAAACACTTTAAACTCCCTATTTTCGAATACCAAAACTAGACAAATTAGATAAATATAATGTTATCTTCAAAATACCGTGCTATGGGGATGGCAATAATGTATGTAAGAAAATGTGGGATAACAAAATCAAAACTTAGGACAAGATTGGCTGCACTCAAATCTAACTATAAAAATAGAAACGAAAATTTATAACAAAAAACCGCATTAGCAGCCCACTGTGCAATGCATGATCACTCGCCAGACATAAACAATACAGAAATATCACAAGAAGAACATAATTATAAAAAAAGATTCACAGTAGAAACGCTACATATAATTTACACTCCCGCCGAAATCAGGATGAACTACAAAACAGACACGGAAAATTGCGCGCATACGTATAGACATATAATAGCAAAACACAATAAACCAAAACATATTTAGTAAGCCTTTTCAAAACTATACGACTTTACTCAAAAGTAAGACAAAACATATGTACGTGTTGTTATGTTTATAGTTTTAAATACTTATTTATAAAAACTCTTTAAATTATATTATTTTTTTGTTAGACTAAATGTTGTGACAACGAAATTGTTGTTTCAGTTTTTCCTGAAGAAGAAAACCGAAGGTGTTCGAAATATCGAAATAATAAAATATATATAGATATAACGAGATAAAAGATAACAAGAGTTTTATTTTCGATCCTTAGACCTAGAGCCTGAAGAATAATTATAACAAGAATTTAAGTAAAACAACAAGGTCGAATAATATACAAAAATATTTATAAATAGAATTATAAATACAAAGGTATATGAATTTTCTTTATTTTGATTATGTATTTGAATAAAACTATAATAAACTGAAAAAAATAAATAAAATATCTTTTATTTTGGTTGCTGGATTTATGCGGTAAAATATATTCGAGTTCTGAATTTCGAAAAGTATAAAATTAAGAGAGAACGCTCTTGAAATAAGAATAAACATTCTTAAACTAAGCCTGAATCAGATTTTAAATAAGCTTACGTTAATCTTACTTACAGAATTTTTAGTTATGTGGTTGATATTTGGTTTATTATACGGCAGTAAAAATTTTGATATACACCATAGGCAATCAAAGAACGCGATTTATATAATTCGTCTGAAGAAAATAAATTGGGTTTTAGATCTAAATTTTAGTATGCAAAGCTGTTCTGGTTTAGTTTTAAGGAAATCTATGAAAAAGATTATGTTAGAATGAAAATGTTCGGCCTTAAACAGTTGATTCAAGTTAATTAATTCCTGTTTATTTTGCGATAAAAGAACAAAATTTGCATATATAATAGAAACAGTTGAGTTGAAAATAATAATTTTGTGTGGGTGTTCATTTATTATTATATAACACTCTAACGCAAAATATTAGGATAATAACTAAAGGCATAATTCATAAAAAATACGTAATGTTTATAAAGATTGCTTACAGAAATTTGATATATAAGTAAAGCAATATTTTAGCGGACTACGTTATACTATTGTGCATTTAATACAACAGTAAAAATGTTTAAAAGCAACAAGGTTTTGATAGGGGACGTTATGATACATCTTTTTGCTAATACGTTACCGATACTAAAAATTATATATCAGCGTTATTGACACCGCCACACATACTGAATTTGATTTCTCCCTGTCTTATTTTTATACAGACTTCACGATTCTTACAAAGGATTTAATGCTATTTATGAGATTTTTTTCTGTATAAAACATTGTTATTTTATATAACATTTACGATATTCCTCTAATACATTAGTGATATACGTTTTTATCAATATTTTACTAAGATCTTCTATGAAAATAATTTTAACTCTTTTTTTAATGTTTTCTAAAAATTTCAGTCTTCATGCTAATAATTTTTTCTGTTCTGCAAACTTAAATTTTTCCATTGATCATATATTATATCTTGAAAACTTGTCAGGTTTAGAGCCTTTATTATCAGTTTTCCATACAAAAATAGTCTCGATCATATGACTGTCACTTTTTATAAAGTTTTCATCAGTATGAGAACAAACCTTCTATAACTTTATTAAGGCCAATAATAAAAGTGATGGGAGCTTTTGTGTATAACATATATTAGACCTACTCACCCTAAATTTCTTTTTCTACATAAATTTGTCACCTACGTGTCACTGCTTACAAGTAACACTTGATTGATATGGTGCAATTACTGACAGCTCACTCTTTTTTGTTGAAGAATCACCAGCCATCATTGATTTTGAAAGCTGTCACTGCCATCATATACATACATTGTTTTAAATAATATACGATTTATTTGAATTCCAAAATAATTCATTATATCAAAAAATTATTTCGTATAAAGCGAAACTTAAAATTTAGTTCAATGAAGATAATAAAAAAATACACACAAAACTATATTATAAGAATTATATAACAAAAAGAATAAACAGAAAATTTAACTAAAAATATTTTTTTTGCCTGATATATATATATATATATATATATATATATGTATATATATATATATATATATATATATATATATAATTATATATATATATATATATATATTTATATATATATATATGTATATATATATATATATATATATATATATATATATATATATATATTTCGTTTTGTTCTGTGGTGAGCGTATTTATTCAATAATAAAAGCTGCTTCGTCCTGTGCGAAATGCACTACATACTTCTAAAGTAGCTAGTCTACACACAGTGGATACCAACCACACATATGTGGAGTATCTAAGTGAACCTGACCATAATGGGTGTGAATATAGAATAATTCTCTTTACTACTCCAGCGAGCAGTGGTCTCTGAAGATACTTTGGAATTTTATGTATGGCATAATCCGAGATAGCTCCAAGCAAACGTTTGTCAACAATCACGCCTAGATATTTTAGAAATGCGTTAGATTGTATACAACAGGTGTTAACACTCAGGGTAAAAGTTTACCTAGCCTTACGGCTACTAATCAAAAGCGCTTCAGTTTTATGATTAGCTAGAGTTACTCCTATTAAGGTAATCCAGGTATCTACTATTTGTACATGGCATTCACCAATGTACAGATAGCGACTTTATTGCAGCAAAATGTCTATATTATTTATTGACATATCTTTAAGTCTGGCAACTTATTTAAATATTGTGGTAGCACTATTAATATGTATTTTAAAAGAAAATATTGAAAGCACTCAGCTCTTAAATAAAAGCGCTCAGTAGTGAGCTAAATTTCTCAATTGCAGTGAGCGCTCTTTTCGCTCAGTTTACTGAATCGTTTATCTAAACTTGCTTACCGGTCAGTGGCACAGTTCTAGCTATTTTCTTTTTAACTGCCCTTTGAGGACGATATTTTCTATAATTGAGTTTGGTTATTCGTATAACAATTTGTTCCATTGGTTGAGTGAATGGAGTAACGTTTGGTGATATATACATGATAAATATTCTTCCATCCTCAACGATAAGTTCTTGTTCTGGTGGATGACAAGGTGCATTGTCAAGAAACAAAACTGCCTTTGATGGCAATTTTTTCGGCTTAAATTTGTTTTGACCTAAACTAAATAAAAATTTGAATACAGAAACTCATTAAATATCTCGTACAAACCTGACGATGTGTGAAAGAATTCTTCAAAGATTGATGCTGTCATCCAGGCATTTTTGGAACCAGTAATATCAAGTCCCTTAAAAAGTCTCGAATTTCTTCCGTGAGTAATGGCATTAATTTAAGAAGCCCAGTGGCGTTAGCCGAAAATGTTTTTCAAACATAGGTCTTTTCGGGCAACGTTTTCCAAAAGAGACCAGATTCGTCCGCATTATATGTTTGCTTTTCACAAATTCCATGCTTTGTAATCATTTCACCTAGTTTTTCTTTTAGTTTAGACGGCAACAATATCAGTGGAAAGGCTATCTCCACAAATTTTCAAAATCTGACTCCATATCTTGCTTTGAAGTTCTGTAGCCAACCTGTGCTCGCATTGAGACCAGACTTTTTTCCAACACTTTTTTACATATATTAAAACTCATTCTACTACCTTTTTTCTGCACATAAGCACTTAACGAGAAAACACAAACCACTAAAAGAAGAAAAGATCTTCAAAAAAAGAGAAGAAAAGTGAAACAAAAATGTTTGCAAATTCAACAGAAATCTAACGGTTTTATAAAAAACTATGTGAAAAATGATTACTTCAGTAAGTTTCATTTTCGGGTTCAGCGAAAAATTTTACATTGATATTGGGTGTCAGATACATTTGGTAAAAAAACTGTCACGTAATGTTATTTGTTTTTAGAGACTTTATTTTACTTTGCTATTGAACAGTTCTTAAATGATTTGTATGATTCCTTTACTTGATATTTGTTAATCAATCTGCTAAACGCATTCTCTACCGTCAGTCCTACTTCCTGCCTAAGCACCGTTACCGTCCCACGAGCGAATTATATTGTAATTTCCAATTCAACAAAATACCAAAGAGGATCCAAAAACGTATGAGAGAATACTGTTCCAAGAATTCTGAGTATGAAAAATCAAAATATTTTGTTAACACTTACACACTTTATATACTGCCTATAACTGCTGAACCTGCTGGAGGCAATTTACGCCACTCGATATCGATCGAAATTTGTATATAAATTGTATTGAGATGTTGGTCCATACTTGACACTAAGTGAATACGTCAAATATTTTAAAAACAATATGCACAACTTGAGGCTTTTTAAAAAGTATACACTAAGAGAAAAGCTGCGAGATAAAATCGAGCTGCGTCGGGCTTGTTTTTACAATTCTAAGATTTTTTAACAAATTAAGCTTGCAAAACACTGAAATGAAGATAAAATTAAGAAGCACCTTCTTAAATCAAGATTAAAGTCTAAAAATAATAATAAAAGTCTTAGTTTAAGAATTAAAGATTATATCAAGAATATTTTTTTTTTTTATATCTACATATACTTAAAAGAAGCAGAAAATTCTTAATTTAATCCCAAACGATTTCAAATAAACAAAAAAACGCCCTGTCTGTATACGGTGATTGCTTGAGTTGTTCTTGTATTTCAGCGTGTTAGGGCAAAAATGAATTAAAATTAAAAAAAACAAGTAAAACTGTTATATTCGGCTGCGCCGAATCTTATATCCCATTCACCAAAGTATGTCTGGCATTACACATATTTTTAAGTACCAATTTTGTGCTTTTTAATTTATAAAATACTTTCAGTAAGGAAAAAAAGCAACTGCAAAGCGGTTTTATTTAAGGAAAATTAAAAATTTGTAACAATTTTGGTAACTTAATGTAATACAAAATATTGCAAATATCCAACCCTGGAATTGAAATTTTGATTTATTTTAAGTATTTGATTTGATTTTTTTTTCTGAATTTAAAAATCTTTTAATTTGTCGCCCTTTTTGTTATTTTATGTATTAAAAAATTTCACTTTCCCATCCATGGAAGGGGAAATTTTTTTTTTTGTTATTTTTTTACCAACGTAAATCTTAATGAGGACATGAAATAGTTTATTTAAAAAAAATTTTCGTTAAAACAGTTTTATTACTTATCCTTCAAGGATTCGTTTTATTGCATCAAACTAAAACACGGACAAATTAATTTAAGAAATTTAATGCGGCAACAATTTATTTATTACTTAACACGAGTATTTGTACTACTCAACCCTCAGCGATGTTAACACGTCTATATTTGAAATCACACTGACTCTCACTGAGCTCTGGCAGCGCCTTTATATAGCAACAATGACGTCGTCTGGTAACCTCGCGAAAGTTCTGGGTATGGTGGTTGTATTTTACTTGACATGTGTGTGTTTGTATACGTGACAATGCTGACTTGTTTGGTTTGCTTATGGTAACTATGAGTGGCTGAATGTATGAGTGTTCTGTGTGTTTTGCCTATGGTAACTATGAGTGGTTGTATGGATGAGTGAGAGGTTTTGTTTCTTCTACGTGTATATGGCTGTGTATACTTGTGAATCTGTTTAGCTTTATTAGCAGCGAATACTTGCATACAAGATCATTAAGAATAACATCTCTTAGCATTTATGTTGCTAGGTTTGTTGTTGTTGTGGTTTACTCTTATTGGCGCAGCCTTGAATGATCTTGTATATTCTGGGGTATTCCATTTCCGTTAATTTGAATATTATCTATATAGTGTTGACCAGGGTTGTAAAATTTTGACAACTATAGATTAATTGGTAGTGCTGCCAAGTATATATAGCCACATTGTCGTTTTATTTAAATCTATTTCTAATGTTTGTAACACTGCCGCCCACTTAAGCCTGTTCGACCCGAATAGGCATACAATCACCTCTTCCATAGTGCGCCAATCGTTCGAGATATACTATCTTCATTTTCGACCTTGGGCTATTGTGCTTCTGTATCCGCTATACAACGTCATTCACTCTCTTAATCACTTTATACAGGACATCCCAGTGAGTCTGTAATTTTGGGGACAATCCTTTCTTCCGTTGTGAGTTATACAGTAAAACCAATTGTCCTTCCATAAATCCCTCCGAGTTTGGTGCGCGGTCATACCTAGCCTTCATCTTGTCACTGGCCATCTTGATTCTATTTCGCACGAACTCATGCAGTTCGTTTAAGTCCTCCTTCTGCTGAGACGTAATAGCTCCTTCCTCTACAGTTGGCTTAACACCAAATTCCAAATCACCACGTAGTTTTAATTCCGTCCCGAAGATAATTTTGGCTGGCATTCTCGATGTTGAGTCGTGTACAGCTGACCTATATGCCATCAAAAATTTGGTGATGTGCTCGTCCCAATCCCTCTGATGGGTGCTTACTACTTTTCGTAGGTACTCCTCTAAGGTGCGATTGAACCTTTCTACCATGCCATCAGACTGTGGATGCAGCGGCGTCGTTCTGGTTTTCTTTATCCCATATAACTCGCACATTTCCCTGAATATGGCAGACTCGAAATTCCTTCCTTGGTCGGAATATAATTCTATTGGGACACCACAAGTACATAACCATTTCCGGCTTCGGAGACGGGAAAGGGACCTGCTACATCCATTGCGATCCGCTCGAATGGTGCTCCTGAGTTGTATTGTTGCAGCTGTCCCCGGCTTCTTCTTACTGGGCCCTTGGCTGCTATACACTGCGGGCACTTTGCTATCCAGTCAGCTACGGCTTGTTGACATCCAACCCAATAAAAACGCTGCTTCAGTTTCTCAAGTGTTTTTGTTACTCCAAGATGACCACCACTGTGTCCATTATGAAACTCCTGTAAAACTTCACTTATCTTGGAGTATGGCACAACTATTAAATTTGAAGTTGTTTTGCCATCTACACTTTCCCATACGCGGTATAAACACCCTTTTATTACCTTAAGGCTGTTCCACTGAGCCCAATAAGATTTGGCGAGCGGGCTTTCTGCCAAAATTTCATTCCGGGATGGTCGTCTGTCTTCTTCTTTGGCCGCTATAATTTTCCTTAGTATATCATCGTCCCTCTGTGCCGCTGACCAGTCTTCATAAGGGCCGATGCGCATTAGCCGAACATCCCCAACACCTTCCTTTTGCTCGGTTCTAACACAATGTTTACACTCTAAACAGCACGGTCTTCTCGAAAGAGCACCCGAATTGTTATGCTTTGTGCCCCTTCTATGCTCAATGCTGAAGTCGTAGCTCTGCAGGCGCTCAATCCACCTTGCCAGTTGCCCTTCAGGGTTTTTAAACTGCAATAGCTATCTCAGTGCAGAATGATCGGTCCTTAGTGTAAAGTGTTGACCATACAGGTACTTATGGTAATGTTTAATGCATTCCAATACCGCCAGAAGCTCACGTCGTGTCACACAGTAGTTCCTCTCAGGTTTTGAGAGTACACGGCTATAGTACCCTATGACCTTCTCGGTGCCATTTACTACTTGGGATAGCACACCCCCTATGCCATAGCCGCTCGCACCAGTATCCAGCACAAATTGTTCTCCAGCTATGGGATACGCTAGCACTGGTGACGTACGTAATAATTCTTTGAGTTTCTGGAAGGATTTTTCCTGTGGCTCGCCCCAATGGTATAGTCTTGACTTCTTTGTCAGCTCATGCAAGCTTGCAGCTACACTGGCAAAATTCGGCACAAAACGTCTGTACTATGTGCAAAGGCCCAAAAAGCTGCGCAATTCATTAAGATTTTTAGGTTGATGCCAGTCCCTTAAAGCTTTTATTTTATCTTCATCTGTTGAGATTCCGTCTGCTGTAACATGATGCTCCAAATACTTTACTTCTTTCTGGAACAATGCACATTTCTTCAAGCTGAGTTTCAATCCAGCTGATGACATCCGTTCAAGAACTTCTGCCATGTTTTTGAGGTGTTCATCAAAAGTTTTCCCCATCACGATTATGTCATCGAGATATACCAAGCATGTCTTCTAGTGAAGTCCTATCAGTACCTTCTCCATTAGGCGTTCAAATGTGGCCGGAGCATTGCAGAGACCAAATGGCATGACTTTGAACTGCCATAATCCGTTGCCGACACTGAAGGCATTTTCTCCTTGTCTTTCTCTGCGATCTCCACTTGCCAATATCCGCTTCGCAAGTCCAGCGTAGAGAACCATTTGTTACCAGCTAAGACTACAGGCGAACTCCAAGGACCAGAAAATGGCTCAATTACGCCACCACGCTCAATTTCACTTACAAGCTCTTTTACTTTATCCCGCTTTGCTATGGGTACGCTTCTGGGTGGCTGTTTAATCGGCCTAGCTTCGCCTGTGTTAATTTCATGTTTAACAAATGCAGTTCTACCCTGGCTTTGGCTTCCCATGGCGAAGATACTGGCATGCCTTCTTAGTAACTGCTTGGCTTTATTTTTATCTGTCGCTGATAGACCTGCTACCCATTTCTCTACGTATTCCTCAAATTATTCACGTTCTTTTGTGGACAAATTAGTAGGCTCTATCTTCTTCTCGCAGTTTATTATTGCCTCTGCTGGAGTACATTGGCCAACATCGGAATTTCCTTTGATGACTTTTTCATGGTCTGACAAGTTAAGCACTCTTATAGGGACTATTCCTCCTTTACTAGTTTTCACTAGAGCTTGCGCTGTTATAAGCTCTCTCTTTAGATCTGCCGGTTCTACAACCCACAACCGATTGTCCTCACAATCTCCCTTCATCCGCGCCCATATGACTGTTTCAGACAGCGGCGGTATTGTCTGACTCTCAATAGCAAATACTCTTGTTACTTGCGGTTTGTTGTCATATCTAACATCAAGGGGTATTTCCACATTACGCCAAATCATCAGCTGTTGTCCCATATGTAGATTAATGCCATGATTAATCATAAAATCGGCTCCAATAATAACCTCATCGACAATATCGGCAACAATAAACACATGTCTTACATTGATGTTGGCTATAGTCACCTTCACTTCAATCTTACCATAGACAGTGGCAGGCTCTCCAGTAGCTGTACGTAGCTGTATATTGCTTAACCGCTCGCACTTCCCCTTTACTATAACGGGCCTTATTATTGACTGCGATGCCCCTGTGTCTATGGTAGGTGCGCTGAAAACGACCGATCTTTCCGCAGTTAAAGCACTTAGGCTTTTCTTTGATAGCCTTCTCTGCCAGCAGTTGTCGCATTGCCTCCTTAACGCTAGCCAATAGGTTGTTATCCTCCTCAGACAAAACCTCCACATTCCGCACTTTACATATCTGTGGGTCGAAAACCATCCTGGCAGTCTCTTGAGCCAGCGCATATGACACAGTTTCAGCGAAAGTGGATTTCTGCGTAGCGCACGCCGCCAGTTTAACATCAGAGTCGCGAATGCCGTTAACGAAAGCCTCAGTTTTAAAATGGTCCAGGAACGGGTGACTCTCGCCTGGATATGTGAGCTGCACTAAACGCTCGATTTCCATTGCGAAATCTTGTAGAGATTCGTTAGGCTTCTGAACTCTACATCCCAATTCCATACTGTAGAAATCGCGCTTGTGCTCACCACCATACTTGCGCTGCAATGATGCCATTATTTCATTATAGTTGTTTCTGCAGCTTACTGGCACAGTCTCAAGTACCTCTGCGGGTGTACCCTTTAAGGACAGAATCAGCTCTATGGCCTTTTCTTCAGCATCCCATCCATTTCTCCTAGCAACCGTCTCGAACTGGAATTTGAAAATGCTTAATGGTACGCTGCCGTCGAAGCGTGGCGCTTTTATCCGCGCAGAAACTTCCGCAACTGCTCGTACTGGCCCGCCACTACACTCCAGGTTATGCATTTTGTCCTCTAGAGCATGCAATTTCTCTTCGAACTCCTTTGCATTCTGTTCCAGGCCACCGCGTTCTAGATGTTGAACTCTATGCTCCAGCTCTGAGAATTTATTCTCGATAGAATCCACCCTCTTGTTAATGGCTTAGAAACCTCTACCAGGGTATCGTTCATGGCTTTATTTGACTCCTGTATTTCTGCTACAAGTTTTTCCTGCATCTGCTGATTTTCGGCTACAAGTTTTTCCTGCATCTGCTGAGAATTCTGTTTTATTTCAGTTATTTCGGCTACAAGCTTTTCACTGTTAATCCTTGATGCCTCCTGCATCTGCTGAGAGTTTTGTTTTATTTCAGTTATTTCGGCAACAAGCTTGTCCTGCATCTGCTGAGAGTTTTGTTTTATATCACTTATTTTGGCTACAAGCTTTTCCTGCATCTGCTGAGAGTTCTGTTTTATTTGGATCATCATAGCAGCGAACATTGAATTTATGTCCATGCTGCTGGTCAAGGCAGGAGGGCATACCTGCACATCGTCTTTGTCCTCAAATTCGTATGTCCCGATGTCCATGCCGCGATTGTTAAACTCATCTATCACCCTCTTCTGCAGTTCAGCCTTGTTACCTGCAGTTGGCAATTCCAGCTTACTGAGCTCCTTTTTCAGCTGTTCAACTTTTAGCTCATCAAATTTCATGATTATTTATTTTAATTTTATAATGTCCTTTTTTCCCTTAAATTGCAATGTCCTTTTAATTATTTTTGCAATCCCACTTCTGACACCAATTGTTACGTTTTTAGACCTTTTCGTAAAAACGGTTTTATTACTTATTCTTCAAGGATTCGTTTTATTGCATCAAATTAAAACACAGACAAATTAATTTAAGAAATTTAATGCGGCAACACTTTATTTATTACTTAACACGAGTATTTGTACTACTCAACCCTCAGCGATGTTAACACGTCTATATTTGAAATCACACTGACTCTCACTGAGCTCTGGCAGCGCCTTTATATAGCAAAAATGACGTCGTCTGGTTACCTCGCGAAAGTTCTGGGTATGGTGGTTGTATTTTACTTGACATGTGTGTGTTTGAATACGTGACAATGCTGACTTGTTTGGTTTTCTTATGGTAACTATGTGTGGTTGAATGTATGAGTGTTCTGTGTGTTTTGCCTATGGTAACTATGAGTGGTTGTATGGATGAGTGTGTGGTTTTGTTTCTTCTACGTGTATATGGCTGTGTATACTTGTGAATCTGTTTAGCTTTATTAGAAGCGAATACAAGCATACAAGATCATTAAGAATAACATCTCTTAGCATTTATGTTGCTAGGTTTGTTCTTGTTGTGGTTTACTCTTATTGGCGCAGCCTTGAATGATCTTGTATATTCTGGAGTATTCCATTTAAGTTAATTTGAATATTATCTTTATAGTGTTGACCAGGGTTGTAACATTTTGAAAACTATAGATTAATTGGCAGTGTTGCTAAGTACATATAGCCACGTTGTCGTTTTATTTAAATCTATTTCTAATGATTGTAACAATATATATACATATATATATATATATATATATATATATATATGTATATATATATATATATATATATATATATATATATATATGTATATATATATATATATATATATATATGTATATATATATATATATATATATATATATAGATATATATATACATATATATATGTATATATATATATATATATATATATATATATATATGCATATATATATATATATATATATATATATATATATATGTATATATTTATATATATATATATATATATATATATACATATATATATATATGCATATATATATATACATATATATATATGTATATATATGTATATATATATATATATATATATATATATATATATATATATATTTCGTTTTGTTCTGTGGTGAGCGTATTTATTCAATGATAAAAGCTGCTTCGTCCGAAACTGTGCGAAACGCACTACATACTCTCAAAGCAGTTAGTCTACACACAGTGGATACCAACCACATATATGTGGAGTATCTGAGTGAATTTGACCATAATGGGTGTGAATATAGAATAATTCTCCTTACTACTCCAGCGAGCAGTTGTCTCTGAAGATACTTTGGCCTTTTATGTATGGCATAATCCGAGATAGCTCCAAGCAAACGTTTGTCAATAATCACGCCTAGATATTTTAGAAATGCGTTAGATTGTATACAACAGGTGTTAACACTCAGGGTAAAAGTTTACCTAGCCTTACGGCTACTAATCAAAAGCGCTTCAGTTTTATGATTAGCTAGAGTTACTCCTATTAAGGTAATCCAGGTCTCTACTATCTGTACATGGCATTCACCAATGTACAGATAGTGACTTTATTGCAGCAAAATGTCTATATTATTTATTGACATATCTTTAATTCTGGCAACTTATTTAAATATTGTGGTAGCACTATTAATATGTATTTTAAAAGAAAATATTGAAAGCGCTCAGCTCTTAAATAAAAGCGCTCAGTAGTGAGCTAAATTTCTCAATTGCAGTGAGCGCTCTTTTCGCTCAGTTTACTGAATCGTTCATTTAAACTTGTTTAGCGGTCAGTGGCACAACTCTAGCTATTTTCTTTTTTAACTGCCCGTTGAAGAATATATTTTCTATAATTGAGTTTGGTTATTCCTATCAAATTTTGTTCCATTGGTTGAGTGAATGGAGTAACGTTTGGTGGTATATACATGACAAATATTCATCCATCCTCAACGATAAGTTCTTGTTGTGGTGGATGACAAGGTGCATTGTCAAGAAACAAAACTGCCTTTAATGGCAATTTTTTCGGCTTAAATTTGTTTTTACCTAAACTAAATAAAAATTTGAATACAGAAACTCATTAAATATCTCGTACAAACCTGACGATGTGTGAAAGAATTCTTCAAAGATTGATGCTGCCATCCAGGCATTTTTGGAACCAGTGATATCAAGTCCCTTAAAAAGTCTCGAATTTCTTGCGTGAGTAATGGCATTAATTTAAGAAGCCCAGTGGCGTTAGCCGAAAATGTTTTTCTTGCTTTCTGAACTTTCTTTCCTGGTGCTGCTTTTTCGAGAGCACAAACATAGAGACCTTTACTTGATATTTGTTAATCAATCTGCTGAAGAGAATACTGTTCCAATAATTCTGAGTATGAAAAATCAAACTTTTTTGTTAACTCTTACAAAATGGATATACTGTCTATAACTGATAAACCTCCTGGGGGCAATTTACGGCACTCGATATCGATCGAAATTTGTATATAAATTGTATTGAGATGTTGATCTATAGCTGATGCTAAGTGAATTTGACGTATTTTAAAAAATTATATACTCAACTAGAGGCTGTTTAAAAAGTGTACACTAAGAGAAAAGCTGCGAGAAAGAATCGAGCTGCGTTGGGCTTGTTTTTAGAATTCTAAGATTTGTTAACAAATCAAGCTTGCAAAACACTGAAATGACGATGAAATTAAGAAGCACCTTCTTAAATCAAGATTAAAGTCTAAAAATAAAAATAAAAGTCTTAGTTTAAGAATTAAAGATTACATCAAGAATATTTTTTTATATCTACATATACTAAAAACAAGCATGAAATTCTTAATTTAATCCCAAATGATTTCAAATAAACAAAAAACGCTCTTTCTGTATGCGGTGATTACTTTAGTTGTTCTTGTATTTCAGCGTGTTAGGGCAAAAATGAATAAAAGTTAAAAAAACAAGTAAAAGTGTTATATTCGGCTGCGCCGAATCTTATATACCATTCACCAAAGTATGTCTGGCATTACACATATTTTTAAGTACCAATTTTGTGCTTTCTAATTTATAAAATACTTTCAGTAAGCAAAAAAAGCAACTGCAAAGCGGTTTTATTTAAGGAAAAAAATATTGCGAATATCCAACCCTGGAATTGAAATTTTGATTTATTTTAAGTATTTGATTTGATTTTTTTTTTCCTGAATTTAAAAATCTTTTAATTTTTCGCCCTTTTTGTTACTTTTATGTATTAAAAAATTTCACTTTTCCATCCATGGAAGGGGAGATTTATTTTTTTTGTTATTTTTTTACCAACGTAAATCTTAATGAGGACATGAAATAGTTTATTTTAAAAAACTTAAAATTTGTAACCATTTTGGTCACGTTCAGGTATCACAAAATATTGCACTTGTCCAACCCTGGGTTCGAAACAGTGCTTTTTTTAATTTTTGATACCTAATTTGTTCATCTTAAATTATAAAATAGTTTCAGATACAATTTTTTTGTTAAGTTATTGTAAAAACAAAATTAAATTTTCCAAACCCTGGAAAAAAATTTTAATTTTTTACATTTTCTTACCAATGCCAATCTTTATGATGTATAAACCGGTTTTATTTCAGAAAAACTTAAAAATCTTAACCATATTAGTTGTTACGTGTACCACAAAATAACGAAGGTGCCAAAAAAAAATTTAACCATCCCTGGAAGCAAAAATTTAAATTTTGTTTTGGATTAGTTTATATATCGGGGTTTTTTTAAACTCTTTAATTTTAATTATTTGCTAGTTATTTTCTTTCCCCTAAAAACATATGTAAAAAATTGAAATTGATCAGTTGAAGGGTTTTAGCTAGTTCCTATGCGCACTTCACTGGGCCTAATGCAGATCATCAGTGAACCTTTACCCAATATTTCTTAGAATAACTGAAGTTATTTATTTTATAGTTCCGCTTTCCTAAGTGAAAGCGGAAAGATATTTGAAACCAAATATCAAAGTCACAACAAGATCCCACGGATCAATTTTCCTTTTTTTTCTTACGTTTTATTCTACAACTGGTTGGTTTTTTGACAACTAAATTGGAGGTGTAAGAGAAATAAAGAACAACAACCAATAATTTTTTAATATAAAAACAATTTATTTAGTGTTGACAACATACATAGTTGTTTAATTTTGCACAAGCACTTGCATATTTAAATTAGTTTTGTTTTTTTACCAATCAAACTCTAGTGAGGCATGAAATAGTTTTATTTAAGAAAAATTTTAAATTTGTAACCATTTTGGCTACTTTCATGAACTCAAAAAAAAAAAAAATTTTCAGTTATCCAACCCTGGAATCGAATTTTTAATTTTTTTATTTTTGATAATAATTTTATATATCTGAATCTAAAAAAAAAAAATTAAAATTAGTACAATACGACGTTAGTTGTCCTTTTGGTTACATTTTTGTATACAAATATTTCAATTTCCCATCCCTAGAGACGAAAATTAGATTTTTCTCTTTTTTTTATCAATGCAAGTCGTTATGACCTATAAAACAGTTTTACGTTAGAAAACCCAAAAATTTTTAAACATTTTAGTTATTACATATACCACAAAATACCGAATGTCCAAAAAAAAAACATTTAATTTGCCATCCCTGGAAAAAAATTAATTTTTTAACTTTTAATACAAAATTGATGGTTCCCAAGGCATCAAATAGTTTCATTTTACAAACAAACAAAAAATAATTAGTTATTGGTGTTAATTTTGCGTCGAGTGCTAGGTGTACGCTTCCCAGCACTGCAACCCTATTTCGGATTTAGCTTAATTTCAATACCACTCTATGTTAGCTCATTTTCAATAGATCAGTCCTTCCGACGCCTCTAGTTCCTCTGGAGGTTTGGGAAAACCGATTTTATGTACAGACAGACGGACAGACAGAGAGACATCACTCAATAGTCATCGCTATTCATAAGGATTCAGAATATATATTGTTACAAAGATTAGAAATAGATTTAAATAAACCGACAATGTGGTTTATGTACTTGGCAGCACTGCCAATTAATCTCTAGTTGTCAAAATGTTACCACCCTGGTCAACACAATTTAGATAATATTCAAATTAACGGAAATGTAATACTCTGGAATATACAAGATCATTCGAGGCTGTGCCAAAAATAAGTGTAAATAACAACAACGAAAAACCTAGCACCATAAATACTAAAAGATGTTATTCTTAATGATCTTGTAGGCAAGTATTCGCTGTTAATAAAACTAAACAGGTTCACAAGAATGCACAACCATATACACATAGCAGAAGAAGAAACAAAACTACACACCACACAGAACACACATAGTTACCATAAACAAAACACACAAGTCAGCATTGTCATGTGTAGAAACACACGTATATAGCTACATGTTAAGTAAAGTACAACCAACAACAACCATGCCCAGAAGCTCCGCGAAGTTACCAGACGACGTCACTTTGCTATATGAAGTCGCTGCCAGAGCTAGAGAGTCAGGGTGCGATTTCAAATATAGACGTGTTAACATCGCTAAGTGTTTAGTAGTACAAATACTCGTGTTAATAAAGTAATAGATAAAGTGTTGCCGCATTATATTTCTAAAATTAATTTGTCTGTGTTTTAATTTGATGCAATTAAACGAATCCTTGAAGGTAAAGTAAAAACCGTTTTTACGAAAAGGTCCAAAAACGTAACAATATACTTTATAGAGTCGCATATTAATATCGAAGAAATTACACACGGAATGACAAACCTAGATATACCCTTTCACTTTTTTGTGAAGGGTATAACAATAACCATTCTTATTTCATATCATCAATATTGCTATCTATTTCACAAATGTATTGCTTACAGAAATTTGACATATAAGTAAAGCAATATTTTAGTGGACTACGTCATACAACTGTGCATTTAATACAACAATAAAAATATTTAAACGCAACATGGTTTTTATTAAGGAAGTTATGATACACCTTTTTGCCAATACGTTACCAAAACTCAAAAGGATATATCAGCGATACTGACACTGACACACATATTGAGTTTGATTTCTCCCTGTCTTATTTTTTATACAGACTTCACGATTCTTACATAGGATTTGATGCTATTTATGAGATTTTTTCTGTATAAAACATTGTTATTTTATATAACATTTAAGATATTTCTCTAATACATTAGGCGTGATATACGTTTTTATCAATATTTTACTAAGATGAATATATTTTTAACTCTTTTTTTATGTTTTCTAAAAATTTCAGTCTTCATGCTAATATATTTTTTCTGTTCTGCAAACTTATATTTTTCCATTGATCATATATTATATCTTGAAAACTTCTCAGTTTTCCATACAAGAATAGTCTCGATCATATTACTGTCACTTTTTATAAAGTTTTCATCAGCATGAGAACAAACTTTCTATAACTTTATTACGACAAAAAAAAAGTGATGGGAGCTTTTGTGTATAACATATATTAGACCTACTCACCCTAGATTTGTTTTTCTACATGAATTTGTCACTTATGTGTCACTGCGTACAAGTAACACTTGATTGATATGGTGCAATTACTGACAGCTCACCTTTTTTTTTAAAGAATCACCAGCCATCATTGATTTAGAAAGCTGTCACTGCTATCATATACATACATTGTTTTAATTAATATACGATTTATTTGAATTCAAACATTATTTCATTTTATCAAAAAATTATTATGTATAAAGCGAAACTTAAAATTTAGTTCAATGAAGATAATAAAAAAACACAAAAAACTATATTATAAGAATTATATAACAAAAAGAATAAACAGAAAATTTAACTAAAAATATTTTTTGTTATATATATATATATATATATATATATATATATATATATATATATATTTCGTTTTGTTCTGTGGTGAGCGTTTTTATTCAATGATAAAAGCGGCTTCGTCCGAAACTGTGCGAAGTGCACTACATACTCTCAAAGCAGCTAGTCTACACACAGTGGATACCAACCACACATATGTGGAGTATCTAAGTGAACCTGAGCATAATGGGTGTGAATATAGAATAATTCTCCTTACTACTCCAGCGAGCAGGTGTCTCTGAAGATACTTTGGCTCTTTTATGTATGGCATAATCCGAGATAGCTCCAAGCAAACGTTTGTCAATAATCACGCCTAGATATTTTAGAAATGCGTTAGATTGTATACAACAGGTGTTAACACTCAGGTTAAAAGTTTCCCTAGCCTTACGGCTACTAATCAAAAGTGCTTCAGTTTTATGATCAGCTAGAGTTACTTCTATTAAGGTAATCCAGGTCTCTACTACCTGTACATTGGCCTTCACCAATGTACAGATAGTGACTTTATTGGAGCAAAATGTCTATATTGCTCAGTTCTTAAATAAAAGCGCTCAGTAGCGAGCTAAATTTATCAATTGCAGTGAGCCCTCTTTTCGCTCAGTTTACTGAATCATCCATTTAAACTTGCTTACCGGTCAATGGCACAACTCTAACTATTTTCTTTTTTAACTGCCCGCTGAGAACGATATTTTCTACAATTGAGTTTGGTTATTCGTATAACATTTTGTTCCATTGGTTGAGTGAATGGAGTAACGTTTGGTGGTATATACATGACAAATATTCATCCATCCTCAACGATAAGTTCTTGTTCTGGTGGATAACAAGGTGCATTGTCAAGAAACAAAACTGCCTTTGATGGCAATTTTTTCGGCTTAAATTTGTTTTGACCTAAACTGAATAAAAATTTTAATACAGAAACTCATTAAATATCTCGTACAAACGTGACGATGTGTGAAAGAATTCTTCAAAGATTGATGCTGTCATCCTGGCATTTTTGGAACCAGTAATATCAAGTCCCTTAAAAAGTCTCGAATTTCTTGCGAGAGTAATGGCATTAATTTAAGAAGCCCAGTGGCGTTAGCCGAAAATGTTTTTCTTGCTTTCTGAACTTTCTTTCCTGGTGCTGCTTTTCGAGAGCACAAACATTGGCCTTTTCGGGCAACGTTTTCCAAAAGAGACCAGATTCGTCCGCATTATATGTTTGCTTTTCACAAATTCCATGCTTTGTAATCATTTCACCTAGTTTATCTTTTAGTTTAGACGGCAACAATATCAGTGGAAAGCCTTTCGCCACAAATTTTCAAAATCTGGCTCCATATCTTGCTTTGAAGTTCTATAGCCAACCTGTGCTCGCATTGAGACCATTGAAACCTCCTGGGGCAATTTACGGCACTCGATATCGATCGAAATTTGTATATAAATTGTTTTGAGATGTTGATCGACACCTGATGTTAAGTGAATACGTCAAATATTTAAAAAATAATATACTCAAATAGAGGCTGTTTCAAAAGTGTACACTAAGAGAAAAGCTGCGAGATAAAATCGAGCTGCGTCGAGCTTGTTTTAAGAATTCTAAGCTTTGTTAACAAATCCAGCTTGAAAAACACTGAAATGAAGATGAAATTAAGAAGCACCTTCTTAAATCAAGATTAAAGCCTAAAAATAAAAATAAAAGTCTTAGTTTAAGAATTAAAGATTACATCAAGAATATTTTTTTTATATCTACATATACTTAAAACAAGCATAAAATTCTTAATTTAATCCCAAACGATTTCAAATAAACAAAAAACGCTCTTTCTGTATGCGGTGATTGCTTTAGTTGTTCTTGTATTTCAGCGTGTTAGGGCAAAAATGAATAAAAGTTAAAAATTCGGCTGCCCCGAATCTTATATACCATTCACCAAAGTATGTCTGGCATTACACATATTTTTAAGTACCACTTTTGTGCTTTCTAATTTATAAAATACTTTCAGTAAGCAAAAAAAAACAACTGTAAGGCGGTTTTATTTAAGGAAAACTACAAATTTTTAACCATTTTGGTAACTTAATTTTACAAAATATTGCAAATATCCAACCCTGGAATTGAAATTTTGATTTATTTTAAGTATTTGATTTGATTTTTTTCTGAATTTAAAAATCTTTTAATATGTCGCCCTTTTTGTTACTTTTATGTATTAAAAAATTTCACTTAACCATCCATGGAAGGGGAAATTTATTTTTTTTACCAACGTAAATCAAGACATGAAATAATGTTGTCTAATATATATTAAGCTTAAGGTCTCTTTATTTTTATTATCTTATAAAATTTGTTTTTCAATATTTCGTCACTCCTTTGTGTGACTTCTTCAGGAAATTTATTTTTTAATTTGATGTGAAAAAATAATTTTTGTTTATAAAACAACAATATGAAAATTATTTGTCAACAAAATACAAAAAGATTCAAACAAAATTTTTATAAATTTAAAAATATGGGAACAATAATATACAATTTAAATCTATACATGTATATATTAAAAAATTTTGAACATTTCTAAAATGAACTTCCAATCCTACTTATATATACATAGATATCTTAAAACCAAATTCAAGAAGTTTATAAACAAATTTATATAAATTTAAAAGACATATTATAACAAAAAATTTTTAACATGTATATATAAAACAAAAATATTATTCTTTAAGCATTTCATAATTTTACACATGTATATATACATACCTATTCATACATACATATGTTTATTAAAAACATATACAATTAACATGTATGAACACATATGTATATATCAATATATACACATATTATTCAACAAATTTTAGAAAATTTTTAAACAATTTTAATTGAACAATAACAAAATATTTAAACCCATACATATGTACATTTAAATTTAAAACTCTATCTTTTATTAACTAAGTGTCTATAATTTTGAGCTACATTTGCTGTATCTGCCTTAAAATTAATCCTATTTGTGATTGGTGTATTTATTATGTGTAACATTTCTAACATAAATCTACGTTTATAATTGTTTTCTGTGATTAATATTGAAACATTTTCAAAGTTTGGATAATGATTAAATCTAGCACAATGTGAAGATAATGCTGTTTTCTGCGAATTTATATCTCTATATCTCTGATCAGTCTTATGTCCTGCTATCCTAGTTTTTAACTTATTCTTAGTTGTACCTATATACACCTTATTACAATCCTCATTGTCATTTCCATTACAAGGTATTTTATAAACTAAATTTGATTTATCTAATTTATCTATTTTATCCTTTGTCTTACTAAAAAATCTGTTTAATGTATTATGTGTTCTATAAGCTACTGTATATTTTTCAGAATCACATATTCCTGATTTACCAATGCGTTCTGATAATCCAGATACATAAGTTAAGGATTTGTATATTTTTGGATCATTTATATTTCTATTAATGTTACTACTTCTTAATCCATATTGATATATTAATTTATTTATTAACCAAATTGGAAAATCATTATTCCTTAATATGTATTTAATTCTATTCTTATTTTTCCTATGAAATCTACTATCACTAATTGTTAGAACCTTATCCACAAAATTCCTAGCTGTGTTTATAATAACTTTTTTATTATGCTTAGAATAGTAATTAATAATTCTTCCTGAAGATGTTGGTTTCTGGTACCAATCTATTAATAAATTTCTATTCTTCCTAATTATTAATGTATCTAAGTATGGAATCATGCAGTTCATTTCCTTTTCCATAGTAAATTGAATACTATTATTAAACTCATTTAGTGTCCTCAACATATTATCTATTCCACTTTCTGAAATTATGCAAAATAAATCATCTACATATTTAGTCATTATTCTTGGTCTAATGTTCACTCGTTCAATACAATTGTCAAGCAATCTCTCCATAACAATATCAGCCACTATAGGAGAAGCTGGAGATCCCATTGGCAGACCTTGTTTTTGTAAATATATATTTCCATCATATTGAAAATATCTATTATCTTCTATACAAAATCTCAATATTCTTAAAAATAACCTTTTATCTATCTCTGTATATCTCTCTATTATATCCCATTTTTCCTCAATAGTATTTATTGCTAAATCAACTGGTATACTGGGAAATAAAGATACTACATCAAATGAAACTAATCTTTCATCATTACCTATTTCTAGGTTCAATAATCTGTTTTTAAATTCTAACTCATCCTTAACATTATATACTGAATTTTCAGTAATCTTTTTCAAAATATTTATAATATATTTACATAGATGATAGGATGGTGAATTTACATAACAACAAATTGGTCTCAATGGGAACTGATCTTTATGAATTTTAGGTAAACCATTAATTCTAGGTGCTACAGCAATATTATTTTTAAGTTTATTCTTTTCTATATCTGTAATAATCCTATTTCTGTGAAGTTCGTCAACAATATTATTGTTAATTTTCATTAATTTGCTAGTTGGGTCTTTATTTAGCAAAGAATATTTTGAAGTATCTAATATGATGTTATTAATACGTATATTATAATCTTGTTTGTCAATAGCTACTGTTGCATTACCTTTATCAGCTTTTAAAATCAATATGTTCCTATTTTTCTTTAAAAATATTTCTGTTTCCCTTACTTTGTCTAACATATATTTATCTCTATTTGATAATTTCATTTTATTGATATGATTATCAATAAATGATGTTAATCTATTTCTAGATATTTCCTGCTCTTCACTACCAATTTTAGTTTGAACTATATCTTCTCCATCTGCTAACATTTTTAACATTGGAAATTCTTCTCTCTTAGTAGGTAATGCATGTTTCGGTCCTAATGAAAGAGTCCACTGTACGTCTATTGGTATATCATAACTACTTTTATTTATAAACCATTTCTTATTAAATTTTATTCTTAATTCCTCTCTTTGTAAATTTTTTTTTTTTAAACAATCGAATTTCTTCTTATGAATTCTTTTTATCTTCTCATTTAATGCTATGGTTAATCTATCTTTATATTGTAAGAAATTTTCTAATTCTATTCTATTAAGATGTCTACTCAAATTTATTTTAACTACATTTATGTCACTTTGAAATTGTTACAATAGTTCATGTTTTTGTTTTAGTGCATATTTTAAAATTTTGATGTGTATGTCATTTGTATACCTATAAATTATCCTCTGTATTGCCGGAACTCCCTCCAAATTGAAAATACCTGATATATTCTTTGTTGTTCTTGAAATAAATTTTGGTATGATGCCCGCATTTCTGCAACGTATCAAAAATGTTATTGTTGATTTGGTCCTGATAATCTTATCCCTCATGGTCTTGAATCTATTAATAAGGCCTCTGACTTGATAATTCTTTTTAAATCTGCTGTAGCTCATATTTTTCTCCTCTTATTGTCTTGTTTATTTGGTGCTCTTGAAATTTTAAATTCTTCTAGTTTTTTGACCTCTTTTTGATTAATAATGTTGTCTAATATATATTAAGCTTAAGGTCTCTTTATTTTTATTATCTTATAAAATTTGTTTTTCAATATTTCGTCACTCCTTTGTGTGACTTCTTCAGGAAATTTATTTTTTAGTTTGATGTGAAAAAATAATTTTTGTTTATAAAACAACAATATGAAAATTATTTGTCAACAAAATACAAAAAGATTCAAACAAAATTTTTATAAAATTAAAAATATGGGAACAATAATATACAATTTAAATCTATACAAGTATATATTAAAAAATTTTGAACATTTCTAAAATGAACTTCCAATCCTACTTATATATACATAGATATCTTAAAACCAAATTCAAGAAGTTTATAAACAAATTTATATAAATTTAAAAGACATATTATAACAAAAAATTTTTAACATGTATATATAAAACAAAAATATTATTCTTTAAACATTTCATAATTTTACACATGTATATATACATACCTATTCATACATACATATGTTTATTATAAACATATACAATTAACATGTATAAACACATATGTATATATCAATATATACACATATTATTCAACAAATTTTAGAAAATTTTTAAACAATTTTAATTGAACAATAACAAAATATTTAAACCCATACATATGTACATTTAAATTTAAAACTCTATCTTTTATTAACTAAGTGTCTACAATTTTGAGCTACATTTGCTGTATCTGCCTTAAAATTAATCCTATTTGTGATTGGTGTATTTATTATGTGTAACATTTCTAACATAAATCTACGTTTATAATTGTTTTCTGTGATTAATATTGAAACATTTTCAAAGTTTGGATAATGATTAAATCTAGCACAATGTGAAGATAATGCTGTTCTCTGCGAATTTATATCTCTATATCTCTGATCAGTCTTATGTCCTGCTATCCTAGTTTTTAACTTATTCTTTGTTGTACCTATATACACCTCATTACAATCCTCATTGTCATTTCCATTACAAGGTATTTTATAAACTAAATTTGATTTATCTAATTTATCTATTTTATCCTTTGTCTTACTAAAAAATCTGTTTAATGTATTATGTGTTCTATAAGCTACTGTATATTTTTCAGAATCACATATTCCTGATTTACCAATGCGTTCTGATAATCCAGATACATAAGTTAAGGATTTGTATATTTTTGGATCATTTATATTTCTATTAATGTTACTACTTCTTAATCCATATTGATATATTAATTTATTTATTAACCAAATTGGAAAATCATTATTCCTTAATATGTATTTAATTCTATTCTTATTTTTCCTATGAAATCTACTATCACTAATTGTTAGAACCTTATCCACAAAATTCCTAGCTGTGTTTATAATAACTTTTTTATTATGCTTAGAATAGTAATTAATAATTCTTCCTGAAGATGTTGGTTTCTGGTACCAATCTATTAATAAATTTCTATTCTTCCTAATTATTAATGTATCTAAGTATGGAATCATGCAGTTCATTTCCTTTTCCATAGTAAATTGAATACTATTATTAAACTCATTTAGTGTCCTCAACATATTATCTATTCCACTTTCTGAAATTATGCAAAATAAATCATCTACATATTTAGTCATTATTCTTGGTCTAATGTTCACTCGTTCAATACAATTGTCAAGCAATCTCTCCATAACAATATCAGCCACTATAGGAGAAGCTGGAGATCCCATTGGCAGACCTTGTTTTTGTAAATATATATTTCCATCATATTGAAAATATCTATTATCTTCTATACAAAATCTCAATATTCTTAAAAATAACCTTTTATCTATCTCTGTATATCTCTCTATTATATCCCATTTTTCCTCAATAGTATTTATTGCTAAATCAACTGGTATACTGGGAAATAAAGATACTACATCAAATGAAACTAATCTTTCATCATTACCTATTTCTAGGTTCAATAATCTGTTTTTAAATTCTAACTCATCCTTAACATTATATACTGAATTTTCAGTAATCTTTTTCAAAATATTTATAATATATTTACATAGATGATAGGATGGTGAATTTACATAACAACAAATTGGTCTCAATGGGAACTGATCTTTATGAATTTTAGGTAAACCATATATTCTAGGTGCTACAGCAATATTATTTTTAAGTTTATTCTTTTCTATATCTGTAATAATCCTATTTCTGTGAAGTTCGTCAACAATATTATTGTTAATTTTCATTAATTTGCTAGTTGGGTCTTTATTTAGCAAAGAATATTTTGAAGTATCTAATATGATGTTATTAATACGTATATTATAATCTTGTTTGTCAATAGCTACTGTTGCATTACCTTTATCAGCTTTTAAAATCAATATGTTCCTATTTTTCTTTAAAAATATTTCTGTTTCCCTTACTTTGTCTAACATATATTTATCTCTATTTGATAATTTCATTTTATTGATATGATTATCAATAAATGATGTTAATCTATTTCTAGATATTTCCTGCTCTTCACTACCAATTTTAGTTTGAACTATATCTTCTCCATCTGCTAACATTTTTAACATTGGAAATTCTTCTCTCTTAGTAGGTAATGCATGTTTCGGTCCTAATGAAAGAGTCCACTGTACGTCTATTGGTATATCATAACTACTTTTATTTATAAACCATTTCTTATTAAATTTTATTCTTAATTCCTCTCTTTGTAAATTTTTTTTTTAAACAATCGAATTTCTTCTTATGAATTCTTTTTATCTTCTCATTTAATGCTATGGTTAATCTATCTTCATATTGTAAGAAATTTTCTAATTCTATTCTATTAAGATGTCTACTCAAATTTATTTTAACTACATTTATCTCACTTTGAAATTGTTTCAATAGTTCATGTTTTTGTTTTAGTGCATATTTTAAAATTTTGATGTGTATGTCATTTGTATACCTATAAATTATCCTCTGTATTGCCGGAACTCCCTCCAAATTGAAAATACCTGATATATTCTTTGTTGTTCTTGAAATAAATTTTGGTATGATGCCCGCATTTCTGCAACGTATCAAAAATGTTATTGTTGATTTGGTCCTGATAATCTTATCCCTCATGGTCTTGAATCTATTAATAAGGCCTCTGACTTGATAATTCTTTTTAAATCTGCTGTAGCTCATATTTTTCTCCTCTTATTGTCTTGTTTATTGGGTGCTCTTGAAATTTTAAATTCTTCTAGTTTTTTGACCTCTTTTTGATTAATAATGTTGTCTAATATATATTAAGCTTAAGGTCTCTTTATTTTTATTATCTTATAAAATTTGTTTTTCAATATTTCGTCACTCCTTTGTGTGACTTCTTCAGGAAATTTATTTTTTAATTTGATGTGAAAAAATAATTTTTGTTTATAAAACAACAATATGAAAATTATTTGTCAACAAAATACAAAAAGATTCAAACAAAATTCTTATAAATTTAAAAATATGGGAACAATAATATACAATTTAAATCTATACATGTATATATTAAAAAATTTTGAACATTTCTAAAATGAACTTCCAATCCTACTTATATATACATAGATATCTTAAAACCAAATTCAAGAAGTTTATAAGCAAATTTATATAAATTTAAAAGACATATTATAACAAAAAATTTTTAACATGTATATATAAAACAAAAATATTATTCTTTAAACATTTCATAATTTTACACATGTATATATACATACCTATTCATACATACATATGTTTATTATAAACATATACAATTAACATGTATAAACACATATGTATATATCAATATATACACATATTATTCAACAAATTTTAGAAAATTTTTAAACAATTTTAATTGAACAATAACAAAATATTTAAACCCATACATATGTACATTTAAATTTAAAACTCTATCTTTTATTAACTAAGTGTCTATAATTTTGAGCTACATTTGCTGTATCTGCCTTAAAATTAATCCTATTTGTGATTGGTGTATTTATTATGTGTAACATTTCTAACATAAATCTACGTTTATAATTGTTTTCTGTGATTAATATTGAAACATTTTCAAAGTTTGGATAATGATTAAATCTAGCACAATGTGAAGATAATGCTGTTTTCTGCGAATTTATATCTCTATATCTCTGATCAGTCTTATGTCCTGCTATCCTAGTTTTTAACTTATTCTTAGTTGTACCTATATACACCT
Source organism: Linnaemya vulpina (assembly GCA_963675445.1). Lineage (NCBI taxonomy): Eukaryota > Metazoa > Arthropoda > Insecta > Diptera > Tachinidae > Linnaemya > Linnaemya vulpina. The sequence goes on along the minus strand of OY776278.1, from coordinate 60,376,783 downwards.
TATTACAATCCTCATTGTCATTTCCATTACAAGGTATTTTATAAACTAAATTTGATTTATCTAATTTATCTATTTTATCCTTTGTCTTACTAAAAAATCTGTTTAATGTATTATGTGTTCTATAAGCTACTGTATATTTTTCAGAATCACATATTCCTGATTTACCAATGCGTTCTGATAATCCAGATACATAAGTTAAGGATTTGTATATTTTTGGTTCATTTATATTTCTATTAATGTTACTACTTCTTAATCCATATTGATATATTAATTTATTTATTAACCAAATTGGAAAATCATTATTCCTTAATATGTATTTAATTCTATTCTTATTTTTCCTATGAAATCTACTATCACTAATTGTTAGAACCTTATCCACAAAATTCCTAGCTGTGTTTATAATAACTTTTTTATTATGCTTAGAATAGTAATTAATAATTCTTCCTGAAGATGTTGGTTTATTGTTCCAATCTATTAATAAATTTCTATTCTTCCTAATTATTAATGTATATAAGTATGGAATTATGCAGTTCATTTCCTTTTCCATAGTAAATTGAATACTATTATTAAACTCATTTAGTGTCCTCAACATATTATCTATTCCACTTTCTGAAATTATGCAAAATAAATCATCTATATATTTAGTCATTATTCTTGGTCTAATGTTCACTCGTTCAATACAATTGTCAAGCAATCTCTCCATAACAATATCAGCCACTATAGGAGAAGCTGGAGATCCCATTGGCAGACCTTGTTTTTGTAAATATGTATTTCCATCATATTGAAAATATCTATTATCTTCTATACAAAATCTCAATATTCTTAAAAATAACCTTTTATCTATCTCTGTATATCTCTCTATTATATCCCATGTTTCCTCAATAGTATTTATTGCTAAATCAACTGGTATACTGGGAAATAAAGATACTACATCAAATGAAACTAATCTTTCATCATTACCTATTTCTAGGTTCAATAATCTGTTTTTAAATTCTAACCCATCCTTAACATTATATACTGAATTTTCAGTAATCTTTTTCAAAATATTTATAATATATTTACATAGATGATAGGATGGTGAATTTACATAACAACAAATTGGTCTCAATGGGAACTGATCTTTATGAATTTTAGGTAAACCATATATTCTAGGTGCTACAGCAATATTATTTTTAAGTTTATTCTTTTCTATATCTGTAATAATCCTATTTCTGTGAAGTTCGTCAACAATATTATTGTTAATTTTCATTAATTTGCTAGTTGGGTCTTTATTTAGCAAAGAATATTTTGAAGTATCTAATATGATGTTATTAATACGTATATTATAATCTTGTTTGTCAATAGCTACTGTTGCATTACCTTTATCAGCTTTTAAAATCAATATGTTCCTATTTTTCTTTAAAAATATTTCTGTTTCCCTTACTTTGTCTAACATATATTTATCTCTATTTGATAATTTCATTTTATTGATATGATTATCAATAAATGATGTTAATCTATTTCTAGATATTTCCTGCTCTTCACTACCAATTTTAGTTTGAACTATATCTTCTCCATCTGCTAACATTTTTAACATTGGAAATTCTTCTCTCTTAGTAGGTAATGCATGTTTCGGTCCTAATGAAAGAGTCCACTGTACGTCTATTGGTATATCATAACTACTTTTATTTATAAACCATTTCTTATTAAATTTTATTCTTAATTCCTCTCTTTGTAAATTTTTTTTTTAAACAATCGAATTTCTTCTTATGAATTCTTTTTATCTTCTCATTTAATGCTATGGTTAATCTATCTTCATATTGTAAGAAATTTTCTAATTCTATTCTATTAAGATGTCTACTCAAATTTATTTTAACTACATTTATCTCACTTTGAAATTGTTTCAATAGTTCATGTTTTTGTTTTAGTGCATATTTTAAAATTTTGATGTGTATGTCATTTGTATACCTATAAATTATCCTCTGTATTGCCGGAACTCCCTCCAAATTGAAAATACCTGATATATTCTTTGTTGTTCTTGAAATAAATTTTGGTATGATGCCCGCATTTCTGCAACGTATCAAAAATGTTATTGTTGATTTGGTCCTGATAATCTTATCCCTCATGGTCTTGAATCTATTAATAAGGCCTCTGACTTGATAATTCTTTTTAAATCTGCTGTAGCTCATATTTTTCTCCTCTTATTGTCTTGTTTATTGGGTGCTCTTGAAATTTTAAATTCTTCTAGTTTTTTGACCTCTTTTTGATTAATAATGTTGTCTAATATATATTAAGCTTAAGGTCTCTTTATTTTTATTATCTTATAAAATTTGTTTTTCAATATTTCGTCACTCCTTTGTGTGACTTCTTCAGGAAATTTATTTTTTAATTTGATGTGAAAAAATAATTTTTGTTTATAAAACAACAATATGAAAATTATTTGTCAACAAAATACAAAAAGATTCAAACAAAATTTTTATAAATTTAAAAATATGGGAACAATAATATACAATTTAAATCTATACATGTATATATTAAAAAATTTTGAACATTTCTAAAATGAACTTCCAATCCTACTTATATATACATAGATATCTTAAAACCAAATTCAAGAAGTTTATAAACAAATTTATATAAATTTAAAAGACATATTATAACAAAAAATTTTTAACATGTATATATAAAACAAAAATATTATTCTTTAAACATTTCATAATTTTACACATGTATATATACATACCTATTCATACATACATATGTTTATTATAAACATATACAATTAACATGTATAAACACATATGTATATATCAATATATACACATATTATTCAACAAATTTTAGAAAATTTTTAAACAATTTTAATTGAACAATAACAAAATATTTAAACCCATACATATGTACATCTAAATTTAAAACTCTATCTTTTATTAACTAAGTGTCTACAATTTTGAGCTACATTTGCTGTATCTGCCTTAAAATTAATCCTATTTGTGATTGGTGTATTTATTATGTGTAACATTTCTAACATAAATCTACGTTTATAATTGTTTTCTGTGATTAATATTGAAACATTTTCAAAGTTTGGATAATGATTAAATCTAGCACAATGTGAAGATAATGCTGTTCTCTGCGAATTTATATCTCTATATCTCTGATCAGTCTTATGTCCTGCTATCCTAGTTTTTAACTTATTCTTAGTTGTACCTATATACACCTTATTACAATCCTCATTGTCATTTCCATTACAAGGTATTTTATAAACTAAATTTGATTTATCTATTTTATCCTTTGTCTTACTAAAAAAATCTGTTTAATGTATTATGTGTTCTATAAGCTACTGTATATTTTTCAGAATCACATATTCCTGATTTACCAATGCGTTCTGATAATCCAGATACATAAGTTAAGGATTTGTATATTTTTGGTTCATTTATATTTCTATTAATGTTACTACTTCTTAATCCATATTGATATATTAATTTATTTATTAACCAAATTGGAAAATCATTATTCCTTAATATGTATTTAATTCTATTCTTATTTTTCCTATGAAATTTACTATCACTAATTGTTAGAACCTTATCCACAAAATTCCTAGCTGTGTTTATAATAACTTTTTTATTATGCTTAGAATAGTAATTAATAATTCTTCCTGAAGATGTTGGTTTCTGGTACCAATCTATTAATAAATTTCTATTCTTCCTAATTATTAATGTATCTAAGTATGGAATCATGCAGTTCATTTCCTTTTCCATAGTAAATTGAATACTATTATTAAACTCATTTAGTGTCCTCAACATATTATCTATTCCACTTTCTGAAATTATGCAAAATAAATCATCTACATATTTAGTCATTATTCTTGGTCTAATGTTCACTCGTTCAATACAATTGTCAAGCAATCTCTCCATAACAATATCAGCCACTATAGGAGAAGCTGGAGATCCCATTGGCAGACCTTGTTTTTGTAAATATATATTTCCATCATATTGAAAATATCTATTATCTTCTATACAAAATCTCAATATTCTTAAAAATAACCTTTTATCTATCTCTGTATATCTCTCTATTATATCCCATGTTTCCTCAATAGTATTTATTGCTAAATCAACTGGTATACTGGGAAATAAAGATACTACATCAAATGAAACTAATCTTTCATCATTACCTATTTCTAGGTTCAATAATCTGTTTTTAAATTCTAACCCATCCTTAACATTATATACTGAATTTTCAGTAATCTTTTTCAAAATATTTATAATATATTTACATAGATGATAGGATGGTGAATTTACATAACAACAAATTGGTCTCAATGGGAACTGATCTTTATGAATTTTAGGTAAACCATATATTCTAGGTGCTACAGCAATATTATTTTTAAGTTTATTCTTTTCTATATCTGTAATAATCCTATTTCTGTGAAGTTCGTCAACAATATTATTGTTAATTTTCATTAATTTGCTAGTTGGGTCTTTATTTAGCAAAGAATATTTTGAAGTATCTAATATGATGTTATTAATACGTATATTATAATCTTGTTTGTCAATAGCTACTGTTGCATTACCTTTATCAGCTTTTAAAATCAATATGTTCCTATTTTTCTTTAAAAATATTTCTGTTTCCCTTACTTTGTCTAACATATATTTATCTCTATTTGATAATTTCATTTTATTGATATGATTATCAATAAATGATGTTAATCTATTTCTAGATATTTCCTGCTCTTCACTACCAATTTTAGTTTGAACTATATCTTCTCCATCTGCTAACATTTTTAACATTGGAAATTCTTCTCTCTTAGTAGGTAATGCATGTTTCGGTCCTAATGAAAGAGTCCACTGTACGTCTATTGGTATATCATAACTACTTTTATTTATAAACCATTTCTTATTAAATTTTATTCTTAATTCCTCTCTTTGTAAATTTTTTTTTTTTTAAACAATCGAATTTCTTCTTATGAATTCTTTTTATCTTCTCATTTAATGCTATGGTTAATCTATCTTCATATTGTAAGAAATTTTCTAATTCTTTTCTATTAAGATGTCTACTCAAATTTATTTTAACTACATTTATCTCACTTTGAAATTGTTTCAATAGTTCATGTTTTTGTTTTAGTGCATATTTTAAAATTTTGGTGTGTATGTCATTTGTATACCTATAAATTATCCTCTGTATTGCCGGAACTCCCTCCAAATTGAAAATACCTGATATATTCTTTGTTGTTCTTGAAATAAATTTTGGTATGATGCCCGCATTTCTGCAACGTATCAAAAATGTTATTGTTGATTTGGTCCTGATAATCTTATCCCTGATGGTCTTGAATCTATTAATAAGGCCTCTGACTTGATAATTCTTTTTAAATCTGCTGTAGCTCATATTTTTCTCCTCTTATTGTCTTGTTTATTGGGTGCTCTTGAAATTTTAAATTCTTCTAGTTTTTTGACCTCTTTTTGATTAATAATGTTGTCTAATATATATTAAGCTTAAGGTCTCTTTATTTTTATTATCTTATAAAATTTGTTTTTCAATATTTCGTCACTCCTTTGTGTGACTTCTTCAGGAAATTTATTTTTTAATTTGATGTGAAAAAATAATTTTTGTTTATAAAACAACAATATGAAAATTATTTGTCAACAAAATACAAAAAGATTCAAACAAAATTTTTTTTTTTTTTGATAAAGGTAATGCAACAGTAGCTATTGACAAACAAGATTATAATATACGTATTAATAACATCATATTAGATACTTCAAAATATTCTTTGCTAAATAAAGACCCAACTAGCAAATTAATGAAAATTAACAATAATATTGTTGACGAACTTCACAGAAATAGGATTATTACAGATATAGAAAAGAATAAACTTAAAAATAATATTGCTGTAGCACCTAGAATATATGGTTTACCTAAAATTCATAAAGATCAGTTCCCATTGAGACCAATTTGTTGTTATGTAAATTCACCATCCTATCATCTATGTAAATATATTATAAATATTTTGAAAAAGATTACTGAAAATTCAGTATATAATGTTAAGGATGGGTTAGAATTTAAAAACAGATTATTGAACCTAGAAATAGGTAATGATGAAAGATTAGTTTCATTTGATGTAGTATCTTTATTTCCCAGTATACCAGTTGATTTAGCAATAAATACTATTGAGGAAAAATGGGATATAATAGAGAGATATACAGAGATAGATAAAAGGTTATTTTTAAGAATATTGAGATTTTGTATAGAAGATAATAGATATTTTCAATATGATGGAAATATATATTTACAAAAACAAGGTCTGCCAATGGGATCTCCAGCTTCTCCTATAGTGGCTGATATTGTTATGGAGAGATTGCTTGACAATTGTATTGAACGAGTGAACATTAGACCAAGAATAATGACTAAATATGTAGATGATTTATTTTGCATAATTTCAGAAAGTGGAATAGATAATATGTTGAGGACACTAAATGAGTTTAATAATAGTATTCAATTTACTATGGAAAAGGAAATGAACTGCATGATTCCATACTTAGATACATTAATAATTAGGAAGAATAGAAATTTATTAATAGATTGGTACCAGAAACCAACATCTTCAGGAAGAATTATTAATTACTATTCTAAGCATAATAAAAAAGTTATTATAAACACAGCTAGGAATTTTGTGGATAAGGTTCTAACAATTAGTGATAGTAGATTTCATAGGAAAAATAAGAATAGAATTAAATACATGTTAAGGAATAATGATTTTCCAATTTGGTTAATAAATAAATTAATATATCAATATGGATTAAGAAGTAGTAACATTAATAGAAATATAAATGAACCAAAAATATACAAATCCTTAACTTATGTATCTGGATTATCAGAACGCATTGGTAAATCAGGAATATGTGATTCTGAAAAATATACAGTAGCTTATAGAACACATAATACATTAAACAGATTTTTTAGTAAGACAAAGGATAAAATAGATAAATTAGATAAATCAAATTTAGTTTATAAAATACCTTGTAATGGAAATGACAATGAGGATTGTAATAAGGTGTATATAGGTACAACTAAGAATAAGTTAAAAACTAGGATAGCAGGACATAAGACTGATCAGAGATATAGAGATATAAATTCGCAGAAAACAGCATTATCTTCACATTGTGCTAGATTTAATCATTATCCAAACTTTGAAAATGTTTCAATATTAATCACAGAAAACAATTATAAACGTAGATTTATGTTAGAAATGTTACACATAATAAATACACCAATCACAAATAGGATTAATTTTAAGGCAGATACAGCAAATGTAGCTCAAAATTGTAGACACTTAGTTAATAAAAGATAGAGTTTTAAATTTAAATGTACATATGTATGGGTTTAAATATTTTGTTATTGTTCAATTAAAATTGTTTAAAAATTTTCTAAAATTTGTTGAATAATATGTGTATATATTAATATATACATGTGTGTTTATACATGTTAATTGTATTTGTTTATAATAAACATATGTATGTATGAATAGGTATGTATATATACATGTGTAAAATTATGAAATGTTTAAAGAATAATATTTTTGTTTTATATATACATGTTAAAAATTTTTTGTTATAATATGTCTTTTAAATTTATATAAATTTGTTTATAAACTTCTTGAATTGGTTTTAAGATATCTATGTATATATAAGTAGGATTGGAAATTCATTTTAGAAATGTTCAAAATTTTTTAATATATACATGTATAGATTTAAATTGTATATTATTGTTCCCATATTTTTAAATTTATAAAAATTTTGTTTGAATCTTTTTGTATTTTGTTGACAAATAATTTTCATATTGTTGTTTTATAAACAAAAATTATTTTTTCACATCAAATTAAAAAATAAATTTCCTGAAGAAGTCACACAAAGGAGTGACGAAATATTGAAAAACAAATTTTATAAGATAATAAAAATAAAGAGACCTTAAGCTTAATATATATTAGACAACATTATTAATCAAAAAGAGGTCAAAAAACTAGAAGAATTTAAGACATGAAATAGTTTATTTTAAAAAACTTAAAATTTGTAATCATTTTGGTCACGTTCAGATATCACAAAATATTGCACTTGTCCAACCCTGGGTTCGAAACAGTGCTTTTTTTAATTTTTGATACCTAATTTGTTCATCTTAAATTATAAAATATTTTCAGATACAATATTTTTGTTAAGTTATTGTAAAAACAAAATTAAATTTTCCAAACCCTGGAAAAAAATTTTAATTTTTTACATTTTTTTTACCAATGCAAATCTTTATGATGTATAAACCGGTTTTATTTCAGAAAAACTTAAAAATCTTAACCATATTAGTTGTTACGTGTACCACAAAATAACGAAGGTGCCAAAAAAAATTTAACCATCCCTGGAAGCAAAAATTTAAATTTTGTTTTGGATTAGTTTATATATCGGGGTTTTTTTAAACTCTTTAATTTTAATTATGTGCTAGTTATTTTCTTTCCCCTAAAATCTTATGTAAAAAATTGAAATTGATCAGTTGAAGGGTTTTAGCTAGTTCCTATGCGCACTTCACTGGGCCTAATGCAGATCATCAGTGAACCTTTACCCAAAATTTCTTAGAATAACTGAAGTTATTTATTTTATACTTCCGCTTTCCTAAGTGAAAGCGGAAAGATATTTGAAAGCAAATATCAAAGTCACAACAAGATCCCACGGATCAATTTTCCTGTTTTTCTTACGTTTTGTTCTACAACTGGTTGGTTTTTTGACAACTAAATTGGAGGTGTAAGAGAAATAAAGAACAACAACCAATAATGTTTTTAATATAAAAACAATTTATTTAGTGTTGACAACATACATAGTTGTTTAATTTTGCACAAGCACTTGCATATTTAAATTAGTTTTGTTTTTTTTACCAATCAAACTCTAATGAGGCATGAAATAGTTTTATTTAAGAAAAATTTAAAATTTGTAACCATTTTGGTTACTTTCATGCACTAAAAAAAATTGCAGTTATCCAACCCTGGAATCGAATTTTTAATTTTCTTATTTTTGATAATAATTTTATTTTTATGAATTAAAAAATAATAAAAATTATTAAAATACGACGTTAGTTGTGCTTTTGGGTACATTTTTGTATAAAAATATTTAAATTTTACATCCCTGGAGACGAAAATTAGATTTTTCTCTTTTTTTTTTATCAATGCACTTCGTCATGACCTATAAAGCAGTTTTACGTTAGAAAACCTTAAAATTTTTAAACATTTTAGTTATTACATATACCACAAAATACCGAATGTCAAAAAAAAAAAAAATTTTTTAGCTTTTAATACAAAATTGATGGTTCCCAAAACATAAAATAGTTTCATTTTACAAACAAACAAAAAATAATTGGTTTTTGGTGTTAATTTTGCGTCGAGAGCTAGGTGTAAGCTTCCCAACTCTGCAACCCTATTTCGGATTTAGCTGAATTGCAATAAAACTCTATGTTAGCTCATTTCCAATTGATCAGTCCTTCTGACGTCTGTAGTTCCTCTGGAGGTTTGGGAAAACCGATTTTATGTACAGACAGACGGACAGACAGACAGACACCGCTCAATAGTCATAGCTATTCATAAGGTTTCAGAATATATATTGTTACAAAGATTAGAAATAGATTTAAGTAAAACGACAATGTAGCTCTATGTACTTGGCAGCACTGCCAAATAATCTCTAGTTGTCAAAATGTTACAACCCTGGTCAACACAATATAGATAATATTCAAATTAACGGAAATGGAATACTCTGGAATATACAAGATCATTCGAGGCTGTGCCAATAATAAGTGTAAATAACAACAACGAAAAACCTAGCAACATATATACTAAGAGATGTTATTCTTAATGATCTTGTACGCAAATATTCGCTGCTAATAAAACTAAACAGGTTCACAAGTATACACAACCATATACACATAGAAGAAGAATAAACAAAACTACACAACACACATAGTTACCATAAGAAAAATACACAAGTCAGCATTGTCATGTATACAAACACACGTATATAGCTACATGTTAAGTAAAGTACAACAAACAACAACCAGAAGCTTCGCGAAGTTACCAGACGACGTCACTTTGCTATATAAAGACGCTGCCAGAGCTCAGAGAGTCAGAGTATGATTTCAAATATAGACGTGTTAACATCGCTAAGTGTTGAGTAGTACAAATATTCGTGTTAATAAAATAATAAATAAAGAGTTGCCGCATTATATTTCTAAAATTAATTTGTCCGTGTTTTAATTTGATGCAATAAAACGAATCCTGGAAGGATAAGTAATAAAACCGTTTTTACGAAAATTTCTAAAAACGTAACAATGCATTGTCTTAAATAATATACGATTTATTTGAATTCAAACCTTATTTCATTTTATCAAAAAATTATTTCGTATAAAGCGAAACTTAACATTTAGTTCAATGAAGATAATAAAAAAACACTCAAAACTATATTATAAGAATTATATAACAAAAAGAATAAACAGAAAATTTAACTAAAAATATTTTTTGTTGCCTGATATATATATATATATATATATATATATATATTGTAGGAAGTTGGAATTAATCCTCTTCCTAAGGTTGTATTATTTATTTATTAATGCGTGTGATGCGCAAGTAAACCCAGACCAGACGGTGTACGTCCAAGTTGGGTAATACTTATATATTGGGGTATTAATTCCAAGAGACAAATCGGACTAAGTAAGTCTAAAAATGTCTACTTAGCTTTTATTTGTTATTTTTAACTAAATAAATGATCCGCTTTTGATCTCTTCTGTTTAGTAGTTCATAAACGAATGAATATTTATTTTTATGAAATGTTCTTACATGCTAGGCATTAAACAAGTGGCAAAATATTTACAGTTAGTCCTATTAAATTATATATAAAGTTGAATATTTTTACAAATGAGTGAGGATCTACTAATGATTTGTATATTAAAGACAAAGACGACAAATTAAAAAGAAACAAATCAAATATACGTTATACTTCATATAAAGTGATGCCCAAAAAATTTTTCTTGTGTATTAGTGAGTAACAGAAAAATAACAAATTTAGAGAATGTATATATTTACAGCCAAATTATAATGTTAGTAAGCGATTGAAAAACAGAAAAATTATATTGATATTAAGAAGCAAACATATTATTATATGAATGTACATATTTTTAAATAAAATAATTCAACTTAATTTTTTAAACTTTAAATTAAAATACTCAATTCTATTGCGCATAAATATTATTTAACAAAAACAAAACAACTTATTTGTATAATTCATTATAAAAAATAAAAAAAGTTTCTCGAAAAATAAAAGATTGCAATTGTGAATCTTATATAAACGATTCTAATCATATAATAATAAAAAATAAAAACAGCCGCTACGCATGCGCATTCATCGGTTGTTCATTGAGGACTAAATGAAAGAGCATTAACATTTCATTGAATGGCCGCACAACATTTTTTGAGTGTGAACTTGAAAAAAAGCAACAAAGCATTCGCTAAACATGTACACTTCTCAACGACTAAATGAAAGAGCATAAGAATATGTGTGAGTTCTCTCCAAACAATTGTTTCATGAGCTGGGCATCCCTGAGTAAAGTAACTCAAAGTGTTTCAGCACAACAACAATATGACTTAAGGAACTAAGTGTACGTGACATGCTGTTGCTGAGGTTGAGCAAAAGCACAATACCTAAATAACTCAAAAGTGCCTTAACACAGCGACAGTATGTATCAAAGACATAAATGTATACTAAACATTCATATAACGTTTATTATATTCAAAGTATGTAATAGAATGAAATCTTATATATAATGATATTGATATTAATATATTAATGTAGGTAAATATATTATACTATATAATACTCCACTGCTACAATATATATATATATATATATATATATATATATATATATATATATAATATATATTTCGCTTTGTTCTGTGGTGAGCGTATTTATTCAATGATAAAAGCGGCTTCGTCCGAAACTGTGCGAAATGCACTACAGACTCCCAAAGCAGCTAGTCTACACACAGTGGATACCAACCACACATATGTGGAGTATCTAAGTGAACCTGACCATACTGGGTGTGAATATAGAATAATTCTCCTTACCACTCCAGGGAGCAGTTGTCTCTGAAGATACTTTGGCTCTTTTTTATATGGCATAATCCGAGATAGCGCCAAGCAAACGTTTGTCAATAATAACGCCTAGATATTTTAGAAATGCGTTAGATTGAATACTACAGGTGTTAACACTCAGGGTAAAAGTTTCCCTAGCCTTACGGCTACTAATCAAAAGCGCTTCAGTTTTATGATTAGCTAGAGTTACTCCTATTAAGGTAATCCAGGTCTATACTATCTGTACATGGCATTCACCAATTTTACAGATAGTCACTTTATTGCAGCAAAATGTCTATATTATTTATTGGCATATTTTTAAGTCATGGTAACTTATTTAAATATTGTGGTAGCACTATTAATATGTATTTTAAAAGAAAATATTGATACCGCTCAGCTCTTAAATAAAAGCGCTCAGTAGTGAGCTAAATTTGTCAATTGCAGTGAGCGCTCTTTTCGCTCAGTTTACTGAATCGTTCATCTAAACTTGCTTACCGGTCAGTGGCACAATTCTAGCTATTTTCTTTTTTAACTGCCCGTTGAGGACGATATTTTCTATAATTGAGTTTGGTTATTCGTATAACATTTTGTTCCATTGGTTGAGTGAATGGAGTAACGTTTGGTGGTATATACATGACAAATATTCATCCATCTTCAGCGATAAATTCTTGTTCTGGTGGATGACAAGGTGCATTGTCAAGAAACAAGACTGCTTTTGATGGCAATTTTTTTTCGGCTTAAATTTGTTTTGACCTAAACTAAATAATAATTTGAAATCCAGGCATTTTTGGAACCAGTAATATCAAGTCCCTTAAAAAATCTCGAATTTCTTGCGTGAGTAATGGCATTAATTTAAGAAGCCCAGTGGCGTTAGCCGAAAGTGTTTTTCTTGCTTTCTGAACTTTCTTTCCTGGTGCTGCTTTTTCGAGAGCACAAACATTGGTCTTTTCGGGCAACGTTTTCCAAAAGAAGCCAGATTCGTCCGCATTATATGTTTGCTTTTCACGAATTCCATGCTTTGTAATCATTTCACCTAGTTTTTCTTTTAGTTTAGACGGCAACAATATCAGTGGAAAGCCTTTCTCCACAAATTTTCAAAATCTGACTCCATATCTTGCTTTGCAGTTCTGTAGCCAACCTGCTCTCGCATAGAAACCATACTTTTTTCCAACACTTTTTTACATATATCAAAACTCATTCTACTATCTTTTTGCTGCACATTAGCACTTAACGAGAAAACAAAAACCACTAAAGTAATCTAGCTCTATATTTTGAAAGACCTTAAAAAAAGAGAAGAAAAGTGAAACAAAAATGTTTGCAAACTCAACAGAAATCCAACGGTTTTATAAAAAACTATGTGAAAAACGACTACTTCGGTAACTTAGTAAATTTTGTATAAGAAATACATACAATATATGTAACTAATGAAATATAGAGTAATTAATGAAATATAGAGTAACTAATGAAAAATATTGGGAGTTCGCAATATCGAGGAAAATTTTAAAATTTTTTTACCAATGCAAATTTTTATGATGTATAAACCGGTTTTATTTCAGAAAAACTTAAAAATCTTAATCATATTAGTTGTTACGTGTACCACAAAATAAAGAAGGTGCCAAAACAAATTGATCCATCCCTGGAAGCGAAAATTTTAATTTTGTTTTGGATTAGTTTATATATCGGGGTTTTTTTAAACTCTTTAATTTTAATTATGTGCTAGTTATTTTCTTTCCCCTAAAATGTTATTTAAAAATCAGATGAAGGGTTTTAGCTAGTTCATATGCGCATTTCACTGGGCCTAATGCAGATCATCAGGGAACCTTTACCCAATATTTCTTAGAATAACTGAAGTTATTTATTTTATACTTCCGCTTTCCTAAGTGAGAAGCTTTGAAACCAAATATCAAAGTCACAACAAGATCCCACGGATAAATTTTCCTTTTTATTTTCTTACGTTTTATTCTACAACTGGTTGGTGTAAGAGAAATAAAGAACAACAACCTATAATTATTTTAATATAAAAACAATTTATTTAGAGTTTTGACAACATACATAGTTGTTTAATTTTGCACCAGCACTTGCATATTTAAATTAGTTTTGTTTTTTTACCAATCAAACTCTAATGAGGCATGAAATAGTTTTATGTAAGAAAAATTTAAAATTTGTAACCATTTTGGTTACTCTCATGAGCTCAAAAAATAAATTGCAGTTATCCAACCCTGGAATCGAATTTTTTATTTTTTTATTTTTGATAATAATTTTATTTTTCTGAATTAAAAAATAATTAAAATTATTAAAGTACGACGTTAGTTGTCCTTTTGGTTACATTTTTGTATAAAAATATTAAAAAATATTTTACGTTAGAAAACCCAAAAATTTTTAAACATTTTAGTTATTACATATACAACAAAATACCGAATATCAAAAAAAAAAACATTTAATTTTCCATCCCTGGAAAAAATATTAATTTTTTAACTTTTAATACAAAATTTATGGTTCCCAGAATATAAAATAGTTTCAATTTACAAACAAACAAAAAATAATTGGTTTTTGGTGTTAATTTTGCATCGAGAAATAGGTGTAAGCTTCCCAGCACTGGAACCCCATTTCGGATTTAGCTGAATTTCAATACCACTCTATGTTAGCTCATTTCCAATGGATCATTCCTTCCGAGGTGTCTAGTTCCTCTGGAGGTTTGGGAAACCCGATTTTATGTACAGACAGATGAACAGACAGACATCGCTCAATTGTCATCGCTATTCATAAGGATTCAGAATATATTGTTACAAAGATTAGAAATAGATTTAAATAAAAACGACAATGTGGCTATATGTACTTGGCAGCACTGCCAATTAATCTCTAGTTGTCAAAATGTTACAACCCTGGTCAATACAATATAGATAACATTCAAATTAACGGAAATGGAATACTCCAGAATATACAAGATCATTCGAGGCTGTGCCAATAATAAGTGTAAACAACAACAACGAAAAATCTAGCAACATAAATGCTAAGAGATGTTATTCTTAATGATCTTGTATGCAAGTATTCGCTGCTAATAAAGCTAAACAGGTATACACAATCATATACACATAGCAGAAGAAGACACAAAACCACACACACACAGAACACTCATCCATACAACCACTCATAGTTACCATAGGCAAAACACACAGAACACTTATACATACAACCACACATAGTTCCCATAAGCAAAGCAAACAAGTCAGCATTGTCATGTATACAAACACACGCATAAAGCTCCATGTCAAGCTAAATACAACCACCATGCCCAGAAGTTTCGCGAGGTTACCAGACGACGTAATTTTTGCTATATAAAGGCGCTGCCAGAGCTGAGCGAGTTAGTGTGATTACAAATATAGACGTGTTAACATCGCTAAGTGTTGAGTAGTACAAAAACTCGTGTTAATAAATTAGTAAATAAAGTGTTGCCGCATTATATTAATAAAATTAATTTGTCCGTGTTTTAATTTGATGCAATAAAACGATCCCTGAAAGAATAAGTAATAAAACCGTTTTTACGACAAGGTATAAAAACGAAAAACTTGGTGTCAGAAGTGGGATTGGAAATATAATTAAAAGGACATTGCAATTTAAAGAAAGAAAAAGGACATTAAAAAAAACTTAAAATAAATAATCATGAATTTTGATGAGCTAAAAGTTGAACAGCTGAAAAAGGAGCTCAGCAAGCTGGAATTGCCAACTGCAGGTAATAAGGCTAAGCTGCAGAAGAAAAAAAAGGACATTAAAAAAAAATTAAAATAAATAATCATGAAATTTGATGAGCTAAAAGTTGAACAGCTGAAAAAGGAGCTCAGCAAGCTGGAATTGCCAACTGCAGGTAATAAGGCTGAACTGTAGAAGAGGCTGATAGATGAGTTTAAGAATCGCGGCATGGACATCGGGACATACGAGTTTGGGGACAAAGAGGATGTGCAGGTATGCCCTCCTGCCACGACCAGCAGCATGGACATAATTTCAATGTTCGCTGCTATGATGACCCAAATAAAACAGAACTCTCAGCAGATGCAGGAAAAGCTTGTAGCCGAAATAAGTGAAATAAAACAAAACTCTCAGTAGATGCAGGAAAAGCTTGTAGCCGAAACTCAGCAGATACAGGAAAAACTTGTTGCCGAAATAACTGAAATAAAATAGAACTCTCAGCAGATACAGGAGTAAAATAAGGCCACGAACGATATTCTGGTAGAGGTTTCTGAAGCCATCAACAGGAGGATGGATTCTATTGAGAATAAATTCTCAGAGCTGGCGGATAGAGTCCAAAATCTAGAAAGCGGTGGCCTGGAACAGCATGCAAAGGAGTTCGAAGAGAAATTGCATGCTCAAGAGGACAAAATGCATAACCTGGAGTGTAGTGGCGGGCCAGTACGAGCAGTTGCGGAAGTTTCTGCGCAGATAAAACCGCCATGCTTCGACGGCAGCGTACCATTAGGCATCTTCGAATTCCAGGTCGAGACGGTTGCTAGCAGAAATGGATGGGATGCTTAAGAGAAGGGCATAGAGTTGATTTTGTCCTTAAAGGGTACAGCCGCAGAGGTACTTGAGACCGTGCCAGTAAGCAGCAGAAACGAATACAATGAAATAATGGCCTCATTGCAGCACAAGTATGGTGGTGAGCACAAGCGCGATTTATACAGAATGGAATTGCGATGTAGAGTTCAGAAGCCTACCGAATCTCTACAAGATTTCGTAATGGAAATCGAGCGTTTAGTGCAACTCACATATCCAGGCGAGAGTAACCCTTTCCTGGACCACTTTAAGACTGAGGCTTTTGTTAACGGCATTCGCGACTCTGATGTTAAATTGGCGGTGTGCGCTACGCAGAAATCCACTTTCGCTGAAACTGTTTCATTTGCGCTGGCTCAAAAGACTGCAAGGATGGTTTTCAAGCCACAGATAAGTAAAGTGCGGAATGTGGAGGTTTTGTCTGAGGAGGATAACAACCTAGTTGCTAGCGTTAAGGAGGCAATGCGACAACTGCTGGCAAAAAATGCTATCAAAGAAAAGCCTAAGTGCTTTAACTGCGGACAGATCGGTCATTTTCACCGCAGCTGCAAAGCACCAAGAAAGAGATGTAGATCTGCTTCGCCACCAAGAAACAGCAAACGGGTGAACCAAACAACATCACAAGAGTCCCTGTTAAACTAAAACGAGCTACAACTCACTGCGTTCGGACACATCAACGGGGAAAAGCACGTAGCAATAATAAGGTCCGCTATAGTAAAAGGGAAATGCGAGCGGTTAAGCAATATACGGCTACATACAGCTACTGGAGAGCCTGCCACTGTCTATGGTAAGATTGAAGTGAAGGTGACTATAGCCAACATCAACGTGAGACATGTGTTTATTGTTGCCGATATTGTCGATGAGGTTATTATTGGAGCCGATTTTATGATTAATCATGGCATTAATCTCCATATGGGACAACAGCTGATGATTTGGCGTAATGTGGAATTACCCCTTGATGTTGGATATGATAACAAACAAAGTAACAAGAGTATTTGCTATTGAGAGTCAGACGTTACCGCCGCAGTCTGAAAGAGTCATATGGCGCGGATGAAGGGAGATTGCGAGGACAATCATCTGTGGGTTGTAGAAACTGCAAATCTAAAGAGAGAGCTTATAACAGCGCAAGTTCTAGTGAAAACTAGTAGAGGAGGAATAGTCCCTATAAGAGTGCTTAACTTGTCAGACCATAAAAAAGTCATCAAAGAAAGTTCCGACGTTGCCGAGTGTACTCCAGCAGAGGCAATAATAAACTTCGAGAAGAAGATAGAGCCTACTAATTTGTCCGCAAAAGAACGTGAACAATTTGAGGAATACGTAGAGAAATGGGTAGCAGATCTATCAGCGACAGATAAAAATAAAGCCAAACAGTTACTAAAAAGGCATGCCTGTATCTTCGCCATGGGAAGCCAAAGCCAGAGGAGAACTGCATTGGTTAAACATGAAATTAACACAGGCGAGGCTAGGCCGATTAAACAGCCACCCAGAAGCGTCCCCGTAGCAAAGCGAGATAAAGTAAAAGAGCTTGTAAGTGAAATGAAGCGTGATGGCGTAATTGAGCCATCTTCTGGTCCTTGGGGATCGCCTGTAGTCTTAGTTACAAGGAAAGATGGCAGTTCTGCGTAGACTACAGGAAGCTCAATGACATAACCAAAAAGAACAGTTATCCGCTCCCCAGAATCGATGACACTTTGGACACGCTAGCTGGTACAAAATGGTTCTCTACGCTGGACTTGCGAAGCGGATATTGGCAAGTGGAGATCGCAGAGAAAGACAAGGAGAAAACTGCCTTCAGTGTCGGCAACGGATTATGGCAGTTCAAAGTCATGCCATTTGGTCTCTGCAATGCTCCGGCCACATTTGAACGCCTAATGGAGAAGGTATTGATAGGACTTCACTGGAAGACATGCTTGGAATATCTAGATGACATAATCGTGATGGGGAAAACTTTTGACGAACACCTCAAAAACATGGCAGAAGTTCTTCAACGGATATCCTCAGCTGGATTGAAACTCAGCTTGAAGAAATGTGCATTGTTCCAGAAAGAAGTAAAGTATTTGGGGCACCGTGTTACAGCAGACGGAATCTCAACGGATGAAGATAAAATAAAAGCAGTAAGCGACTGGCATCAACCTAAGAATCTTCATGAATTGCGCAGCTTTTTGGGCCTTTGTACATACTACAGACGGTTTGTGCCGAATTTTTCCAGTGTAGCTGCAAGCCTGCATGAGCTGACAAAGAAGTCGAGACCATACCATTGGGGCGAGCCACAGGAAAATGCACTCCAGAAACTCAAAGAATTATTATGTACGTCACCAGTGCTGGCGTATGCCATAGCTGGAGAAAAATTTGTGGTGGATACTGATGCGAGCGGTTATGGCATAGGGGGTGTGCTATCCCAAGTAGTTAATGGCACTGATAAGGTCATAGGATACTATAGCCGTGTACTCTCAAAACCTGAGAGGAACTACTGCGTGACATGTCGTGAGCTTCTGGCGGTACTGGAATGCATTAAACATTACCATAAGTACCCGTATGGTCAACACTTTACATTGAGAACCGATCATTCGGCACTGAGATGGCTATTGCAGTTTAAAAATCTTGAAGGGCAACTGGCAAGGTGGATTGAGCGCCTGCAGAGCTACGACTTCAGCATTGAACATAGAAGGGGCACAAAGCATAACAACACGGATGCTCTTTCGAGAAGACCCTGTTGTTTAGAGTGTAGACATTGTGTTAGAACCGAGTAAAAGGAAGGCGTTGTGGATGTTCGGCTAATGCGCATCGGCCCTGATGAAGACTGGTCAGCGGCACAGAGGGACGACGGCATACTAAGGAAAATGATAGCGGCCAAAGAAGAGGATAGACGACCATCCCGGAATAAAATTTCGGCTAAAAGCCCACTCGCCAAATCTTATTGGGCTCAGTGGAACAGCCTCAAGGTAATAAAAGGGTGTTTATACCGCGTATGGGAAAGTGTAGATGGAAAAACAACTTCAAATTTAATAGTTGTGCCATACTCCAAGATAACTAAAGTTTTACAGAAGTTTCTAATGGACCTAGTGGCGGTCATCTTGGAGTAACAAAAACACATGAGAAACTGAAGCAGCGTTTTTATTGGGTTGGATGTCAACAAGCCGTAGCCGACTGGATAGCAAACTGCCCACAGTGCATAGCAGCCAAAGGCCCAGTGAGAAGAAGCCGGGGACAGCTGCAACAATACAACTCAGGAGCACCATTCGAGCGGATCGCAATGGATGTAGCAGGTCCCTTTCCCGTCACTGAAGCCGGAAATCGTTATGTACTTGTGGTAATGGACTATTTCAGTAAATGCCCAGAGGTATATGCTATACCTAACCAGAAAGCAAAGACAATTGTAAATGCATTCGTCAACAACTGGTGTATGTCGCTATGGTGTCCCAATAGAATTACATTCCGACCAAGGAAGGAATTTCGAGTCTGCCATATTCAGGGACATGTGCGAGTTATATGGGATAAAGAAAACCAGAACGACGCCGTTGCATCCACAGTCTGATGGCATGGTAGAAAGGTTCAGTCGCACCTTAGAAGAGTACCTACGAAAAGTAGTAAGCAACCATCAGAAGGATTGGGACGAGCACATCCCCAAATTTTTTATAGCATATAGGTCAGCTGTACACGACTCAACATCGAGAACGCCAGCCAAAATTATCTTCGGGACGGAATTAAAACTACCTGGTTATTTGGAATTTGGTGTTAAGCCAGCTGTAGAAGAAGGAGCTATTACGTCCGAAGAGAAGGAGGACTTAAGCGAACTGCATGAGTTAGTGCGTAATAGAATCAGAATGGTCAGTGACAAGATGAAGACTAGGTATGACCGTGCAGCAAATTCGGAGGGATTTATGGAAGGACAATTGGTTCTACTTTATAAGCCACAACGGAAGAAAGGATTGTCCCCAAAATTACAGACTCACTGGGATGGCCCGTATAAAGTGATTAAGAGAGTGAATGACGTTGTATACCGGAAGCACAATAGCCCAAGGTCGAAAATGAAGATAGTACATCTCGAACGATTGGCGCACTATGGAAGAGGTGATTGTTACAAAGATTAGAAATAGATTTAAATAAAACGACAATGTGTCTATATGTACTTGGCAGCACTGCCAATTAATCTCTAGTTGTCAAAATGTTACAACCCTGGTCAACACAATATAGATAATATTCAAATTAACGGAAATGGAATACTCCAGAATAAACAAGATCATTCGAGGCCGTGCCAATAATAAGTGTAAACCACAACAACGAAAAATCTAGCAACATAAATGCTAAGAGATGTTATTCTTAATGATTTTTATGCAAGTATTCGCTGCTAATAAAACTAAACAGGTTCACAGTTTTGTTTTTTTACCAATCAAACTCTAATGAGGCATGAAATAGTTTTATGTAAGAAAAATTTTAAATTTGTAACCATTTTGGTTACTCTCATGAGCTCAAAAAATAAATTGCAGTTATCCAACCCTGGAATCGAATTTTTAATTTTTTTATTTTTGATAATAATTTTATTTTTCTGAATTAAAAAATAATTAAAATTATTAAAGTACGACGTTAGTTGTCCTTTTGGTTACATTTTTGTATAAAAATATTAAAAAATATTTTACGTTAGAAAACCCTAAAATTTTTAAACATTTTAGTTATTACATATACAACAAAATACCGAATATCAAAAAAAAACATTTAATTTTCCATCCCTGGAAAAAATATTAATTTTTTTAACTTTTAATACAAAATTTATGGTTCCCAGAATATAAAATAGTTTCAATTTACAAACAAACAAAAAATAATTGGTTTTTGGTGTTAATCTTGCGTCGAGAAATAGGTGTAAGCTTCCCAGCACTGGAACCCCATTTCGGATTTAGCTGAATTTCAATACCACTCTATGTTAGCTCATTTCCAATGGATCATTCCTTCCGAGGTGTCTAGTTCCTCTGGAGGTTAGGGAAACCCGATTTTATGTACAGACAGATGGACAGACAGACATCGCTCAATTGTCATCGCTATTCATAAGGATTCAGAATATATTGTTACAAAGATTAGAAATAGATTTAAATAAAAACGACAATGTGGCTATATGTACTTGGCAGCACTGCCAATTAATCTCTAGTTGTCAAAATGTTACAACCCTGGTCAATACAATATAGATAACATTCAAATTAACGGAAATGGAATACTCCAGAATATACAAGATCATTCGAGGCTGTGCCAATAATAAGTGTAAACAACAACAACGAAAAATCTAGCAACATAAATGCTAAGAGATGTTATTCTTAATGATCTTGTTTGCAAGTATTCGCTGCTAATAAAGCTAAACAGGTATACACAAAACCACACACACACAGAACACTCATCCATACAACCACTCATAGTTACCATAGGCAAAACACACAGAACACTTATACATACAACCACACATAGTTACCATAAGCAAAGCAAACAAGTCAGCATTGTCATGTATACAAACACACGCATAAAGCTCCATGTCAAGCTAAATACAACCACCATGCCCAGAAGTTTCGCGAGGTTACCAGACGACGTAATTTTTGCTATATAAAGGCGCTGCCAGAGCTGAGCGAGTTAGTGTGATTACAAATATAGACGTGTTAACATCGCTAAGTGTTGAGTAGTACAAAAACTCGTGTTAATAAATTAGTAAATAAAGTGTTGCCGCATTATATTAATAAAATTAATTTGTCCGTGTTTTAATTTGATGCAATAAAACGATCCCTGAAAGAATAAGTAATAAAACCGTTTTTACGACAAGGTATAAAAACGAAAAACTTGGTGTCAGAAGTGGGATTGGAAATATAATTAAAAGGACATTGCAATTTAAAGAAAGAAAAAGGACATTAAAAAAAACTTAAAATAAATAATCATGAATTTTGATGAGCTAAAAGTTGAACAGCTGAAAAAGGAGCTCAGCAAGCTGGAATTGCCAACTGCAGGTAATAAGGCTAGGCTGCAGAAGAAAAAAAAGGACATTAAAAAAAAATTAAAATAAATAATCATGAAATTTGATGAGCTAAAAGTTGAACAGCTGAAAAAGGAGCTCAGCAAGCTGGAATTGCCAACTGCAGGTAATAAGGCTGAACTGTAGAAGAGGCTGATAGATGAGTTTAAGAATCGCGGCATGGACATCGGGACATACGAGTTTGAGGACAAAGAGGATGTGCAGGTATGCCCTCCTGCCACGACCAGCAGCATGGACATAATTTCAATGTTCGCTGCTATGATGACCCAAATAAAACAGAACTCTCAGCAGATGCAGGAAAAGCTTGTAGCCGAAATAAGTGAAATAAAACAAAACTCTCAGTAGATGCAGGAAAAGCTTGTAGCCGAAACTCAGCAGATACAGGAAAAACTTGTTGCCGAAATAACTGAAATAAAATAGAACTCTCAGCAGATACAGGAGTAAAATAAGGCCACGAACGATATTCTGGTAGAGGTTTCTGAAGCCATCAACAGGAGGATGGATTCTATTGAGAATAAATTCTCAGAGCTGGCGGATAGAGTCCAAAATCTAGAAAGCGGTGGCCTGGAACAGCATGCAAAGGAGTTCGAAGAGAAATTGCATGCTCTAGAGGACAAAATGCATAACCTGGAGTGTAGTGGCGGGCCAGTACGAGCAGTTGCGGAAGTTTCTGCGCAGATAAAACCGCCATGCTTCGACGGCAGCGTACCATTAGGCATCTTCGAATTCCAGGTCGAGACGGTTGCTAGCAGAAATGGATGGGATGCTTAAGAGAAGGGCATAGAGTTGATTTTGTCCTTAAAGGGTACAGCCGCAGAGGTACTTGAGACCGTGCCAGTAAGCTGCAGAAACGAATACAATGAAATAATGGCCTCATTGCAGCACAAGTATGGTGGTGAGCACAAGCGCGATTTATACAGAATGGAATTGCGATGTAGAGTTCAGAAGCCTACCGAATCTCTACAAGATTTCGTAATGGAAATCGAGCGTTTAGTGCAACTCACATATCCAGGCGAGAGTAACCCTTTCCTGGACCACTTTAAGACTGAGGCTTTTGTTAACAGCATTCGCGACTCTGATGTTAAATTGGCGGTGTGCGCTACGCAGAAATCCACTTTCGCTGAAACTGTTTCATTTGCGCTGGCTCAAAAGACTGCAAGGATGGTTTTCAAGCCACAGATATGTAAAGTGCGGAATGTGGAGGTTTTGTCTGAGGAGGATAACAACCTAGTTGCTAGCGTTAAGGAGGCAATGCGACAACTGCTGGCAAAAAATGCTATCAAAGAAAAGCCTAAGTGCTTTAACTGCGGAAAGATCGGTCATTTTCACCGCAGCTGCAAAGCATCAAGAAAGAGAGGTAGATCTGCTTCGCCAAACGGGTGAACCAAACAACATCACAAGAGTCCCCGTTAAACTAAAACGAGCTACAACTCACTGCGTTCGGACACATCAACGGGGAAAAGCACGTACTTACCATAGACACAGGGGCATCGCAGTCAATAATAAGGTCCGCTATAGTAAAAGGGAAATGCGAGCGGTTAAGCAATATACGGCTACATACAGCTACTGGAGAGCCTGCCACTGTCTATGGTAAGATTGAAGTGAAGGTGACTATAGCCAACATCAACGTGAGACATGTGTTTATTGTTGCCGATATTGTGGATGAGCTTATTATTGGAGCCGATTTTATGATTAATCATGGCATTAATCTCCATATGGGACAACAGCTGATGATTTGGCGTAATGTGGAATTACCCCTTGATGTTGGATATGATAACAAACAAAGTAACAAGAGTATTTGCTATTGAGAGTCAGACAATACCGCCGCAGTCTGAAACAGTCATATGGGTGCGGATGAAGGGAGATTGTGATGACAATCATCTGTGGGTTGTAGAACCAGCAAATCTAAAGAGAGAGCTTATAACAGCGCAAGTTTTAGTGAAAACTAGTAGAGGAGGAATAGTCCCTATAAGAGTGCTTAACTTGTCAGACCATAAAAAAGTCATCAAAGAAAGTTCCGACGTTGCCCAGTGTACTCCAGCAGAGGCAATAATAAACTTCGAGAAGAAGATAGAGCCTACTAATTTGTCCGCAAAAGAACGTGAACAATTTGAGGAATACGTAGAAGAATGGGTAGCAGATCTATCAGCGACAGATAAAAATAAAGCCAAACAGTTACTAAAAAGGAATGCCTGTATCTTCGCCATGGGAAGCCAAAGCCAGAGGAGAACTGTATTGGTTAAACATGAAATTAACACAGGCGAGGCTAGGCCGATTAAACAGCCATCCAGAAGCGTCCCCGTAGCAAAGCGAGATAAAGTAAAAGAGCTTGTAAGTGAAATGAAGCGTGATGGCGTAATTGAGCCATCTTCTGGTCCTTGGGGATCGCCTGTAGTCTTAGTTACAAGGAAAGATGGCAGTTCTGCGTAGACTACAGGAAGCTCAATGACATAACCAAAAAGAACAGTTATCCGCTCCCCAGAATCGATGACACTTTGGACACGCTAGCTGGTACAAAATGGTTCTCTACGCTGGACTTGCGAAGCGGATATTGGCAAGTGGAGATCGCAGAGAAAGACAAGGAGAAAACTGCCTTCAGTGTCGGCAACGGATTATGGCAGTTCAAAGTCATGCCATTTGGTCTCTGCAATGCTCCGGCCACATTTGAACGCCTAATGGAGAAGGTATTGATAGGACTTCACTGGAAGACATGCTTGGAATATCTAGATGACATAATCGTGATGGGGAAAACTTTTGACGAACACCTCAAAAACATGGCAGAAGTTCTTCAACGGATATCCTCAGCTGGATTGAAACTCAGCTTGAAGAAATGTGCATTGTTCCAGAAAGAAGTAAAGTATTCGGGGCACCGTGTTACAGCAGACGGAATCTCAACGGATGAAGATAAAATAAAAGCAGTAAGCGACTGGCATCAACCTAAGAATCTTCATGAATTGCGCAGCTTTTTGGGCCTTTGTACATACTACAGACGGTTTGTGCCGAATTTTTCCAGTGTAGCTGCAAGCCTGCATGAGCTGACAAAGAAGTCGAGACCATACCATTGGGGCGAGCCACAGGAAAATGCACTCCAGAAACTCAAAGAATTATTATGTACGTCACCAGTGCTGGCGTATGCCATAGCTGGAGAAAAATTTGTGGTGGATACTGATGCGAGCGGTTATGGCATAGGGGGTGTGCTATCCCAAGTAGTTAATGGCACTGATAAGGTCATAGGATACTATAGCCGTGTACTCTCAAAACCTGAGAGGAACTACTGCGTGACATGTCGTGAGCTTCTGGCGGTACTGGAATGCATTAAACATTACCATAAGTACCCGTATGGTCAACACTTTACATTGAGAACCGATCATTCGGCACTGAGATGGCTATTGCAGTTTAAAAATCTTGAAGGGCAACTGGCAAGGTGGATTGAGCGCCTGCAGAGCTACGACTTCAGCATTGAACATAGAAGGGGCACAAAGCATAACAACACGGATGCTCTTTCGAGAAGACCCTGTTGTTTAGAGTGTAGACATTGTGTTAGAACCGAGTAAAAGGAAGGCGTTGTGGATGTTCGGCTAATGCGCATCGGCCCTGATGAAGACTGGTCAGCGGCACAGAGGGACGACGGCATACTAAGGAAAATGATAGCGGCCAAAGAAGAGGATAGACGACCATCCCGGAATAAAATTTCGGCTAAAAGCCCACTCGCCAAATCTTATTGGGCTCAGTGGAACAGCCTCAAGGTAATAAAAGGGTGTTTATACCGCGTATGGGAAAGTGTAGATGGAAAAACAACTTCAAATTTAATAGTTGTGCCATACTCCAAGATAACTAAAGTTTTACAGAAGTTTCTAATGGACCTAGTGGCGGTCATCTTGGAGTAACAAAAACACATGAGAAACTGAAGCAGCGTTTTTATTGGGTTGGATGTCAACAAGCCGTAGCCGACTGGATAGCAAACTGCCCACAGTGCATAGCAGCCAAAGGCCCAGTGAGAAGAAGCCGGGGACAGCTGCAACAATACAACTCAGGAGCACCATTCGAGCGGATCGCAATGGATGTAGCAGGTCCCTTTCCCGTCACTGAAGCCGGAAATCGTTATGTACTTGTGGTAATGGACTACTTCAGTAAATGCCCAGAGGTATATGCTATACCTAACCAGAAAGCAAAGACAATTGTAAATGCATTCGTCAACAACTGGTGTATGTCGCTATGGTGTCCCAATAGAATTACATTCCGACCAAGGAAGGAATTTCGAGTCTGCCATATTCAGGGACATGTGCGAGTTATATGGGATAAAGAAAACCAGAACGACGCCGTTGCATCCACAGTCTGATGGCATGGTAGAAAGGTTCAGTCGCACCTTAGAAGAGTACCTACGAAAAGTAGTAAGCAACCATCAGAAGGATTGGGACGAGCACATCCCCAAATTTTTTATAGCATATAGGTCAGCTGTACACGACTCAACATCGAGAACGCCAGCCAAAATTATCTTCGGGACGGAATTAAAACTACCTGGTTATTTGGAATTTGGTGTTAAGCCAGCTGTAGAAGAAGGAGCTATTACGTCCGAAGAGAAGGAGGACTTAAGCGAACTGCATGAGTTAGTGCGTAATAGAATCAGAATGGTCAGTGACAAGATGAAGACTAGGTATGACCGTGCAGCAAATTCGGAGGGATTTATGGAAGGACAATTGGTTCTACTTTATAAGCCACAACGGAAGAAAGGATTGTCCCCAAAATTACAGACTCACTGGGATGGCCCGTATAAAGTGATTAAGAGAGTGAATGACGTTGTATACCGGAAGCACAATAGCCCAAGGTCGAAAATGAAGATAGTACATCTCGAACGATTGGCGCACTATGGAAGAGGTGATTGTTACAAAGATTAGAAATAGATTTAAATAAAACGACAATGTGTCTATATGTACTTGGCAGCACTGCCAATTAATCTCTAGTTGTCAAAATGTTACAACCCTGGTCAACACAATATAGATAATATTCAAATTAACGGAAATGGAATACTCCAGAATAAACAAGATCATTCGAGGCCGTGCCAATAATAAGTGTAAACCACAACAACGAAAAATCTAGCAACATAAATGCTAAGAGATGTTATTCTTAATGATTTTTATGCAAGTATTCGCTGCTAATAAAACTAAACAGGTTCACAGTTTTGTTTTTTTACCAATCAAACTCTAATGAGGCATGAAATAGTTTTATGGAAGAAAAATTTTAAATTTGTAACCATTTTGGTTACTCTCATGAGCTCAAAAAATAAATTGCAGTTATCCAACCCTGGAATCGAATTTTTAATTTTTTTATTTTTGATAATAATTTTATTTTTCTGAATTAAAAAATAATTAAAATTATTAAAGTACGACGTTAGTTGTCCTTTTGGTTACATTTTTGTATAAAAATATTAAAAAATATTTTACGTTAGAAAACCCTAAAATTTTTAAACATTTTAGTTATTACATATACAACAAAATACCGAATATCAAAAAAAAACATTTAATTTTCCATCCCTGGAAAAAATATTAATTTTTTTAACTTTTAATACAAAATTTATGGTTCCCAGAATATAAAATAGTTTCAATTTACAAACAAACAAAAAATAATTGGTTTTTGGTGTTAATCTTGCGTCGAGAAATAGGTGTAAGCTTCCCAGCACTGGAACCCCATTTCGGATTTAGCTGAATTTCAATACCACTCTATGTTAGCTCATTTCCAATGGATCATTCCTTCCGAGGTGTCTAGTTCCTCTGGAGGTTAGGGAAACCCGATTTTATGTACAGACAGATGGACAGACAGACATCGCTCAATTGTCATCGCTATTCATAAGGATTCAGAATATATTGTTACAAAGATTAGAAATAGATTTAAATAAAAACGACAATGTGGCTATATGTACTTGGCAGCACTGCCAATTAATCTCTAGTTGTCAAAATGTTACAACCCTGGTCAATACAATATAGATAACATTCAAATTAACGGAAATGGAATACTCCAGAATATACAAGATCATTCGAGGCTGTGCCAATAATAAGTGTAAACAACAACAACGAAAAATCTAGCAACATAAATGCTAAGAGATGTTATTCTTAATGATCTTGTTTGCAAGTATTCGCTGCTAATAAAGCTAAACAGGTATACACAAAACCACACACACACAGAACACTCATCCATACAACCACTCATAGTTACCATAGGCAAAACACACAGAACACTTATACATACAACCACACATAGTTACCATAAGCAAAGCAAACAAGTCAGCATTGTCATGTATACAAACACACGCATAAAGCTCCATGTCAAGCTAAATACAACCACCATGCCCAGAAGTTTCGCGAGGTTACCAGACGACGTAATTTTTGCTATATAAAGGCGCTGCCAGAGCTGAGCGAGTTAGTGTGATTACAAATATAGACGTGTTAACATCGCTAAGTGTTGAGTAGTACAAAAACTCGTGTTAATAAGTTAGTAAATAAAGTGTTGCCGCATTATATTAATAAAATTAATTTGTCCGTGTTTTAATTTGATGCAATAAAACGATGCCTGAAAGAATAAGTAATAAAACCGTTTTTACGACAAGGTATAAAAACGAAAAACTTGGTGTCAGAAGTGGGATTGGAAATATAATTAAAAGGACATTGCAATTTAAAGAAAGAAAAAGGACATTAAAAAAAACTTAAAATAAATAATCATGAATTTTGATGAGCTAAAAGTTGAACAGCTGAAAAAGGAGCTCAGCAAGCTGGAATTGCCAACTGCAGGTAATAAGGCTAGGCTGCAGAAGAAAAAAAAGGACATTAAAAAAAAATTAAAATAAATAATCATGAAATTTGATGAGCTAAAAGTTGAACAGCTGAAAAAGGAGCTCAGCAAGCTGGAATTGCCAACTGCAGGTAATAAGGCTGAACTGTAGAAGAGGCTGATAGATGAGTTTAAGAATCGCGGCATGGACATCGGGACATACGAGTTTGAGGACAAAGAGGATGTGCAGGTATGCCCTCCTGCCACGACCAGCAGCATGGACATAATTTCAATGTTCGCTGCTATGATGACCCAAATAAAACAGAACTCTCAGCAGATGCAGGAAAAGCTTGTAGCCGAAATAAGTGAAATAAAACAAAACTCTCAGTAGATGCAGGAAAAGCTTGTAGCCGAAACTCAGCAGATACAGGAAAAACTTGTTGCCGAAATAACTGAAATAAAATAGAACTCTCAGCAGATACAGGAGTAAAATAAGGCCACGAACGATATTCTGGTAGAGGTTTCTGAAGCCATCAACAGGAGGATGGATTCTATTGAGAATAAATTCTCAGAGCTGGCGGATAGAGTCCAAAATCTAGAAAGCGGTGGCCTGGAACAGCATGCAAAGGAGTTCGAAGAGAAATTGCATGCTCTAGAGGACAAAATGCATAACCTGGAGTGTAGTGGCGGGCCAGTACGAGCAGTTGCGGAAGTTTCTGCGCAGATAAAACCGCCATGCTTCGACGGCAGCGTACCATTAGGCATCTTCGAATTCCAGGTCGAGACGGTTGCTAGCAGAAATGGATGGGATGCTTAAGAGAAGGGCATAGAGTTGATTTTGTCCTTAAAGGGTACAGCCGCAGAGGTACTTGAGACCGTGCCAGTAAGCAGCAGAAACGAATACAATGAAATAATGGCCTCATTGCAGCACAAGTATGGTGGTGAGCACAAGCGCGATTTATACAGAATGGAATTGCGATGTAGAGTTCAGAAGCCTACCGAATCTCTACAAGATTTCGTAATGGAAATCGAGCGTTTAGTGCAACTCACATATCCAGGCGAGAGTAACCCTTTCCTGGACCACTTTAAGACTGAGGCTTTTGTTAACAGCATTCGCGACTCTGATGTTAAATTGGCGGTGTGCGCTACGCAGAAATCCACTTTCGCTGAAACTGTTTCATTTGCGCTGGCTCAAAAGACTGCAAGGATGGTTTTCAAGCCACAGATATGTAAAGTGCGGAATGTGGAGGTTTTGTCTGAGGAGGATAACAACCTAGTTGCTAGCGTTAAGAAGGCAATGCGACAACTGCTGGCAAAAAATGCTATCAAAGAAAAGCCTAAGTGCTTTAACTGCGGAAAGATCGGTCATTTTCACCACAGCTGCAAAGCACCAAGAAAGAGAGGTAGATCTGCTTCGCCAAACGGGTGAACCAAACAACATCACAAGAGTCCCCGTTAAACTAAAACGAGCTACAACTCACTGCGTTCGGACACATCAACGGGGAAAAGCACGTACTTACCATAGACACAGGGGCATCGCAGTCAATAATAAGGTCCGCTATAGTAAAAGGGAAATGCGAGCGGTTAAGCAATATACGGCTACATACAGCTACTGGAGAGCCTGCCACTGTCTATGGTAAGATTGAAGTGAAGGTGACTATAGCCAACATCAACGTGAGACATGTGTTTATTGTTGCCGATATTGTGGATGAGCTTATTATTGGAGCCGATTTTATGATTAATCATGGCATTAATCTCCATATGGGACAACAGCTGATGATTTGGCGTAATGTGGAATTACCCCTTGATGTTGGATATGATAACAAACAAAGTAACAAGAGTATTTGCTATTGAGAGTCAGACAATACCGCCGCAGTCTGAAACAGTCATATGGGTGCGGATGAAGGGAGATTGTGATGACAATCATCTGTGGGTTGTAGAACCAGCAAATCTAAAGAGAGAGCTTATAACAGCCCAAGTTTTAGTGAAAACTAGTAGAGGAGGAATAGTCCCTATAAGAGTGCTTAACTTGTCAGACCATAAAAAAGTCATCAAAGAAAGTTCCGACGTTGCCCAGTGTACTCCAGCAGAGGCAATAATAAACTTCGAGAAGAAGATAGAGCCTACTAATTTGTCCGCAAAAGAACGTGAACAATTTGAGGAATACGTAGAAGAATGGGTAGCAGATCTATCAGCGACAGATGAAAATAAAGCCAAACAGTTACTAAAAAGGAATGCCTGTATCTTCGCTATGGGAAGCCAAAGCCAGAGGAGAACTGTATTGGTTAAACATGAAATTAACACAGGCGAGGCTAGGCCGATTAAACAGCCATCCAGAAGCGTCCCCGTAGCAAAGCGAGATAAAGTAAAAGAGCTTGTAAGTGAAATGAAGCGTGATGGCGTAATTGAGCCATCTTCTGGTCCTTGGGGATCGCCTGTAGTCTTAGTTACAAGGAAAGATGGCAGTTCTGCGTAGACTACAGGAAGCTCAATGACATAACCAAAAAGAACAGTTATCCGCTCCCCAGAATCGATGACACTTTGGACACGCTAGCTGGTACAAAATGGTTCTCTACGCTGGACTTGCGAAGCGGATATTGGCAAGTGGAGATCGCAGAGAAAGACAAGGAGAAAACTGCCTTCAGTGTCGGCAACGGATTATGGCAGTTCAAAGTCATGCCATTTGGTCTCTGCAATGCTCCGGCCACATTTGAACGCCTAATGGAGAAGGTATTGATAGGACTTCACTGGAAGACATGCTTGGAATATCTAGATGACATAATCGTGATGGGGAAAACTTTTGACGAACACCTCAAAAACATGGCAGAAGTTCTTCAACGGATATCCTCAGCTGGATTGAAACTCAGCTTGAAGAAATGTGCATTGTTCCAGAAAGAAGTAAAGTATTCGGGGCACCGTGTTACAGCAGACGGAATCTCAACGGATGAAGATAAAATAAAAGCAGTAAGCGACTGGCATCAACCTAAGAATCTTCATGAATTGCGCAGCTTTTTGGGCCTTTGTACATACTACAGACGGTTTGTGCCGAATTTTTCCAGTGTAGCTGCAAGCCTGCATGAGCTGACAAAGAAGTCGAGACCATACCATTGGGGCGAGCCACAGGAAAATGCACTCCAGAAACTCAAAGAATTATTATGTACGTCACCAGTGCTGGCGTATGCCATAGCTGGAGAAAAATTTGTGGTGGATACTGATGCGAGCGGTTATGGCATAGGGGGTGTGCTATCCCAAGTAGTTAATGGCACTGATAAGGTCATAGGATACTATAGCCGTGTACTCTCAAAACCTGAGAGGAACTACTGCGTGACATGTCGTGAGCTTCTGGCGGTACTGGAATGCATTAAACATTACCATAAGTACCCGTATGGTCAACACTTTACATTGAGAACCGATCATTCGGCACTGAGATGGCTATTGCAGTTTAAAAATCTTGAAGGGCAACTGGCAAGGTGGATTGAGCGCCTGCAGAGCTACGACTTCAGCATTGAACATAGAAGGGGCACAAAGCATAACAACACGGATGCTCTTTCGAGAAGACCCTGTTGTTTAGAGTGTAGACATTGTGTTAGAACCGAGTAAAAGGAAGGCGTTGTGGATGTTCGGCTAATGCGCATCGGCCCTGATGAAGACTGGTCAGCGGCACAGAGGGACGACGGCATACTAAGGAAAATGATAGCGGCCAAAGAAGAGGATAGACGACCATCCCGGAATAAAATTTCGGCTAAAAGCCCACTCGCGAAATCTTATTGGGCTCAGTGGAACAGCCTCAAGGTAATAAAAGGGTGTTTATACCGCGTATGGGAAAGTGTAGATGGAAAAACAACTTCAAATTTAATAGTTGTGCCATACTCCAAGATAACTAAAGTTTTACAGAAGTTTCTAATGGACCTAGTGGCGGTCATCTTGGAGTAACAAAAACACATGAGAAACTGAAGCAGCGTTTTTATTGGGTTGGATGTCAACAAGCCGTAGCCGACTGGATAGCAAACTGCCCACAGTGCATAGCAGCCAAAGGCCCAGTGAGAAGAAGCCGGGGACAGCTGCAACAATACAACTCAGGAGCACCATTCGAGCGGATCGCAATGGATGTAGCAGGTCCCTTTCCCGTCACTGAAGCCGGAAATCGTTATGTACTTGTGGTAATGGACTATTTCAGTAAATGCCCAGAGGTATATGCTATACCTAACCAGAAAGCAAAGACAATTGTAAATGCATTCGTCAACAACTGGTGTATGTCGCTATGGTGTCCCAATAGAATTACATTCCGACCAAGGAAGGAATTTCGAGTCTGCCATATTCAGGGACATGTGCGAGTTATATGGGATAAAGAAAACCAGAACGACGCCGTTGCATCCACAGTCTGATGGCATGGTAGAAAGGTTCAGTCGCACCTTAGAAGAGTACCTACGAAAAGTAGTAAGCAACCATCAGAAGGATTGGGACGAGCACATCCCCAAATTTTTTATAGCATATAGGTCAGCTGTACACGACTCAACATCGAGAACGCCAGCCAAAATTATCTTCGGGACGGAATTAAAACTACCTGGTTATTTGGAATTTGGTGTTAAGCCAGCTGTAGAAGAAGGAGCTATTACGTCCGAAGAGAAGGAGGACTTAAGCGAACTGCATGAGTTAGTGCGTAATAGAATCAGAATGGTCAGTGACAAGATGAAGACTAGGTATGACCATGCAGCAAATTCGGAGGGATTTATGGAAGGACAATTGGTTCTACTTTATAAGCCACAACGGAAGAAAGGATTGTCCCCAAAATTACAGACTCACTGGGATGGCCCGTATAAAGTGATTAAGAGAGTGAATGACGTTGTATACCGGATACGGAAGCACAATAGCCCAAGGTCGAAAATGAAGATAGTACATCTCGAACGATTGGCGCACTATGGAAGAGGTGATTATATGCCTATTCGGGACGAACAGGCTTAAGTGGGCGGCAGTGTTACAAAGATTAGAAATAGATTTAAATAAAACGACAATGTGTCTATATGTACTTGGCAGCACTGCCAATTAATCTCTAGTTGTCAAAATGTTACAACCCTGGTCAACACAATATAGATAATATTCAAATTAACGGAAATGGAATACTCCAGAATAAACAAGATCATTCGAGGCGGTGCCAATAATAAGTGTAAACCACAACAACGAAAAATCTAGCAACATAAATGCTAAGAGATGTTATTCTTAATGATTTTTATGCAAGTATTCGCTGCTAATAAAGCTAAACAGGTTCACAAGTATACACAGCCATATACACATAGGAGAAGAAGAAACAAAACCACACAACACACAGAACACTCAACCATACAACCACTCATAGTTGCCATAGACAAAACACACAGAACATTCATACATACAACCGCACATACTCCCCATAAAAACACACGTATATAGCTATATGTTAAATACAGCACAAGCAACAACAACCGTGGCCAGAAGCTTCGCGAAGTTACCAGACGATGTCATTTTTGCTATATAAAGGCGCTGCCAGAGCTCAGAGAGTCAGAGTGGGGTTCCAAATATAGACGTGTTAATATCGCTAAGTGTTGAGTAGTACAAATACTCGCGCTAATAAAGTAGTAAATAAAGTGTTGCCGCATTATATTAGTAAAATTAATTTGTCCGTGTCTTAATTTGATGCAATAAAACGAATCTTTGAAGGATAAGTAATAAAACCGTTATATACATATATATATATATATATATATATATATATATACATACACATATATATATATATATATATATATATATATATATAGATATATATATATATATATATATATATATATATACATATATATATATATATATATATATATATTTATAATATGAAATTTATTTGTTGGGTGGTTAAGCAGTGTCTATATGCATTTCATTGGCGCTTCTTACCAAATCGTCAGTAGGCTTCAACCACAGTTTTGCAAAGTTCCAAACTTCTCAACTTATTAAAAGACTTCCAAAAACCATCTGAGAATTATGTTAAATAAATTAACTATAAAAATTCACAAACAATTTCAAAAAATCACATTATAATAAGTGTAGCAGGCTATGAAACTTATACAAACCAAACCCAACAAACAACTTTTATTCGATACGACTCTATTTTATTTTTCTATACCTTGGTAAGAAGCGCCAATGAAATGCATATAGACACTGCTTAACCACCCAACAAATAAATTTCATATTATAATAGTACAATGACAATATGTCAAAAAAATAGTTTATTATATATATATATATATATATATATATATATACATATATATATATATATATATATATATATATATATATACATATATATATATTGTGTTGCATTGTAAGATTTTGAATTATTATAAAGACTTCATTTAAATATGTTTTTACTGTAAGACTTTTTCAATGTTAGATAGGGCGTTTTGCATTAATAAGAAAAACAATTTTAAAAAACAATTCATAAAAATATAAGGTAACAAAAAAATTATTAAAAAAATAAAAAAACAATTCATACAAAAATAAAGTAATAAAAGCAATTCACAAAAAATAAAATAACGAGAACAATTTAAAAAAATAATAAATAAAAAACATAAAACAAGAAAATAATTTGCACGATCACAGCTTGTTGATGGAGTTGGACAGGTTATTAAACGTAGCGGCGATCTCCCATTGTTTTAATAGTTTTTGCCATCATTTTGGTGGCTTCAACAGCCGCTGCGTTTGTTTCAGCTAGCATATATTAGAACGAAAATACCAGTACTATTAAATTTAGTAGATTTTTATAATTAAACATATATACGTACCTTTAAGGTATCAGCTTGCTCTTGCGATTTCCAGCATTTTGTTCGACAACAAGAACTCACTGTCACAACAAGAACTCACTGATCAATTTTTCTTTTTCATTTTCTTACGTTTTTTTCCACAACTGGTTGGTTTTTTGATCATTGAGTTCCTGTTGTGACTTTGATATTGTCTAAGGCTTCCCATTTATTTATGTGGAAGTTTGAAATAAATGTCTTTAGTTATTCTAAGAAATGTTGGGTAAAGGTTCCCTGATGATCTGCATTAGCCCCAGTAAAATGCGCATAGAAACTAACTAAAACCACTCAACTGATCAATTTGAATTTTTTAATAAGATATTGGGAAAAAAGAACTAGCACATAATTAAAATTAAAGAGTTTAAAAACCCCCAAAACATAAACTAATTTAAATATGCAAGTGCTTGTGCAAAATAAAACAACTTATCTTGTCAACACTCTAAATAAATTGTTTTTATATTAAAACAATTATTAGTTGTTGTTCTTTATTTTACTTACACCTACAATTTGAGTCGGGAAAAAACCAACCAGTTGTGGAATAAATCGTAAGAAAATAAAAAAGGAGAATTTATCAGTGAGTTCTTGTTGTGGCTTTGATATTTAGTTTCAAAGCTTCTCACTTAGTAAAGTGGAAGTATGAAATAAATGTCTTTAGTTATTCTAAGAAATGTTGGGTAAAGGTTCTCTAATTATCTGCATTAGCTCCAGTGAAATGCGCATAGAAACTAGCTAAAACCACTCAACTGATCAATTAATAATATTTTGGGAAAAAAGAACTAGCATATATTGAAAATTAAAACAAATATTTATATTCTTATGCATGTCAAATACCCATCAAGAGAAATTTACCGTTTTTGCACAAGAGAATAAAAAAATCCCTTTACGCTCAGAAACAAAACAAAAGAAATGAAAAAAGCTTGTTATTTCGTCCATTTAAAATAAAAATAAGTAATTATTTAATATAACAAATAATTTCAGGTTTGTTGTATGTCCTCCGTAATGAAAGGTGAAACTACGAAAAACTCTGACAAAAGTTCTTTCTTTGGATCTAATTATGGGATTTAACATTGACAGAGTGCTTGGCAAGATGACAGTTAAAACGTTTAAAAGGATTTTTGGTCCTTTAAAAGGTGAGATAATTATCTGATTTAACGAATTATCTTAAATTATAATTAATTTTCCTTGTCATTAACTAGATG
Organism: Linnaemya vulpina; assembly: GCA_963675445.1. NCBI lineage: Eukaryota > Metazoa > Arthropoda > Insecta > Diptera > Tachinidae > Linnaemya > Linnaemya vulpina. The sequence continues at coordinate 60,339,319 of OY776278.1, read as the reverse complement.
CAATTTGTATTAATGATGAAGACGACCCAGACAAAGCGTTACGAAATGCAATAAAACTAATCAAAAAGCGACATAATTAATTTCATTAGTATTATTAAATAATAATATTCTTTAAATAAAATGCAATAGATAAAAAATTAAAAAAACCACTTTTGTTATTAAATTAAAGCAATAGTTTAGCTAGCCATCGGTACTTTCATTTTATATGCGCATTTCATTTAATGACGCAGTCGTATAGAATCGATAAGCTAACTTAAAATGAGCTATGTAGTTTGTGGTTAGCCTGAAACTGCTGCAAAGTGAGTGCACTCATCCCTAGGACATTACGTGTTAAAAATGATCCAGCGTTAGTATCCAAAACGAGTCAGTCGCGAGTCACCCCTAGCTCATTTATGATCAACCGTAAGTTAGCTAATGGTTAGCTCAAATTCCGACAGGAACATAATAAATACTCCCACTGACAAGAGAATTAATTACAAATCAGACACTGACAATTGCGCACACATCTATGGATACACAATAAACAAACACAGAACAAGAAAACAACCAGTGAACAGTAGGTGACAAAGTTTACAAGTATAAACAAGTGACTATACCACGACTATAAAATGTAATTATTATTGTTTGTAAATAATTTATAATTAAAATTAAGTAGTTTATTGTTTAGAACATTGCGATTCCCTGAAGATGACCAACAGAGTTGGTCGAAATATTGGAATAAAAATACATATTAAAAGAATACTTTATGTTTTATTAAAAAGGACCTCAAGCCGAAAAACAAATAACGTACAAACAAATATGTTTAAAAAGGTCTACAACAAAACATATTCAAAAACGTTTTTCGGATAAATTAAAAAAAAGTAAATCCCAGATTAAGATAAGCATTCGTTGTAATTACTTCAATTATTATTTTTTTGTTTGGGGATTAATATAGTCACCAGTATTTTTTTTTTAAATTCTATGTATCCATATGGATACAAACTTGAGTTGTGTATATTAGAGCCAAGGCAGATTAAACAGGTACTCTCGGTAGCGCAGCTGTCTTTTGTTTACGTACCAATCAAATGTCAAAAATTTATTTACAAACTTTGTTTTTCATTAGAAAAGCAAAAGTTAAGAAAAGTCTTAAATTGTTAACTTCTAACATTAATCCTTGCTAACTTATAAAATTAATTATTCCAGTGAAATAAAACAGTGAAATATAGTTTTTACTAGATTTCTCATTTCAAAAGGTGAAAAAAGTTAAACAGTGTTGAGAGATATCCCACCTGCTTTTGACTATGTTTAAATGGTGGAACTACGGGTAATCCATGGAAGATTCGTTGAACAGGGGACACAAACAGAGTAAGTAACCTATAAACTATATTATAAATGCGTGCATATAGACATACTTGGCCAAAAACAAACAAATTCTTTATTTTAAAATAGCTTAGTTTGTTTGTTTTTGGCAAAAGTCTACTGAAGATTTGGTGTAAGAACCAATGAAATGCAAGCATAATAACTGAAGGCTTTTCTTTTTGAAATAAAATATTTTGTAAATTATTAGTTTTAGTTCTTAAATTTATTCAAAAACAAAATGTTTTGTAAATATACAGCCAAATAGTTAAATTAGAATTAATTAAAAAGTATGTGATTAATAATAAAAATGTTACTTCATTTGATGTATTTATTGCTCAACCAGCTAACGTATTTGTCCCTGACTGAAATATTTTCTGCTAACATATTCATTATGAATTAATTTTTTACTATAAATAATTTTTCGTTATAAAATATTTTTTATCTAATTATATAAATAGAAATATATTTTAGAAACATATAAAAAAATTTTATAATAATTTCTATAAAAAAAATTTCAGTGTTTGCAGACGAAGCATTGTAGAAAATAAAAATGTATGTACATTTGGAAAAAAATAAAACAATAAAAGGACAGTTTGCTTCGGCCCATGCAATAGTACGAAAAAACTATTATAAACTTATGTATGCATGTATGTACATTTATACAAACATATACAACACAAAGTGAAAGAAAATTTATATAAAGTTACTCAAAAATTCTGTTTGCAAAAAACATGAGAAAGAGAATAAATAAGCCATTGGATTTCGTTGGTACATACTTGTCCCACGCATCATGGAGAAGCACAAAATTTTCGAATTTTAGTAATATATGGCGTGCAACTTCTTTATATTCATTATTTCTGCCTTTAGTTTTTTATCCAAATGAATGAGCTTTCAAAATTACCGCCGCATATATAAAGAATTTTGTGTAATCTTCATCGGGCATTAGAAATTTTCCCCGCCAAATTTGCCCTAAAACGAATAAAAATCGTAAACCTTTAAAATTCCTTCTAGAATCTAGATCTTTTACACATCTTTACCCAGCATTTCCCGCCCGATATTAAATATTTTTATTTTTTCTCACTTGCATTCATCATTCAAAGCAAACGAAAATTACACACGTACATAAATATTGTAGCTGAATCATTAACAAAATTTTTAAATGAAAGTAGAACTTTCTGTAAAGATCTTCAAACAAGTTATCATGTGTTTTTTGCTTATGTTTTTTCCACCTTCTCTTCAGTACCTGAGGTTAAATTTGATTAAACCAATTTTGAATTTTATTTCATGCTTTGTTCGACATGTGTCTTCTTGTAGTGTGTATTCTTTGCTTATACATATACATAATCTTTGCTTCTGTCTTACCAGAACTAAAGAATATGTCTGTTTTACAACAGCAGTTAGTTTGTTTAGTTTGTTATTTCTTGTCTTTATATACACTAGAGCTGTTCCGATCTTCATCAAACGCTCGTTTTTGACAACAACCTCTAACCAAACCCATTTGAATTACATGGGTTTGATTAGAGGTTGTTGTCAAAAACGAGCGTTTGATGAAGTTCGGCACAGCTCTAATCAAGGCAGATTAAACAGGTACTCGCACTAGTACAACAATATACAACAGTAACAACCACACGTATTTTGTTGGGAGAATATTACATGGGAATGTCAAAATCTTATGACATTTGCTGGAAAAAAAAACGTGGCTGAATAAATGTCAATTCAATGTTTTGTGTTCATGAAGGCAGACAAGGCAGATTAATTATTTTATTTTGCAATGTATTATTGCGTTGGGAGTTTATAAAGCATATTACTGATTTGGAATTTGGGTATTTAAGGTAATTACATATTAATTCTATAAATTGAAATATATTATATGCTGAAATGTTTTTTACAGGTACCTCATCTCAATTGTAATGGCGCAGTTATATGTCTATTGTCTTGAAGGCAGATTATTTTGCAATGTATTATTGCGTTCGAGTTTGTAAAGCATATTACTGATTTGGAATTTGAGTATTTAAGGTAATTATTAATTCTATAAATTGGAATATATTATATGCTGAAATGTTTCTTACAGTTGTAATGGCGCAGTTATATGGCTATTGTCTTGAAGGCAGATTATTTTGCAATGTATTATTGCGTTCGAGTTTGTAAAGCATATTACTGATGTGGAATTTGAGTATTTAAGGTAATTATTAATTCTATAAATTGAAATATATTATATGCTGAAATGTTTCTTACAGGTACCTCATCTCAGTTACAATAGCTATGAATGTCGTGCGTAAACATTTACGGCTTGCAGTGGACGAGATTAGAATGAAAATAGGTAAACACGAGTCTGTAGATGCTATTGGTGAAAACTATTAAATTGCAAAATATAGTAAAAAATTAATTCATAATGAATATGTTAGCAGAAAATATTTTAGAACAAAAATTTTTCTATGGAAAAAAATTCTTTCATTATAAAAAATTTCATAAGCTACATCTCTTCATAAAACAATTGTATTAAAAATCTTTCAATACATATTATAATAAAAATATTTTTGTAAAAAATATATACAGAAAACTTTTCATTACAACTCATTTTCTATAAAATATTCTGTATAGATAATTTTTATGTCGAAAAGTTTGTGTATCAAAAAACTTTCCGTAGAAAAGTTTTTATAAAAAACTAGCCAACCCCCTGCACACTTCGTAGTGCAAAAAAGAAAATAAAAAAATTAATTCGAATTCATTTAAATCAGTGATAAACTGCTTTTATGGTAATGCTCTGTAGTAAACATTTGTTGTTTTTCCATTATCGGTATAAATATACAAAACCGATGGTTTGCCTACGCGGGAACACGCTACATAGAACTGTCCATGTGAGAAGACTGGATGCACTAAATTCACTCCACAACTTTCTAAAGATTGGCCTTGCGCCTAATTAATGGTAATCGCAAGCGCAAGGCGAAAAGGAAACTGAAGTTGTTAAATTCAAGTGGTATATCGGTCAGAATCATTGGGATAAGTGGAATGAATACATCTTCGCCTTTTAATTTTCCAGTTAAAATAGTAGCTTCAATTACATAAGCCATCAACCTTTTTATAGCAAGTCTTGTACCATTACACAAACGGGCTCAATTGATATTACGAAGCATAATAATAGTGGCTTCAACTTTCTATTGAAGATTATGCGGAGGCAATCCTGGTAAGTCCAACGAATTCAAAAATTCTGTTGGATAATTCACAACATCTCCTTCATTGGTAACAGTATCGAGAGACTTGTACAACACCACTTCGCCAGGAATCTTTGATTGTATAGCACTGTTTAATTCAGTAACATCTTTGTTAATTGCCGCAAAAATTGCTCTGACACTCAACCATGCATGGCATGTTTATTGTTGTGCTATGTTAGTGAAAACACATTCAATTAATTCCTCTTTTGACTTTATGAAACGGCAAAACTCATTTGGGAATGTTATCAATCCAGTGTCATCAATAGGCATTGCACCGTTCTTAATTTTCAGCAATTGCTTAGAGCACTTATCAGCAGATAGATCATTCTGCAACTGAACACGAACGTTGGTAGTGAGTTCTTATATTTTAACAAATCTCCATAAATATGAAGACTTTAAGCAAGCATTAATTTCATCGGCACATGTCGATCTAAGAATGAACCGCAATGTTTGCCTAAAATCGCCTAACAATAAAATCAACGCACCACCAACCAACTCTGTGTTATCTCGGAGACCTTTCATTGTTCGTTCCAAAGTCACAACAGATTTCTTATTCGCGTACTCATGCATACGACATGGGCTGTGCATGGACCGTGTATCATATTGAAATGTGAGCGTGTGGCAAACCACGCTTTTGCCACTCCACATAATACATCCAGCACTTCACTTCATCAAACACCTTAGATATCACGCTAAAAACCCATAAGCGCTTTCAATTTCTGCTTAAAAACTCGGGCAGAGATATCATGGCGGTCGGTACGACTTTAGCCAGCGAATATATTATCTTTAATGTTACTCCATTGCGGATTACACGTAAATGTTATAAATAAATCTGCGCGACCGTAATGACGCTCATAAGTCATTGAATCCTGCACATACTCATGCATATGACGTGGGTTGTTCATAATGTATTTAAATATTTAAGTGTTTAGTTATTTATTTGTATGTAATTTATTTCATAGATCCCCGAAGTTGTGATTTAGAATAACTAAGTATATAAATTAAGTTAATTGTTTGACAAAAATTTAATTGTAATGAATTTCAAAACGAATTGTATTTCAGTTTTTCAAAATATTAACACAAATATTTCGAAATGATTGCAGTGTGCACTAAACTGGCTATAACTCATGAATCAATATACATACAAACCATATATACATAAAAACCTTGGTATTGACGTCACCTTTCATACAAACTTTACAGAAACAAAATCGGTTCAGGTATTCTGGAGAACATCAATTACTAACACATTGCAACTTATTTTTATATATATAGATTTGTTACATACAATGGAAATGCTTAATCTTCTAAGAATAACTTTACTGCGTAAGCATTCTTCATGGGAGATCTATAAGTACATTTCATGTAGTGCTCAGGAGGTTAAAATTTTAAATGTACTTTTTTTTGTAACAAGTTTTATTGCCAATAAAGTAATTTAAATTTAAATACTATAGATATTTAATTTACGAAGTTTCAAGTAGTCCTCGAAAATTGCATCAGATATTGCACATGTATGTAGATATTAACACTTCGGTGCGAGTTGATATTTATTTGTTTCTACACAAATAAAATACATAATCTTTACCCTACATTAATACAAACAACTGCTAAGCTCATTTTCTTATTCACACACATATTATTTTAAAGAATAATGCGTTTGCGGTCGTAAAGCAAAAATGCGCACAGTTGGTGTTGGTTATGGACAAAATGATCATAAGAAAAGAGTTAAGGTAGAATCAGAGTTTAGATATAATATATGGATTCGAAGCAACAGGTTTTGTAAGAACTAAAGTATTGGTACTCATGAGTGTTTTTTTATGGTAAAAGCATTGTTTTCTAATTGGAGTATAATTCGCGTGAGACTTGCAACTAAATTTTTTAGCTGAACTGTTACAGCTGCTATTTAAACAATTTGCAAAACCATCAATTTAAGAGCTGTTCCGCAGAAGTAGCCCTTTCAACAGCTCAGTGTGTGGAAAAATTGGTTAGATTTTTGATTGCCTTAATAGTGGTTCCTTTTTTGGCGATAACTGCTACAGATCTTCAGTTCAAGTTAACAATGAACCTTACAAATTTATACAAAAATTTATGAAATATCGGGGTGACGTGAAAAAAAGCGTGTTTTCTTTTTAAATGGTATGAAGTTCACTCTTAATTCAGTCAATTTACTGGTTAATGACATTTTAAAAGAAGGAGGTGGCTTATATTATTTCATGACAAAATTTCTTAACCAGGACAAGTTAGAAAATATATTTTCTCTACTGCGGCACAAGGGAGACAACAATAGCAACCTTTCCGTCGCCGAGTTAAATATTATTTTGGCAAAAGTTGTTGTTGCTAAAATTATTCAATCAAGTTTTTCCATTAACTGTGAAGTCGAACAGGACGAGATTGACCAAATTGATACATATGATATATGTATGTATGTTCACCAAAGAGTAATCACTATGATATATTTTCTTCAAGTGAACATAATGAAAAAGGCTCCAATGAAAGGGTTGAAGTTGATTTTGACGACGATGTATATGAAGATTACCTTTTAGAATATATTTCTAGTAATTCTGAGAGCATAAATTTTGAACTGTTTTCCATAAGATACTTCGTTGGTTAGGTTGGATTTAAAATTATTCCAAAATTACAATGCAAAAAATGCCGTAATGAGCTTAGGAAAATGGATGAAGTCTTAACCGCTCCAAGCGAGCTTTTTGTATTCTTTACTAATTATCAGTCTCTGAAAGATTTTGGAAATTTTGGATTTTGGACAAACTAATGGATGCAAGTAAGAAACATATTTTAATATTTCGCATTATCTTTAAAACAGAACCGGAATGAAATACAGTAGAATCTTCCAAAAGTTTATGTTGGGGGGAGGAGTGTTCCAACCTTCGTTGTGGGCTGCAGGTGTCGGTTCCACGACTCTGAGGTGTAGCAATAAAGACGGCTTTTTCTCTTCAGTAAATATTTTACATATACAGATGTCGGCAAATTAATGTTCTCAATCACAAGTAATTGTCTGATTAATTTATTGGTTTAATTGTTATATTTTATTATTATAATTCTTAATTTTTGTTTTATTTCACTGCAGAAAATTTTCTATATATATACTTATTGTTAACACATAGCGTTATTATTTTTCTTCAGATGTATAATTAACTGAATACCTTTTATATTCACTATTATTACTTAATTTAGTTAAAGCAAACTTATTAAAACTTCGTCATTTGAGACCAAATTGAAAAAACACTTTGTTCAGTTTATTAGACAGTTTTGGCATTAATCTCTTTCTTGCTTTTTAAGTGCGCTTTTGTAAGTACAAATGTTGTGGCTCGTTCGCCTTATGTTTTCCGACTGTCTTATACAAAAAGCAGTCGAGCCCTTTGGTGGTTATTTTCTTCATGTTCTCTTTAGCGCACATAGAGCAAGCAACTTAAGAAAACAAGAGCACAGCCAAAGTCGGCAGCGGCAGATCGCTTTGTTTAGGGTTTCGCGTAAACATCCCGCCCCCTTGCTATAATGCAGTTGCAATAGCAATAAGACTGATGCCACAAAGGAAAAAAGTGCTCAATGCCAATACGTCAGTTGTACGCTATAGTGCGGATAATAATTAAACTTTAAGGGGGAGAAGACCATTAGGCCATATGAATGCATGTATAGTTTCAATAAATTCACAAATAAATTCTAGAATTACAAGATGCGAGGAGAACAAAGGAAATGGGCATAATTAACAATTGGTTACAAGGTTTATAAATGTATGATTTTAGTAATAATTTCAACTTCAGAGTGCATATATATAAATTCAGTAATGTAAAATAACAATTTCGATTTTCAATAAAGGCATAAACTTAAAGTTACAGTTTTAACAATGATGTAAGGTGCTTAAGAGAACTAGAAACCAAATTTTCCGATAACTACCCAACCCAGACTCGTGTCCTGTGCCATAGGTGAAGCAAAGGTCGCAGGATGGATTCCATTTCTGATGATTTGTGGACATGTATCAGCTCCAAGGATGATGTATAAGCTGTTGCTCCTATAGATTTGACCACCAAATCGCTGACAGCATAGTCTCGTTGGGGCAACTTCCATCTCGTTCGTTTATGAAGTTCTCTTAAGTATTCTTCTTTCCCTCTCCGGGGTTGTATTGAGTCGATCATGTTTGCCATCAGTTCGGCACCACACAGTTCCTTGCGGGGAAGAGATAGAAACTTGACTGGGGCCACTCTGGTTTTGGACATCAACAGGTGAGTGGAGATATTGCACTCATACTCAGTCCGCAGATAAAGTGTAGCAGCGTATGCCTTTTCTGAGGCGTCACAGAACCCATGCAGTTCTATCGAATATTCTAGAACGAAATTTACATAACGGGGGATTTTTATTTGCTCAATGTATGAATAGTCATCTAAAAATGCGTGCCATTGTTGAAGAGTGGAGGGTTGTAGATTTTCATCCCAATCTGTGCCGTCCGTCCAGATTTGTTGCATTATTATTTTTGCAAAAATGATTTTAGGGGACAGCCATCCGGCGGGGCCAAACAATTTGGCAATTTCCGAGAGGACTGTGCGCTTCGTGATTCTGGTGCGATCGGGAAGGGCTTTTAGCTTGAAATAGAAGTGGTCATTTCCCGCATTCCATCGCAAGCCTAACGTCTTAGTGATGCTTGAGTCTGAAAGTTTAAGAAATTCTTCACCTAATAGGTGATCGGAAGGGAGATCTTTCAGCAAGTAATCGTTGTTGGCTGTCCATTTGCGGAGAGAAAAACCTGCAGACCGAAGAACCTCTATTAGTTCATTTCGTGATTTCATGGCTGAGAATAGACTGTGGGTTCCTGCTAATACATCGTCGACGTACATGGAGTTTTTAAGGATCTCGGACGCTAAAGGGTGGTCTACTTCACAGTCGGCGGCTAATTGCAATAGAGTGCGAATAGCCAGATATGGGGCACAGTTCACACCAAACGTGACTATATTTAACTCGTAATCAGCGGGTTTCTGGTGGGGAGAATTGCGAAAGATTATACGTTGATAGCACGTATGGGCTGGATTCACCAGAATTTGGCGGTACATTTTTTCGATATCCGCATTAAAAACGTACTTAAATAATCTCCATCGCAATATGAAAATGGTCAAATCCGCTTGTAAGATAGGACCGGGGTGGAGGAGATCATTAAGACTTATACCATTCGATGAGGCGTTGGAGGCATTAAACACAACACGAAGTTTCGTGGTTGTGCTGTCGGGCTTAAAAACGGTGTGGTGAGGTAGGTGGTAGCTATCAGTGCTATCATGAGCGGGGTTTATTGCGGTCATTTGACCCAGAGACGAATACTCGGTAATCACACGATCGTATTCGGATTTTAATTGAGGGCTTTTAACTAGTTTTGCTTCATTTCGGAAAAATTTAAACTCTTGTTTAAAGGGGAGTGATACCATGAATCTACCTTCCTTGTTTCGACTAGTTGTCCTTTGATATAATTTTTCACAATATTCATCATCAGGCGATGTCATGGGCTTGTGGGGAATATCTTCGAGTTCCCAAAACCACTGTATTTGATTAGATAGGGTAATTTAATTGAAGAAGGAAGAGACAGATCTTGTGACGGGGTTGCTCGTGACCTTGCCGGTGATTATCCACCCAAAGATGGTGTTTTGGGCAAGTAGCGAACGATCACTATCCCAATGTAGGCCGTCTTGAATTACCTGTGGGTATGTGTCAGCTCCTAGCAACAAATCAACTTCGGAACAGGTTTGGCGGGATCTATCAGCGAGTTGAAGATGGGCAAAAATGTCTTTCTCACGGGAGCACGAATGATAGTAAGGAAGCTGACCCGTAAGTTTCTTAACAACTAATGCATCAACGTCGTTTTGAACGGAGTTGTTGATAGGCGATCCGTGTTGATGTCGCTGTCAATGTTTCATTGATTCCATGAATTTCAGCTTGAATACAACGTGTTTCGATACCAAGTGCCTTCTGTACCTTTTTAGAAATAAATGTCGCTTCTGATGCGGAGTCAATCAGAGCCCGACCGGTATATTTGAGATCACCATTGCAGATATCAACCATAGCAGTGTCCAAAATGACTGAGTGAGCTGGAGAGTCTACTCGAGCTGTATATGACTGCAGTGGGCGATCCGCTGCCTGATTTGACGTGCACGGACTTGTCGGTGCAACGGCCTGTTTGTGGTACACCGGATCTTGGTGCAAACGCGGTTTGGGCGTGGAGGCAGTAACGGGATGAAACTTGGGTGCATCTGCCTTAAGGGTAGAAGGGGACCCCCGCGGTGTAGTAATGAATGGTATTCTTCTTACGGGTGTTACACACAAATCGGCTTTTACAGTTTCTGAGATCATGGGAACTCCCGAGACAGTTTATACACAATTTCTGCTGTTTCACTGCAGCGAAACGTGCATCGATAGACATGTGGAGAAATGAAGGGCAAAGTCTCAAAGGATGATGGTGCGGACACAAAGGACATTTACCAGGGGTGTCATCTGAGATACTGGTGCTGTAAGAATTGAATTCTTAGTGTCGGGTTTCTTGAAAAGATTCGCTTTAGAAGGATTACTTGAGCCTGAAAATGTGTTGCGGATGTCGGGTACTGACTCTAAAGTTTGAAACCTGGATGTCAAGAAGGCATCCAATTGACTCCACGTTGGTAAGTTTTTACTATGGGACAGGGACTGCTCCCATAGATTGAGGGTCATATCTGGAAGACATGCAGAACAAATGTAGAAAAAGATTATGTCCCAGGTATCCGTATCGATGTTTAGGCGGCCTAAGTTCGTAACACAATCGTTGATCGTACGTTTTAAGCGCCTGATGTTGGGTCCAGTTTTTTTCGAAATGGGGGAAAGATTAAAGAGGCATTTGAGTTGAGCATTGACTATTACTCTTTCGTTTTCGTAGCGATTTATAAGATTCTTCCAAGCCATATCGAAACCTTCATTTATAATCGGACAGGTTCTGAGAATAACGCGTGCTTCTCCTTGCGTCTTTTTGAGTAGTTGACACATTTTCTCGACAGGGGAAAGGTGTTTGTTTGTTCCGTACAGCGCCATTAACATGTCACGGAACGTGGGCCACGACTTGTAATCTCCATAGAAAATGTCGGTGTCACACGGAGGCACGGAAATGTGAGTTGTAGACTCAGCTTTCACATCAGACGGGGGTTGAATACATTTTTGGCGCAAACTGTCAAGTACTTCATTAATTGTAGCTAAGCTTTCGACATGGGCCTTGAAGGCTGAGGTATAACGGGCTTTAAGCGTATCCATATTAGAGTCCTTTTTTATAGCATCAAAGTTGTCTAGCGCACTGTCGTAGCATTGTCGGAATGCTGTCCATGTACGGGTGATTTCGCTTTTATACACTTCCAGTGTATGGATAGAGTCGTCAGCTTCATCGCGTTGTTTCATAAAAATTTGAAAATCTATTATGCGGTCGGCCGCGCCGATCAATGACCCCAGGGTCGACATATTGGGTGAAAATGATTCAGATGATCGTTTGAAAGATTTTCTTCAAGTGTTAAAATAAATACAGATTATATGAAGTCTCATAAGGGATGTGGATTCGCTGGTATTTATTTTAATTGAAATGAAGTTTTCGTAGGTGGCACGAATAAATTCAGCACGGATGTATATTATTTTCCTTTAGCACGAGTATTCTCTTTTATATGGGGATAAGATAACTGCTGAACGTGCCAGGTAGAGACGGCAAGGACAGTATTTGCGTATAGAATTTTTATATATACGAGCAATTGCGTGTATATGCGATGAAAGAGGGATTTATTTGTACTTGTATATTGTGGTCGAAATAATTACTGAACGCTCCTCGTAGAGACGGCAGGGACAGTATCTATGTAAAAATTATATATATATATGCGAATAATTGCGCATATGCGAGAGTAACTACTGAACGCGCCTCGAAGAGACAGCAGGGACAGTAGCGGTGTATAAAATTTTATATTTATATATATTCGAGTAATTGCGCATATGCAAGAGTAACTACTGAACGCGCCTCGAAGAGACGGCAGGGACAGTAGCGGTGTATAAAATTTTATATATATATATATATATATATATATATGTATTTATATATATGCGAGTAATTGCGCATATGCGAAAAAAGAGGTATTTATTTTATACTTGTTCTTGGTGAACTTTTCAGACGTACCTCGTAGAGGCTGCAGTCGAACAGAGATGAATTATTGTATATAAACTTTATTTACTTGAATGTAGGTCAAGCTACTCAAGTATATACTTTGTTTGTTATATTGCTGTGCCAATTCGGCAGCACAATATGATTCTTAGTTAATTTGCGAGCAAGTGTATATGCATTCGTACATACATACATATATGTTGATTCTCCCTTTTCCTTTATGTTCGCACATTCATACGCTTGTATACTGGTTGCTAAATTTCAACGGCTGTCTGCTTGATCTAGTTAATGATCATTAAGTTCGGCAAAATAGTAAAGCAGAATTATTCAGTGACAAAGTGAAGGGCACGACAAAGTTATGATTTTTAGAGTTTTTTTGTTCCTTATTCCTTTTTGACTTGGTTGGGAATGAGAAAATGGATAACGGCATAAACTGATGTTCTAGACGTAAGTCAGTTTGCTAGGTGATCGGAAGGGAGATCTTTCAGCAAGTAATCGTTGTTGGCTGTCCATTTGCGGAGAGAAAAACCTGCAGACCGAAGAACCTCTATTAGTTCATTTCGTGATTTCATGGCTGAGAATAGACTGTGGGTTCCTGCTAATACATCGTCGACGTACATGGAGTTTTTAAGGATCTCGGACGCTAAAGGGTGGTCTACTTCACAGTCGGCGGCTAATTGCAATAGAGTGCGAATAGCCAGATATGGGGCACAGTTCACACCAAACGTGACTATATTTAACTCGTAATCAGCGGGTTTCTGGTGGGGAGAATTGCGAAAGATTATACGTTGATAGCACGTATGGGCTGGATTCACCAGAATTTGGCGGTACATTTTTTCGATATCCGCATTAAAAACGTACTTAAATAATCTCCATCGCAATATCAAAATGGTCAAATCCGCTTGTAAGATAGGACCGGGGTGGAGGAGATCATTAAGACTTATACCATTCGATGAGGCGTTTGAGGCATTAAACACAACACGAAGTTTCGTGGTTGTGCTGTCGGGCTTAAAAACGGTGTGGTGAGGTAGGTGGTAGCTATCAGTGCTATCATGAGCGGGGTTTATTGCGGTCATTTGACCCAGAGACGAATACTCGGTAATCACACGATCGTATTCGGATTTTAATTGAGGGCTTTTAACTAGTTTTGCTTCATTTCGGAAAAATTTAAACTCTTGTTTAAAGGGGAGTGATACCATGAATCTACCTTCCTTGTTTCGACTAGTTGTCCTTTGATATAATTTTTCACAATATTCATCATCAGGCGATGTCATGGGCTTGTGGGGAATATCTTCGAGTTCCCAAAACCACTGTATTTGATTAGATAGGGTAATTTAATTGAAGAAGGAAGAGACAGATCTTGTGACGGGGTTGCTCGTGACCTTGCCGGTGATTATCCACCCAAAGATGGTGTTTTGGGCAAGTAGCGAACGATCACTATCCCAATGTAGGCCGTCTTGAATTACCTGTGGGTATGTGTCAGCTCCTAGCAACAAATCAACTTCGGAACAGGTTTGGCGGGATCTATCAGCGAGTTGAAGATGGGCAAAAATGTCTTTCTCACGGGAGCACGAATGATAGTAAGGAAGCTGACCCGTAAGTTTCTTAACAACTAATGCATCAACGTCGTTTTGAACGGAGTTGTTGATAGGCGATCCGTGTTGATGTCGCTGTCAATGTTTCATTGATTCCATGAATTTCAGCTTGAATACAACGTGTTTCGATACCAAGTGCCTTCTGTACCTTTTTAGAAATAAATGTCGCTTCTGATGCGGAGTCAATCAGAGCCCGACCGGTATATTTGAGATCACCATTGTAGATATCAACCATAGCAGTGTCCAAAATGACTGAGTGAGCTGGAGAGTCTACTCGAGCTGTATATGACTGCAGTGGACGATCCGCTGCCTGATTTGACGTGCACGGACTTGTCGGTGCAACGGCCTGTTTGTGGTACACCGGATCTTGGTGCAAACGCGGTTTGGGCGTGGAGGCAGTAACGGGATGAAACTTGGGTGCATCTGCCTTAAGGGTAGAAGGGGACCCCCGCGGTGTAGTAATGAATGGTATTCTTCTTACGGGTGTTACACACAAATCGGCTTTTACAGTTTCTGAGATCATGGGAACTCCCGAGACAGTTTATACACAATTTCTGCTGTTTCACTGCAGCGAAACGTGCATCGATAGACATGTGGAGAAATGAAGGGCAAAGTCTCAAAGGATGATGGTGCGGACACAAAGGACATTTACCAGGGGTGTCATCTGAGATACTGGTGCTGTAAGAATTGAATTCTTAGTGTCGGGTTTCTTGAATAGATTCGCTTTAGAAGGATTACTTGAGCCTGAAAATGTGTTGCGGATGTCGGGTGCTGACTCTAAAGTTTGAAACCTGGATGTCAAGAAGGCATCCAATTGACTCCACGTTGGTAAGTTTTTACTATGGGACAGGGACTGCTCCCATAGATTGAGGGTCATATCTGGAAGACATGCAGAACAAATGTAGAAAAAGATTATGTCCCAGGTATCCGTATCGATGTTTAGGCGGCCTAAGTTCGTAACACAATCGTTGATCGTACGTTTTAAGCGCCTGATGTTGGGTCCAGTTTTTTTCGAAATGGGGGAAAGATTAAAGAGGCATTTGAGTTGAGCATTGACTATTACTCTTTCGTTTTCGTAGCGATTTATAAGATTCTTCCAAGCCATATCGAAACCTTCATTTATAATCGGACAGGTTCTGAGAATAACGCGTGCTTCTCCTTGCGTCTTTTTGAGTAGTTGACACATTTTCTCGACAGGGGAAAGGTGTTTGTTTGTTCCGTACAGCGCCATTAACATGTCACGGAACGTGGGCCACGACTTGTAATCTCCATAGAAAATGTCGGTGTCACACGGAGGCACGGAAATGTGAGTTGTAGACTCAGCTTTCACATCAGACGGGGGTTGAATACATTTTTGGCGCAAACTGTCAAGTACTTCATTAATTGTAGCTAAACTTTCGACATGGGCCTTGAAGGCTGAGGTATAACGGGCTTTAAGCGTATCCATATTAGAGTCCTTTTTTATAGCATCAAAGTTGTCTAGCGCACTGTCGTAGCATTGTCGGAATGCTGTCCATGTACGGGTGATTTCGCTTTTATACACTTCCAGTGTATGGATAGAGTCGTCAGCTTCATCGCGTTGTTTCATAAAAATTTGAAAATCTATTATGCGGTCGGCCGCGCCGATCAATGACCCCAGGGTCGACATATTGGGTGAAAATGATTCAGATGATCGTTTGAAAGATTTTCTTCAAGTGTTAAAATAAATACAGATTATATGAAGTCTCATAAGGGATGTGGATTCGCTGGTATTTATTTTAATTGAAATGAAGTTTTCGTAGGTGGCACGAATAAATTCAGCACGGATGTATATTATTTTCCTTTAGCACGAGTATTCTCTTTTATATGGGGATAAGATAACTGCTGAACGTGCCAGGTAGAGACGGCAAGGACAGTATTTGCGTATAGAATTTTTATATATACGAGCAATTGCGTGTATATGCGATGAAAGAGGGATTTATTTGTACTTGTATATTGTGGTCGAAATAATTACTGAACGCTCCTCGTAGAGACGGCAGGGACAGTATCTATGTAAAAATTATATATATATATGCGAATAATTGCGCATATGCGAGAGTAACTACTGAACGCGCCTCGAAGAGACAGCAGGGACAGTAGCGGTGTATAAAATTTTATATTTATATATATTCGAGTAATTGCGCATATGCAAGAGTAACTACTGAACGCGCCTCGAAGAGACGGCAGGGACAGTAGCGGTGTATAAAATTTTATATATATATATATATATATATATATATATATATATATGTATTTATATATATGCGAGTAATTGCGCATATGCGAAAAAAGAGGTATTTATTTTATACTTGTTCTTGGTGAACTTTTCAGACGTACCTCGTAGAGGCTGCAGTCGAACAGAGATGAATTATTGTATATAAACTTTATTTACTTGAATGTAGGTCAAGCTACTCAAGTATATACTTTGTTTGTTATATTGCTGTGCCAATTCGGCAGCACAATATGATTCTTAGTTAATTTGCGAGCAAGTGTATATGCATTCGTACATACATACATATATGTTGATTCTCCCTTTTCCTTTATGTTCGCACATTCATACGCTTGTATACTGGTTGCTAAATTTCAACGGCTGTC
The DNA here is from genome assembly GCA_963675445.1 of Linnaemya vulpina. Classification (NCBI taxonomy): domain Eukaryota; kingdom Metazoa; phylum Arthropoda; class Insecta; order Diptera; family Tachinidae; genus Linnaemya; species Linnaemya vulpina. The sequence continues at coordinate 60,322,409 of OY776278.1, read as the reverse complement.
TGCTTGATCTAGTTAATGATCATTAAGTTCGGCAAAATAGTAAAGCAGAATTATTCAGTGACAAAGTGAAGGGCACGACAAAGTTATGATTTTTAGAGTTTTTTTGTTCCTTATTCCTTTTTGACTTGGTTGGGAATGAGAAAATGGATAACGGCATAAACTGATGTTCTAGACGTAAGTCAGTTTGCTAGGTGATCGGAAGGGAGATCTTTCAGCAAGTAATCGTTGTTGGCTGTCCATTTGCGGAGAGAAAAACCTGCAGACCGAAGAACCTCTATTAGTTCATTTCGTGATTTCATGGCTGAGAATAGACTGTGGGTTCCTGCTAATACATCGTCGACGTACATGGAGTTTTTAAGGATCTCGGACGCTAAAGGGTGGTCTACTTCACAGTCGGCGGCTAATTGCAATAGAGTGCGAATAGCCAGATATGGGGCACAGTTCACACCAAACGTGACTATATTTAACTCGTAATCAGCGGGTTTCTGGTGGGGAGAATTGCGAAAGATTATACGTTGATAGCACGTATGGGCTGGATTCACCAGAATTTGGCGGTACATTTTTTCGATATCCGCATTAAAAACGTACTTAAATAATCTCCATCGCAATATCAAAATGGTCAAATCCGCTTGTAAGATAGGACCGGGGTGGAGGAGATCATTAAGACTTATACCATTCGATGAGGCGTTTGAGGCATTAAACACAACACGAAGTTTCGTGGTTGTGCTGTCGGGCTTAAAAACGGTGTGGTGAGGTAGGTGGTAGCTATCAGTGCTATCATGAGCGGGGTTTATTGCGGTCATTTGACCCAGAGACGAATACTCGGTAATCACACGATCGTATTCGGATTTTAATTGAGGGCTTTTAACTAGTTTTGCTTCATTTCGGAAAAATTTAAACTCTTGTTTAAAGGGGAGTGATACCATGAATCTACCTTCCTTGTTTCGACTAGTTGTCCTTTGATATAATTTTTCACAATATTCATCATCAGGCGATGTCATGGGCTTGTGGGGAATATCTTCGAGTTCCCAAAACCACTGTATTTGATTAGATAGGGTAATTTAATTGAAGAAGGAAGAGACAGATCTTGTGACGGGGTTGCTCGTGACCTTGCCGGTGATTATCCACCCAAAGATGGTGTTTTGGGCAAGTAGCGAACGATCACTATCCCAATGTAGGCCGTCTTGAATTACCTGTGGGTATGTGTCAGCTCCTAGCAACAAATCAACTTCGGAACAGGTTTGGCGGGATCTATCAGCGAGTTGAAGATGGGCAAAAATGTCTTTCTCACGGGAGCACGAATGATAGTAAGGAAGCTGACCCGTAAGTTTCTTAACAACTAATGCATCAACGTCGTTTTGAACGGAGTTGTTGATAGGCGATCCGTGTTGATGTCGCTGTCAATGTTTCATTGATTCCATGAATTTCAGCTTGAATACAACGTGTTTCGATACCAAGTGCCTTCTGTACCTTTTTAGAAATAAATGTCGCTTCTGATGCGGAGTCAATCAGAGCCCGACCGGTATATTTGAGATCACCATTGTAGATATCAACCATAGCAGTGTCCAAAATGACTGAGTGAGCTGGAGAGTCTACTCGAGCTGTATATGACTGCAGTGGACGATCCGCTGCCTGATTTGACGTGCACGGACTTGTCGGTGCAACGGCCTGTTTGTGGTACACCGGATCTTGGTGCAAACGCGGTTTGGGCGTGGAGGCAGTAACGGGATGAAACTTGGGTGCATCTGCCTTAAGGGTAGAAGGGGACCCCCGCGGTGTAGTAATGAATGGTATTCTTCTTACGGGTGTTACACACAAATCGGCTTTTACAGTTTCTGAGATCATGGGAACTCCCGAGACAGTTTATACACAATTTCTGCTGTTTCACTGCAGCGAAACGTGCATCGATAGACATGTGGAGAAATGAAGGGCAAAGTCTCAAAGGATGATGGTGCGGACACAAAGGACATTTACCAGGGGTGTCATCTGAGATACTGGTGCTGTAAGAATTGAATTCTTAGTGTCGGGTTTCTTGAATAGATTCGCTTTAGAAGGATTACTTGAGCCTGAAAATGTGTTGCGGATGTCGGGTACTGACTCTAAAGTTTGAAACCTGGATGTCAAGAAGGCATCCAATTGACTCCACGTTGGTAAGTTTTTACTATGGGACAGGGACTGCTCCCATAGATTGAGGGTCATATCTGGAAGACATGCAGAACAAATGTAGAAAAAGATTATGTCCCAGGTATCCGTATCGATGTTTAGGCGGCCTAAGTTCGTAACACAATCGTTGATCGTACGTTTTAAGCGCCTGATGTTGGGTCCAGTTTTTTTCGAAATGGGGGAAAGATTAAAGAGGCATTTGAGTTGAGCATTGACTATTACTCTTTCGTTTTCGTAGCGATTTATAAGATTCTTCCAAGCCATATCGAAACCTTCATTTATAATCGGACAGGTTCTGAGAATAACGCGTGCTTCTCCTTGCGTCTTTTTGAGTAGTTGACACATTTTCTCGACAGGGGAAAGGTGTTTGTTTGTTCCGTACAGCGCCATTAACATGTCACGGAACGTGGGCCACGACTTGTAATCTCCATAGAAAATGTCGGTGTCACACGGAGGCACGGAAATGTGAGTTGTAGACTCAGCTTTCACATCAGACGGGGGTTGAATACATTTTTGGCGCAAACTGTCAAGTACTTCATTAATTGTAGCTAAACTTTCGACATGGGCCTTGAAGGCTGAGGTATAACGGGCTTTAAGCGTATCCATATTAGAGTCCTTTTTTATAGCATCAAAGTTGTCTAGCGCACTGTCGTAGCATTGTCGGAATGCTGTCCATGTACGGGTGATTTCGCTTTTATACACTTCCAGTGTATGGATAGAGTCGTCAGCTTCATCGCGTTGTTTCATAAAAATTTGAAAATCTATTATGCGGTCGGCCGCGCCGATCAATGACCCCAGGGTCGACATATTGGGTGAAAATGATTCAGATGATCGTTTGAAAGATTTTCTTCAAGTGTTAAAATAAATACAGATTATATGAAGTCTCATAAGGGATGTGGATTCGCTGGTATTTATTTTAATTGAAATGAAGTTTTCGTAGGTGGCACGAATAAATTCAGCACGGATGTATATTATTTTCCTTTAGCACGAGTATTCTCTTTTATATGGGGATAAGATAACTGCTGAACGTGCCAGGTAGAGACGGCAAGGACAGTATTTGCGTATAGAATTTTTATATATACGAGCAATTGCGTGTATATGCGATGAAAGAGGGATTTATTTGTACTTGTATATTGTGGTCGAAATAATTACTGAACGCTCCTCGTAGAGACGGCAGGGACAGTATCTATGTAAAAATTATATATATATATGCGAATAATTGCGCATATGCAAGAGTAACTACTGAACGCGCCTCGAAGAGACAGCAGGGACAGTAGCGGTGTATAAAATTTTATATTTATATATATTCGAGTAATTGCGCATATGCAAGAGTAACTACTGAACGCGCCTCGAAGAGACGGCAGGGACAGTAGCGGTGTATAAAATTTTATATATATATATATATATATATATATATATGTATTTATATATATGCGAGTAATTGCGCATATGCGAAAAAAGAGGTATTTATTTTATACTTGTTCTTGGTGAACTTTTCAGACGTACCTCGTAGAGGCTGCAGTCGAACAGAGATGAATTATTGTATATAAACTTTATTTACTTGAATGTAGGTCAAGCTACTCAAGTATATACTTTGTTTGTTATATTGCTGTGCCAATTCGGCAGCACAATATGATTCTTAGTTAATTTGCGAGCAAGTGTATATGCATTCGTACATACATACATATATGTTGATTCTCCCTTTTCCTTTATGTTCGCACATTCATACGCTTGTATACTGGTTGCTAAATTTCAACGGCTGTCTGCTTGATCTAGTTAATGATCATTAAGTTCGGCAAAATAGTAAAGCAGAATTATTCAGTGACAAAGTGAAGGGCACGACAAAGTTATGATTTTTAGAGTTTTTTTGTTCCTTATTCCTTTTTGACTTGGTTGGGAATGAGAAAATGGATAACGGCATAAACTGATGTTCTAGACGTAAGTCAGTTTGCTAGGTGATCGGAAGGGAGATCTTTCAGCAAGTAATCGTTGTTGGCTGTCCATTTGCGGAGAGAAAAACCTGCAGACCGAAGAACCTCTATTAGTTCATTTCGTGATTTCATGGCTGAGAATAGACTGTGGGTTCCTGCTAATACATCGTCGACGTACATGGAGTTTTTAAGGATCTCGGACGCTAAAGGGTGGTCTACTTCACAGTCGGCGGCTAATTGCAATAGAGTGCGAATAGCCAGATATGGGGCACAGTTCACACCAAACGTGACTATATTTAACTCGTAATCAGCGGGTTTCTGGTGGGGAGAATTGCGAAAGATTATACGTTGATAGCACGTATGGGCTGGATTCACCAGAATTTGGCGGTACATTTTTTCGATATCCGCATTAAAAACGTACTTAAATAATCTCCATCGCAATATCAAAATGGTCAAATCCGCTTGTAAGATAGGACCGGGGTGGAGGAGATCATTAAGACTTATACCATTCGATGAGGCGTTTGAGGCATTAAACACAACACGAAGTTTCGTGGTTGTGCTGTCGGGCTTAAAAACGGTGTGGTGAGGTAGGTGGTAGCTATCAGTGCTATCATGAGCGGGGTTTATTGCGGTCATTTGACCCAGAGACGAATACTCGGTAATCACACGATCGTATTCGGATTTTAATTGAGGGCTTTTAACTAGTTTTGCTTCATTTCGGAAAAATTTAAACTCTTGTTTAAAGGGGAGTGATACCATGAATCTACCTTCCTTGTTTCGACTAGTTGTCCTTTGATATAATTTTTCACAATATTCATCATCAGGCGATGTCATGGGCTTGTGGGGAATATCTTCGAGTTCCCAAAACCACTGTATTTGATTAGATAGGGTAATTTAATTGAAGAAGGAAGAGACAGATCTTGTGACGGGGTTGCTCGTGACCTTGCCGGTGATTATCCACCCAAAGATGGTGTTTTGGGCAAGTAGCGAACGATCACTATCCCAATGTAGGCCGTCTTGAATTACCTGTGGGTATGTGTCAGCTCCTAGCAACAAATCAACTTCGGAACAGGTTTGGCGGGATCTATCAGCGAGTTGAAGATGGGCAAAAATGTCTTTCTCACGGGAGCACGAATGATAGTAAGGAAGCTGACCCGTAAGTTTCTTAACAACTAATGCATCAACGTCGTTTTGAACGGAGTTGTTGATAGGCGATCCGTGTTGATGTCGCTGTCAATGTTTCATTGATTCCATGAATTTCAGCTTGAATACAACGTGTTTCGATACCAAGTGCCTTCTGTACCTTTTTAGAAATAAATGTCGCTTCTGATGCGGAGTCAATCAGAGCCCGACCGGTATATTTGAGATCACCATTGTAGATATCAACCATAGCAGTGTCCAAAATGACTGAGTGAGCTGGAGAGTCTACTCGAGCTGTATATGACTGCAGTGGACGATCCGCTGCCTGATTTGAGGTGCACGGACTTGTCGGTGCAACGGCCTGTTTGTGGTACACCGGATCTTGGTGCAAACGCGGTTTGGGCGTGGAGGCAGTAACGGGATGAAACTTGGGTGCATCTGCCTTAAGGGTAGAAGGGGACCCCCGCGGTGTAGTAATGAATGGTATTCTTCTTACGGGTGTTACACACAAATCGGCTTTTACAGTTTCTGAGATCATGGGAACTCCCGAGACAGTTTATACACAATTTCTGCTGTTTCACTGCAGCGAAACGTGCATCGATAGACATGTGGAGAAATGAAGGGCAAAGTCTCAAAGGATGATGGTGCGGACACAAAGGACATTTACCAGGGGTGTCATCTGAGATACTGGTGCTGTAAGAATTGAATTCTTAGTGTCGGGTTTCTTGAATAGATTCGCTTTAGAAGGATTACTTGAGCCTGAAAATGTGTTGCGGATGTCGGGTACTGACTCTAAAGTTTGAAACCTGGATGTCAAGAAGGCATCCAATTGACTCCACGTTGGTAAGTTTTTACTATGGGACAGGGACTGCTCCCATAGATTGAGGGTCATATCTGGAAGACATGCAGAACAAATGTAGAAAAAGATTATGTCCCAGGTATCCGTATCGATGTTTAGGCGGCCTAAGTTCGTAACACAATCGTTGATCGTACGTTTTAAGCGCCTGATGTTGGGTCCAGTTTTTTTCGAAATGGGGGAAAGATTAAAGAGGCATTTGAGTTGAGCATTGACTATTACTCTTTCGTTTTCGTAGCGATTTATAAGATTCTTCCAAGCCATATCGAAACCTTCATTTATAATCGGACAGGTTCTGAGAATAACGCGTGCTTCTCCTTGCGTCTTTTTGAGTAGTTGACACATTTTCTCGACAGGGGAAAGGTGTTTGTTTGTTCCGTACAGCGCCATTAACATGTCACGGAACGTGGGCCACGACTTGTAATCTCCATAGAAAATGTCGGTGTCACACGGAGGCACGGAAATGTGAGTTGTAGACTCAGCTTTCACATCAGACGGGGGTTGAATACATTTTTGGCGCAAACTGTCAAGTACTTCATTAATTGTAGCTAAACTTTCGACATGGGCCTTGAAGGCTGAGGTATAACGGGCTTTAAGCGTATCCATATTAGAGTCCTTTTTTATAGCATCAAAGTTGTCTAGCGCACTGTCGTAGCATTGTCGGAATGCTGTCCATGTACGGGTGATTTCGCTTTTATACACTTCCAGTGTATGGATAGAGTCGTCAGCTTCATCGCGTTGTTTCATAAAAATTTGAAAATCTATTATGCGGTCGGCCGCGCCGATCAATGACCCCAGGGTCGACATATTGGGTGAAAATGATTCAGATGATCGTTTGAAAGATTTTCTTCAAGTGTTAAAATAAATACAGATTATATGAAGTCTCATAAGGGATGTGGATTCGCTGGTATTTATTTTAATTGAAATGAAGTTTTCGTAGGTGGCACGAATAAATTCAGCACGGATGTATATTATTTTCCTTTAGCACGAGTATTCTCTTTTATATGGGGATAAGATAACTGCTGAACGTGCCAGGTAGAGACGGCAAGGACAGTATTTGCGTATAGAATTTTTATATATACGAGCAATTGCGTGTATATGCGATGAAAGAGGGATTTATTTGTACTTGTATATTGTGGTCGAAATAATTACTGAACGCTCCTCGTAGAGACGGCAGGGACAGTATCTATGTAAAAATTATATATATATATATGCGAATAATTGCGCATATGCGAGAGTAACTACTGAACGCGCCTCGAAGAGACAGCAGGGACAGTAGCGGTGTATAAAATTTTATATTTATATATATTCGAGTAATTGCGCATATGCAAGAGTAACTACTGAACGCGCCTCGAAGAGACGGCAGGGACAGTAGCGGTGTATAAAATTTTATATATATATATATATATATATATATATATGTATTTATATATATGCGAGTAATTGCGCATATGCGAAAAAAGAGGTATTTATTTTATACTTGTTCTTGGTGAACTTTTCAGACGTACCTCGTAGAGGCTGCAGTCGAACAGAGATGAATTATTGTATATAAACTTTATTTACTTGAATGTAGGTCAAGCTACTCAAGTATATACTTTGTTTGTTATATTGCTGTGCCAATTCGGCAGCACAATATGATTCTTAGTTAATTTGCGAGCAAGTGTATATGCATTCGTACATACATACATATATGTTGATTCTCCCTTTTCCTTTATGTTCGCACATTCATACGCTTGTATACTGGTTGCTAAATTTCAACGGCTGTCTGCTTGATCTAGTTAATGATCATTAAGTTCGGCAAAATAGTAAAGCAGAATTATTCAGTGACAAAGTGAAGGGCACGACAAAGTTATGATTTTTAGAGTTTTTTTGTTCCTTATTCTTTTTTGACTTGGTTGGGAATGAGAAAATGGATAACGGCATAAACTGATGTTCTAGACGTAAGTCAGTTTGCGAGGAATTTTGTATGTATGTATGTATGGATGTATGACGCCTTATGCACAGGAACAGTTACCTAGGTATACATATGAAACTATGAACAATGTGGACATACATTTAATGTTTGTCCTGCACAGATCATGAACATATAACCAAGCCTGGATGGATATGCTGTTTTGTGCGTGGTAAGGGCCTATATATACACGTAACGTGTTCCACAATATTAACTATCGAGGCTTACGTGTTTCTTGAAGGATGGGTCCGGGATTATCCGGCTCGGAGGACCATGTATGTTAGGGCGAGGAGTGTTCCAACCTTCGTTGTGGGCTGCAGGTGTCGGTTCCACGACCCTGAGATGTAGCAATAAAGACGGCTTTTTCTCTTCAGTAAATATTTTACATATACAGATGTCGGCAAATTAATGTTCTCAATCACAAGTAATTGTCTGTTTAATTTATTTGTTTAATTTTTGGTTTAAAATTCTGTTTAATTTTCTATATATATACTTATTGTTAACACATAGCGTTATTATTTTTCTTCAGATGTATAATTAACTGAATGCCTTTTATTTTCACTATTATTACTTAATTTAGTTAAAGCAAACTTATTAAAACTTCATCATCTGAGACCAAATTGAAAAAACACTTTGTTTAGTTTATTGGACAGTTTTGGCATTAATCTCTTTCTTGCTTTTTAATGTGCGATTTTGTAGGTATAAATGTTGTGGCTCGTTCGCCTTATGTTTTCCAAAAGTCGCGTAAAAGTTAAACACGCGATAAGTTAACAGTTTTTCATTATCAACGTGCAGCTCTAAACAGTTAACTTTTCGGTTAACTTTTTAGAGCGTGTACACTTTTTTAAAACAAACGCTGTTTCAGTGATAATAGTGGCAGCTAAATCTTTATTTTTGTTTAATATATTATGGTATTCCCCGAACTTCCTTTTTATTTTGAGCTGCCAAAAATGTTGTCTATCTTCAACATTTCTGTTGAAGTTCTTGTTAGTCGTCAGTATTTAGCTTGTGAGTTGTGCAGTGCTTATTTAAAAAATGCCAAAGCAGAAGAAATCATCACAAATCAGATTGGATTTGCAGCAAAAAGTGCAGATTTTAAAAATGCTTGATGAAGGTATGCACGGAAAGCGATTGGCGTTGAATTATGGTGTATCCAAAGTAGCCATATCGAAGATAAAGAAAAAACGTAACGAAATCTTGGAGGTTGTTGCGAACACATATGAAAAATCTAACAGGAAAACTCTTCATAAACTGGAATATGCTGATCTTGAGTCAAAGTTTTACAATTGGTTTTTAGACCAAAGACAGCGTAACTGTGCACTGAATGGACCAATTTTAAAAAGCAGGGCCAAGTACGAATTCGCAAAAATGCACCCACCTGGAAAAACATTTTATGCCAGTGATGAGTGGCTAGCAAATTTTAAAAGGAGGTACGGTATTCGCAATCTAAAAATTTGTGGCGAAATCCTTTCAAGTGAAACCTCAGGTGTTACACCTTTTATTCATAATTTAAGAGCAAAAATCAATGAAATGAAGTTATCCGATTCACAACTTTACAATGCAGATGAAACTGGACTTTTTTTTTGTCGTTTTTTGCCTGATGAAACATTTGTGGCTGCAAGCGAAAAGACAGCACCGAGCCGAAAAATTGCAAAAGAAAGAATAACTCTTTTGTTGTGTGCGAACGCAGATGGTTCGCATAAATTGAAACCGTTGGTAATTGGTAAATCTGCAAATCCTCGTTGTTTTAAGGGATTTGAAAACCCATTGGAGTACACAAATTCGAAGAAGTCGTGGATGACCTCAGAGTTATTTTTCAACTGGTTTCATCATTCTTTTATAAAGCAGGTGAACTTAAGTTTTAAAATTTACATTAACATGTTTAGGTTTATGCAGGAACAATTTTACAGGTTCGGAAATTTTCGGCTGATAATAATTTACCACCAAGAGCATTGTTGCTGATTGATAACTGTACTGCTCATAAGCCAATTGATATGTTACAATCTGATGATGGACAAATTGCAGCAATGCTTTTACCACCTAACATAACTGCGGTTTTGCAACCCATGGATCAAAATCCAATAAGACTGAACAAGTTAGGATATTGTTGTGCAACATTGTCGCGCAAGAAACCGTTCCGGTAGAATATATTTTGAAGGCACATACAATCCGTGATGCTGTTTTAATATTAAAATTAGTGTGGGATGAACTACCTCGAGAAGTCCTGACAAAAGCATGGAACAAGATAAAAAAGTGGGATGACGATCAGTATGAGAGCGAAGACGAAATTCCTCTCTCTGAAATGATTCTATCAAATAGTCCATACAACGATACACTTCGCGAAGCTCAGTTGTTGATATCAAAGGTTGGCGATAATGTTGACATCGGCATTAATTAAATCATAAATTGGAACAATGACGAAATTTCAGAAAATAACGATGATTCCGAAGTTACCGATAATGAAAACGACGTGTCAATTATCGAGAAAGATGTTCAACGATCTAAAGTAAGTTTCTCGAAAGCAGTTGAAAGCATCAATAACGTTATAAAATGGTTTGAAAGCAACAAGGATGCAAATCAAGTGGCAGACCTAGTCAATATGCGTACGAAAATGATCAAGAGTTATTATACAAGAAAAAGGAAACAAGCCTTGACTGCTTCTTTAAACGACTATAAATTAATATTTTTTGCGCTGAGTACGACTGTGAAATTTAATACCCAGTACACATTAAACCTAAGTTTCTTATTTGTAATAATGAAAACTATTTAAACCTTTTAATAATAAATAATAAAAAAACATAACATTTTGTATCTAAAAAAAGTTGTGTATGACTTTTAAAAGCTATTACATACTTTATTTATTCCTTTTTTCGACTAAAAAAACGCGCTTAGAAAAGTTTAAAGTTCAGAAAAGTTAATATCCCTTGGAACATTTTGGTTAACTTTTGTAAGATTCTACTGTAGTATAAAATCATTTATTATTGACTTGTGCAAAAGCTCAACACCAGAGTGGTTCGTTGATGATTGTTCCAACCATAAACAGCAATTATTGGACTTTTTATTATTGGCCCTCCTTCGAAGGCACTACTCTTGGGCTATAAAAAAAAGTTAGTTCTAAGCAAAGAAAAGTGCAGATTTTATCTCATAAACAAAAATACAAATCTATAAAAAAAATTAGAATAGAAATATAATAAAAAATAATTATATAAACAAAATATTACTAGTAAACAATATAATTTTTTTTTCTATATAAACATTTTCAAAAAGGTTTAAACCTCTAAATCTCTAGATTTTACAAAAATAAAGGTATCGTTTACTATATATTATTATTCAGAAAACCTACATAAATGTTTTAGCCTAAATGCGCTATAACGTTATAGAATTTATTGAAATGCTGAATGCAATTGACCATTTTATATGAATAAAACAAAATTATTACAATCAATTTCTTTTTATTCTTCTTTTTTACAAAATAATTTAGTTCATTATGAATTCATTTCTATAGCAGCTTTGCGCCTATACAGAATTTTCTAAAGAAAATAATATCAGACCTTTTTAAACGAAGGCGACCAAAACTCGTATATTTTACAATCACCAATTGAAAAATGTAAAAGTTCATTCGAGAGTAAACACTTGTATATCTCGGGAACCAAAATATTGAAATTATATACTAGTAGCAAAAAAATGTTTTCTGATATTAAGGTTAAATATTTTTTGTGTAAAATATGTGTTTTCTGCTCATTACTGAAGTAATTTTTTTTTCTCAAATTGCTTTTATGAAAGACGGATTTCAGATAGAAAAATACGTTAGTTTTTAAAGTAACTTGCCCTCATTATAAGGGAATAAAATAGTTTTTTTCTGAATTGCTTTGGCATTATGTATATGTTGATATTCACAACTGCGGTGAATAAGGAACATATTTCAACTAATTGTTGTAAAAACATTGATATATAACAAGGGCTGTTACAGGTAGAAGTAAAATATTTAAACCTTTTGAAAATGAAGAGGGAAATTCTTGGAAAAACGATACTTCCAGGTCGTATGGGTACACGTTTATTATTTGTGCTGTAGTTTTCTTGTCCTTAGTATGTGCGCTTGTGTACGTGTTCGTTTCTTTATTGCGATATTACCTGTCAACCTAGATTTTTCTCTCTTTTCTTTGTTGAATGCTCTAGGCAAACTAACCAATTTTTTGTTTTATTCGAACAAACAACCACAGATAACATGAAATATATTTGACGAATATGTTCGATGCGGGTTGTAATATATATTTTTTCGTGGTTGTCATGCACCATCTTATATACATAATCTTTGGTTATACATATGTACATGTAATATGCTGTGGCATCTCAGTTCTACTTTACTTCAAAAATTAAACATACTTGCAGCACAGTTGCAATGTTTCGGAACGCGAATTAATATTAAACCAATTCAGGTTCCGAAACATGTTACTGTCTTTCGCTCTCTCTCTCTCTCTCTCTCTCTAAAAGAGAAACGTAAAACTACAAACAAACAAAATTTTTCAGAACAAAATTTGTTTGGAAACCATGGCTGAATCCAGCTTTAAGCTCCTATAGGTCACTTGAACAGCTAAATGATATCATAATCAGTGTGGCCATTTTGGCATTTTTGCAACTAGATTGGCATTTTTTTTAATTTAGCTGTAAATTTTACATTTTGCAGTTAGCTTTTTTTTTTTTGCATTTTTCAATTATATATTTAGCATTTTTTATTTCATTCAATATATTCATTTATTCTAAATACTAATTCTAATTTCATAATCTACCACAATATATTTGTTGATTACACATTTAAACCACGGCAATAACATGAATGGAAATTAAAATTTGGCATCGCATTGTTAATGTGTCAGAAAATATGTTAACTTGGTACAACAGCCAAAGAGTACATTATAACGGGGCTTATTTTTTTATATTGAGTTTGAATGTCAACCTGAAGTGAACACATACAAATTTGTCAAAGTTTTCGAAGTTGTTGAAGAAATTTCTACTACCGTTCAAGCTAATTATCAGAAAAGTTTTTAAAGTTTATATATTTTGTATTTTGTTTACTTACGTACACTTGTACTTTTTGTGCCATCAAATATGGAAAGGTTAGTATTCAGGTATTAAATAAAATGAAAATTTTGTTTGTAGTTGATTGATTTCATAATTATTTTATAGGTATTTTAGTATAAGTAAACAAAATAGTGTAGATCTGGATGAACATAGGAGTGACTGTGAAGAAAACTCATGCTGGCCAAGCACCAGCGAAAGGTATACATTACTTACATACGTACATAAATATTTTCATATAAAAAATTAGTAAAATTCTTTTTAAAATAACAGAAGATAATATGAAATTTATTTGTAGGGTGGTTAAGCAATGTCTATATGCATTTCATTGGTGCTTCTTACCAAATCGTCAGTAGTAGAAGCACCAATGAAATGCATATAGACATTGCTTAACCACCCAACAAATAAATTTCATATTATAATAGTACAATGACAATATGTCAAAAAATTAGTTTATTAACAATAACAGAAGATATTTCCAAAAAACCAGGAAAAGTTGGTTAAGCGATCCAAGACTATGCAAGTAGATAGTTGAATTAAGTGACCAAGAGATAAAATGTAAATACTTCCAATGTATTTTGAAACCGAAACTAAGCAACCTTGTCATGCATGGAAAAACATCTAAACATATCGTAGCAGCGTCTCCTTTCCATAATAATGACCAACAAATAATATATTTTTTTCCAGTAAGCAGTAATATTGAAGCAAAGAAAGCATAAATTATTGAAGCTTTTTATGTGGCTGTGCATACATAAATAAGATCAATAGAACCTTTAGTCAACTTGCAAAAAAAACATCTTCAGTTCAGAACAAAGTGTGGTGCCATCATTAGATCAGTTTCATAATTTAACAAAAACTAACTTTTTTGTGTAGAAAACAGTTTAAAATGTAATAGATGCAAACTAAACGAACATTTTAAAGAAGAATTTATTGATTTACCTGTAGAAGAAATTGGCAGAAACTAAATTCATATGAATGGTTAAACAAGAATTCAACAGTTCACTTTTGGGTAAATATATATGAATATAAAAATGCACTAAATGAAAATTCCTTCAGTGAATTAGCTACTTTTACAATGAAGTTCCAGGCTTTGCCATTTAGCAACGCAGAAGTTGAAAGGGTTTTTAGTGGCATGAATCTCATAAAAACGAAAATTCGAAATAGAATGAAGTTAAACACTATGAATTCGATACTTTATATTAGGTTGGTTTGAAAAGAATGAATACATGTTGTGCAAATTTTAAAATAACAAATGATCTCATTAAAAAATGTGATAAGAGTATATAGTGATATAATGAACGAATCTTCAGAAGCTGAAGAATATTCGTTCGATGAAGTTTTTAATTTATAGTTTAAATTTATTTTAAAATATGTTATATAAATTGTATTGAAATACAACTTAATAGCCATTTATGGTGGAATTTACTTTGATTTTTTGTTAATTTTGTAATAAGTTAATGTGATATTGAACTTAATGATACCTTTTATTAAGAAAAAACTTTTTATGAATTAAATATATACATACTTATACTTTAATAAATATTTTGTTACTTTTTAATCAGTTTGTTTCATTGAAATGGTGTGCAATAAGTGTTTATGAGGAAGAATTATGAAAAATAAACCATTTGTAAAGATATATTGACTAAAGTAACAAAAATAATACAACTACAATTTTAGCATTATTTTTTAGCAGTTTAGGAATCTTTTTAGCATTTTTTAGCATTATCTTAAGGCCGATTTAGCTGTAAAATATTTTTGGATATGGCCACACTGATCATAATAATATAAGCTGTGTAGAGCATGAATAAAACTCAAATACTAAACCCTTTAAATATTCAAAGACAGGTTTCAAGTTAAACTCTTTAGAAAGTTTTCTCAAATTTTCCTAGCCATGGTTTCTGGCAGAATGCTTAAATTGTTATTTTTTACCATTTAAACAGATTTTATTCATTTTTGCCCTAACACGCTGAAAAACAAGAAAAACTAAAGCAATCACCGCATACAGAAATAGTGTTTTTTGTTTATTTGAAATCGTTTGGGATTAAATTAAGAATTTTATGTTTGTTTTAAGTATATGTAGATATAAAAAAAATATTCTTGATGTAACCTTTAATTCTTAAAAACTGTAAAAACTAGCCCGACGCAGCTCGATTTCTCTTAGTGTATACTTTTTAAACAGCCTCAAGTTGAGTATATTCTTCTTAAAATATTTGACGTATTGATCAGATATCGATCAACAATATAATTTATATACAAATTTCGATCGATATCGAGTACCGTAAATTGCCCCCAGGCAATTTAGTTATAGACAGTATATCCAGTTTGTAAGAGTTAACAAAAAAGTTTGGTTTTTCATATTCAAAATTCTTGGAACAGTATTCTCTCATTTGTTTTTGGATCCTCTTTGGTATTTTATTGAATTAGAAATTACAATATAATTCGATCGTGGGACGGTATAGGTGCTTAGGTAGGAAGTAGGACTGAGGGTAGAGAATGCATTCAGCAGATTGATTAACAAATATCAAGTAAAGGAATCATACAAATCATTTAAGAACTCTTCAATAGCAAAGTAATATAAAGTCTCTAAAAACAAATAACATTACGTGACAGTTTTTTGACCAAATGAATCTGACACCCAATCTCAATGTAAAATTTTTCGCTGAACCCGAATATGAAATCAAAAACGTGATACAGGTGAATTGCGATAGAGTGAACACTTGGTAATATGAGCTCCTCGATATTGCGAACTCCCAATATTTTTCATTAGTTACTCTATATTTCATTAGTTACTCTATTATTCACTAGTTACATATATTTTATGTATTTCTTATACAAAATTGACTAAGTTACTGAAGTTGTGCTTTTTCACATAGTTTTTTTATGAAACCGTTAGATTTCTGTTGAATTTTTAAACATTTTTTTCACTTTTCTTCTCTTTTTTTGAAGATCTTTCAAAATATAGAGCTAGATTACTTTAGTGCCTTTTGTTTTCTCGTTAAGTGCTTATATGCAGAAAAAAGGTAGTAGAATGAGTTTTAATAAATGTAAAAAAGTGTTGGAAAAAAAGTCTGGTTTCAATGCGAGCGCATGTTGGCTACAGAACTTCAAAGCAAGATATGGAGTCAGATTTTGAAAATTTGTGGAGAAATGCTTTCCATCGATATTGTTGCGGTCAAAACTAAAAGAAAAACTAGCTGAAATAATTACAAAGCATGGATTTTGTGAAAAGCAAACATATAATGCGGACGAATCTGGTCTCTTTTGTAAAACGTTGCCCGAAAAGATATATGTTTGTGCTCTCGAAAAAACAGCACCAGGAAAGAAAGTTCAGGAAGCAAGAATAACATTTTCGGCTAACGCCGCTGGGCTTCCTAATTTAAAACCATTAGTTACGCAAGAAATTCGAGATTTTTTAAGGGACTTGATATTACTGGTTCCAAAAATGCCTGGATGACAGCATCAATCTTTGAAGAATTGTTTCACACATCGTCAGGTTTGTACGAGATATTTAATGAGTTTCTGTATTCAAATTATTATTTAGTTTAGGTCAAAACAAATTTAAAAAATTGCCATCAAAAGCAGTTTTGTTTCTTGACAATGCACTCTATCATCCACCAGAAGAAGAACTTATCGCTGAGGATGTATATACCATCAAACGTTACTCCATTCACTCAACCAATGGAACAAAATGTTATACGAATAACCAAACTTAATTATAGAAAATATCGTCCTCAAAGGTTAGTTTGAAAAGAAAATAGCTAGAACTTTGCCACTGACGGTAAGCAAGTTTAGATGAACGATTCAGTAAACTGAGCGAAAAGAGCACTCATTTCTCATGTATATACCACCAAACGTTACTCCATTCACTCAACCAATGGAACAAAATGTTTTACGAATAACCAAACTCAATTATAGACTATATCGTCCTCAAAGGTTAGTTTGAAAAGAAAATAGCTAGAACTGTGTCACTGACCGGTAAGCAAGTTTAGATGAACGATTCAGTAAACTGAGCAAAAAGAGCTCTCACTGCAATTGACAAATTTAGCTCCCTACTGAGCGGTTTTATGAAACCCTATTAAACGGTTTCAAAATTTTCTTTCAACATGCCTATTAATAGTGCTACCACAATATTTTAATAGGTTGCAAGACTTAAATATATTCGAATAAATAATATAGAAATTTTGCTGGCAACTGCCAATGTACAGATAATAGAGACCTGGATAACCTAATAGAATTAACACTAGCAACTGAAGCGCTTTTGATTAGTAGCCGTGAAGCTCGGGAAACTTTTACCCTGAATGTTAACACCTATTTTATACAATCCAAGGCATTTCTAAAATATCTAGGCGTGATTATTGAATAACGATTTTTTTTGTGAGCACTTGCGATATCGGAATATGCCATAAAGAGCCGAAGTACCTTCAGAGGCAACTGCGGGTTTTAGTAGTAAGGAGAGTTATTCTATATTCACACCCAGTATGGCCAGGTTCACTTAAATACTCCACATATGTGGGGTTTGTATCCATTGTGTGTAGACTAGCTGCTTTGACAGTATGTAGTCCGTTTCGCACGGTGCCAGACGAAGCCGCTTTCATCATTGCAGGTATGATCCCAATCGATTTATGTCTCCAGGAGTGGCAGGGACACTGGTCAACCATTGAAAAGGGAAGATGGGCATATAAATTAATACCCGATACAACTACTTGTAACACAACTTCTCAGATTAGAAGAAATTCGTAAAAGAATAAATACGTCTTAGAATTTGTTAGTAAGTAACGATGAAGAATGCGGATCACTTTCGAACCTATATATATATATATATATATATATATATATATATATATCAATTTTAATATTTAAAACAATTCAGATTTTTTCCCACCTGAAAGCAGTCCATAGTTTAAGAAAGGTTTTAGAAAGGTGGTGGAATGTGCTCACAGGGGAACAAACCGAAAAAAATATATATCAGACAATAAAAAAATATTTTTAATTGAGTTTTCTGTTTATTACTTTTTGTTCATGTAGAAAAGCAACTTTAGGGTGAGTAGTTCTAATGTATGTTAAACACAAAAGCTCTCATCACTTTTTTCTTATTAGCCTTAATAAAGTTATAGAAACTTTGTTTTCATGTTGATGGAAATTTTATAACGAATGATAGTCATGTGACCGGCACTATTCTTGTATGGAGTATACAGTTTACACACATAATAAACCTTTAGATAGTATGCACAAAAAGGCTAGAACGAACGACGAACTGGGAGATCCTACCTACTAAATATTCGAATACAATATTGGAGTAAAATGTAACCTAAGAAAATCTAATGAGAAATCAAACTACTTAAGCAGAAGTTCAGTTCTGGAATACACAGCGAATCAAAAAGTGGTAATAAAAGTCTTAAACCTGAAAAGTTTTCAAGATATAATTTATAATCAATGGAAAAATATAAGTCTGCAGAACAGAAAAAATATATAAGCATGAAGAATGAAAAACATTAGAAAAAAGATTTAAAATTATTTTAATAGAAAAACTTAGTAAAATATTGATAAAAACGTATATCACACCTAATGTGTTAGAGGAATATCTTAAATGTTATATAAAATAACAATGTTTTATATAGAAAAAATCTCATAAATAGCATCAATAAGACAAGGAGAAATGAAATTCCATATGTGTGTCGGTGTCAATATCGCTGATATATCGGTAACGTATTGGCAAAAAGAAGTATATGCACAGTAGTATAACGTAGTCAACCAAAATATCGCTTTACTTATATATCAAATTGCTGTAAGCAATCTTTCATATAAGTAGTTTATAAACATTACGTATTTTTATGAATTATGCCTTGAGTTATTATCCAAATCTTTTGCGTTAGACTGTTATATAGCAATAAAAGAACACCCACACAAAATTATTATTTTCAATTCAAGTGTTTCTATTATATATGTAAATAACGTTTCCATACATATTATCTCAGTAGACACAAGCATTTATTTTGTTCTTTTATTGCAAAATAAATAGGAATTAACTTGCATCAACCGTTTAAGGCCGAACATTTTCATTCTAACAAAATTTTTTTCATAGATTTCCTTAAAACTAAAACAAAATAGCATTGCATACTAACTTTTAGATCTACTAAAATGTGCGACCGCTTCTGTTTGAAACCAAATTTATTTTCTTCAGACGTATTTTTTTAAGCAGTAATACATATGGTTAGCTCTAAAGCAAAACCACGTAACTAACAGATATATCTAAATCGCGTTCTTTGATTGGCTATGGTGTATATCAACAGGTTTACTGCCGTATAATAAAGCAAATATCAAGCACATAACTAAAACTTCTGCATAAACATATGTAATAGCAGGACTACTGGATGTTGAAAATAAGCTATATACGTGTGTTTGTATACATGACAATGCTGACTTGTTTGTTTTGCTTATGGTAACTATGCGTGGTTGTATGTATGAGTGTTCTGTGTGTTTTGCCTATGGTAACTATGAGTGGTTGTATGGATGAGCGTTCTGTGTGTGTGTGGTTTTGTTACTTCTTCTGCTATGTGTATATGGTTGTGTATAGCTGTTTAGCTTTATTAGCAGCGAATACTTGCATACAAGATCATTAAGAATAACATCTCTTAGCATTTATGTTGCTAGATTTTTCGTTGTTGTTGTTGTTTACACTTATTATTGGCATAGCCTCGAATGATCTTGTATATTCTGGAGTATTCCATTTCCGTTAATTTGAATATTATCTATATTGTGTTGACCAGGGTTGTAACATTTTGACAACTAGAGATTAATTGGCAGTGCTGCCAAGTACATATAGACACATTGTCGTTTTACTTAAATCTATTTCTAATCTTTGTAACACTGCCGCCCACTTAAGCCTGTTCGTCCCGAGTAGGCATACAATCACCTCTTCCATATTGCGCCAATCGTTCGAGATGTACTATCTTCATTTTCGACCTTGGGCTATTGTGCCTCCGTATCCGGTATACAACGTCATTCACTCTCTTAATCACTTTATACGGGCCACCCCAGTGAGTCTGTAATTTTGGGGACAATCCTTTCTTCCGTTGTGGCTTATAAAGTAGAACCAATTGTCCTTCCATAAATCCCTCCGAATTTGCTGCGCGGTCATACCTAGCCTTCATCTTGTCACTGACCATTCTGATTCTATTACGCACTAACTCATGCAGTTCGCTTAAGTCCTCCTTCTCTTCGGACGTAATAGCTCCTTCTTCTACAGCTGGCTTAACACCAAATTTCAAATAACCAGGTAGTTTTAATTCCGTCCCGAAGATAATTTTGGCTGGCGTTCTCGATGTTGAGTCGTGTACAGCTGACCTATATGCCATCAAAAATTTGGGGATGTGCTCGTCCCAATCCTTCTGATGGTTGCTTACTACTTTTCGTAGGTACTCTTCTAAGGTGCGACTGAACCTTTCTACCATGCCATCAGACTGTGGATGCAACGGCGTCGTTCTGGTTTTCTTTATCCCATATAACTCGTACATGCCTCTGAATATGGCAGACTCGAAATTCCTTCCTTGGTCGGAATGTAATTCTATTGGGACACCATAGCGACATACACCAGTTGTTGACGAATGCATTTACAATTGTCTTTGCTTTCTGGTTAGGTATAGCATATACCTCTGGGCATTTACTGAAATAGTCCATTACCACAAGTACATAACGATTTCCGGCTTCAGTGACTGGAAAGGGACCTGCTACATCCATTGCGATCCGCTCGAATGGTGCTCCTGAGTTGTATTGTTGTAGCTGTCCCCGGCTTCTTCTCACTGGGCCTTTGGCTGCTATGCACTGTGGGCAGTTTGCTATCCAGTCGGCTACGGCTTGTTGACATCCAACCCAATAAAAACGCTGCTTCAGTTTCTCATGTGTTTTTGTTACTCCAAGATGACCGCCACTAGGTCCATTAGAAACTTCTGTAAAACTTTAGTTATCTTGGAGTATGGCACAACTATTAAATTTGAAGCTGTTTTTTCATCTACACTTTCCCATACGCGGTATAAACACCCTTTTATTACCTTGAGGCTGTTCCACTGAGCCCAATAAGATTTGGCGAGTGGGCTTTTAGCCGAAATTTTATTCCGGGATGGTCGTCTATCCTCTTCTTTGGCCGCTATCATTTTCCTTAGTATGCCGTCGTCCGTCTGTGCCGCTGACCAGTCTTCATCAGGGCCGATGCGCATTAGCCGAACATCCACAACGCCTTCCTTTTACTCGGTTCTAACACAATGTCTACACTCTAAGCAACAGGGTCTTATCGAATGAGCATCCGTGTTGTTATGCTTTGTGCCCCTTCTATGTTCAATGCTGAAGTCGTAGCTCTGCAGGCGCTCAATCCACCTTGCCAGTTGCCCTTCAGGATTTTTAAACTGCAATAGCCATCTCAGTGCCGAATGATTCTCAATGTAAAGTGTTGACCATACAGGTACTTATGGTAATGTTTAATGCATTCCAGTACCGCCAGAAGCTCACGACATGTCACGCAGTAGTTCCTCTCAGGTTTTGAGAGTACACGGCTATAGTATCCTATGACCTTATCAGTGCCATTAACTACTTGGGATAGCACACCCCCTATGCCATAACCGCTCGCATCAGTATCCAGCACAAATTTTTCCCCACCTATGGGATACGCTAGCACTGGTGACGTATATAATAATTCTTTGAGCTTCGGGAATGCATTTTCCTGTGGCTCGCCCCAATGGTATGGTCTCGACTTCTTTGTCAGCTCATGCAGGCTTGCAGCTACACTGGAAAAATTCGGCACAAAACGTCTGTAGTATGTACTGGCCCAAAAAGCTGCGCAATTCATGAAGATTTTTAGGTTGATGCCAGTCGCTTACTGCTTTTATTTTATCTTCATCCGTTGAGATCCCGTCTGCTGTAACACGGTGCCAAAAATACTTTACTTCTTTCTGGAACAATGCACATTTCTTCAAGCTGAGTTTTAATCCAGCTGATGATATCCGTTGAAGAACTTCTGGCATGTTTTTGAGGTGTTCATCAAAAGTTTTCCCCATCACAATTATGTCGTCTAGATATACCAAGCATGTCTTCTAGTGAAGTCCTATCAGTACCTTCTCCATTAGGCGTTCAAATGTGGCCGGAGCATTGCAGAGACCAAATGGCATGACTTTGAACTGCCATAATCCGTTACCGACACTGAAGGCAGTTTTCTCCTTGTCTTTCTCTTTAATCTCCACTTGCCAATATCCGCTTCGCAAGTCCAGCGTAGAGAACCATTTCGTACCAGCTAGCGTGTCCAAAGTGTCATCGATTCTGGGGAGCGGATAACTGTCCTTCTTGGTTATGTCATTGAGCTTCCTGTAGTCTACCCAGAATCTAGTACTGCCATCTTTCTTTTTAACTTAGACTACAGGCGATCCCCAAGGACCAGAAGATGGCTCAATTACGCCATCACGCTCCATTTCACTTACAAGCTCTTTTACTTTATCTCGCTTTGCTACGGGGACGCTTCTGGGTGGCTGTTTAATCGGCCTAGCCTCGCCTGTGTTAATTTCATGTTTAAACAATGCAGTTCTCCTCTGGCTTTGGCTTCCCATGGCGAAGATACAGGCATGCCTTTTTAGTAACTGTTTGGCTTTAGTTTTATCTGTCGCTGATAGATCTGCTACCCATTTCTCTACGTATTCCTCAAATTGTTCACGTTCTTTTGCGGACAAATTAGTAGGCTCTATCTTCTTCTCGAAGTTTATTATTGCCTCTGCTGGAGTACACTGGCCAACATCGGAATTTTTTTTGATGACTTCTTCATGGTCTGACAAGCTAAGCACTTTTATAGGGACTATTCCTCCTTTATTAGCTTTCACTAGAGCTTTCGATGTTATAAGCTCTCTTTTTAGATCTGCTGGTTCTACAACACACAACCGATTGTCCTCACAATCTCCCTTCATCCGCGCCCATATGACTGTTTCAGACTGCGGCGGTAACGTCTGACTCTCAATAGCAAATACTTTTGTTACTTGCGGTTTGCTGTCATATCCAACATCAAGGGGTATTTCCACATTACGCCAAATCATCAGCTGTTGTCCCATATGGAGATTAATGCCATGATTAATCATAAAATCGGCTCCAATAATAACCTCATCGACAATATCGGCAAGAATAAACACATGTCTCCCGTTGATGTTGGCTATAGTCACCTCCACTTCAATCTTACCATAGACAGTGGCAGGACCTCCAGTAGCTGTACGTAGCCGTATATTGCTTA
This sequence comes from Linnaemya vulpina, assembly GCA_963675445.1. Taxonomy (NCBI): domain Eukaryota; kingdom Metazoa; phylum Arthropoda; class Insecta; order Diptera; family Tachinidae; genus Linnaemya; species Linnaemya vulpina. The sequence goes on along the minus strand of OY776278.1, from coordinate 60,299,034 downwards.
ACCGCTCGCATTTCCCCTTTATTATATCGGGCCTTATTATTGACTGCGATGCCCCTATGTCTATGGTAAGTACGTACTTTTCCCCATTGATGTGTCCGGACGCAGTGAGGTTGCTATTTTCCATATCTGCATCACTGATATGGAGATTGTGGGGCCCTCGTTTGTGAGAGCTAGCTCTTGCCCCTTAGTGCTAGCTCATTTTAGTTTAACGGGGACTCTTGTAATGTTATTTGATTCACCCGTTTGCTGTTTCTTGGTGGCGAAACAGATCTACCTCTCTTTCTTGGTGCTTTGCAGCTGCGCTGAAAATGACCGATCTTTCCGCAGTTAAAGCACTTAGGCTTTTCTTTGATAGCCTTTTCTGCCAGCAGTTTTCGCATTGCCTCCTTAAAGCTAGCAACTAGGCTGTTATCGTCCTCAGACAAAACCTCCACATTCCGCACTTTACTGGAAACCATTTCAGCGAAAGTGGATTTCTACGTAGCGCACACCGCCAGTTTAACATCAGAGTCGCGAATGCCGTTAACGAAAGCCTCAGTTTTAAAGTGGTCCAGGAACGGGTGACTCTCGCCTTGATATGTGAGTTGCACTAAACGCTCGATTTCCATTGCTTCTGAACTCTACATCGCAATTCCATTCTGTTTAAATCGCACTTGTGCTCACCATACTTGCGCTGCAATGCTGCCATTATTTCATTATAGTTGTTTCTGCTGCTTACTCTCACTGTCTCGAGTACCTCTGCAGCTGTACCCTTTAAGTACAAAATCAACTCTATGTTCTTTTCTTCAGTATCCCATCGATTTCTGCTAGCAACCGTCTCGAACTAGAATTTGAAGATGCCTAAAGGTACGCTGCCGTCGAAGCATGGCGCTTTTATCCGAGCAGAAACCTCCGCAACTGCTCGTACTGGCCCGCCACTACACTCCAAGTTATGCATTTTGTCCTCTAGAGCATGCAATTTCTCTTCGAACTCCTTTGCATGCTGTTCCAGGCCACCGCTTTCTAGATGTTGGACTCTATCCGCCAGCTCTGAGAATTTATTCTCAATAGAATCCATCTTCCTGTTGATGGCTTCAGAAACCTCAACCAGGATATCGTTCGTGGCCTTATTTGATTCCTGTATCTGCTGAGAGTTCTGTTTTTTTCAGTTATTTCGGCTACAAGTTTTTCCTGTATCTGCTGAGTTTCGGCTACAAGCTTTTCCTGCATCTACTGAGAGTTTTGTTTTATTTCACTTATTTCGGCTACAAGTTTTTCACTATTGGCCCTTGATGCCTTCTGTTTCTGCTGACAGTTCTGTTTCATTTCGATCATCATAGCAGCGAACATTGAACTTATGTCCATGCTGCTGGTCGTGACAGGAGGGCATACCTGCACATCGTCTTTGTCCTCAAACTCGTATGTCCCGATGTCCATGCCGCGATTCTTAAACTCATCTATTAGCCTCTTCTGCAGTTCAGCCTTGTTACCTGCAGTTGGCAATTCCAGCTTACTGAGCTCCTTTTTCAGCTGTTCAACTTTTAGCTCATCAAATTTCATGATTATTTATTTTAATTTTATAATGTCCTTTTTTTTCTTTAATTGCAATATCCTTTTACTTATATTTGCAATCCCACTTCTGACACCAATTGTTACGTTTTTAGACCTTTTCGTAAAAACGGTTTTATTTCTTATCCTTCAAGGATTCGTTTTATTGCATCAAATTGAAACACGGACAAATAAATTTTAGAAATATAATGCGGCAACACTTTATTTATTACTTTATTAATACGAGTATTTGTACTACTCAACACTTAGCGATGTTAACACGTCTATATTTGAAATCACACTGACTCTCTTTGAGCTCTGGCAGCGCTTTTATATAGCAAAAATGACGTCGTCTGGTAACCTCGCGAAACTTCTGGGCATGGTGGTTGTATTTTACTTGACATGTGTGTTTGTATATATGACAATGCTGACTTGTTTGTTTTGCTTATGGTAACTATGCGTGATTGTATGTATGAGTGTTCTGTGTGTTTTGCTTATGGTAACTATGAGTGGTTGTATGGATGAGTGTTCTGTGTGTGTGTGGTTTTGTTACTTCTTCTGCTATGTGTATATGGTTGTGTATAGCTGTTTAGCTTTATTAGCAGCGAATACTTGCATACAAGATCATTAAGAATAACATCTCTTAGCATTTATGTTGCTAGATTTTTCGTTGTTGTTGTTGTTTACACTTATTATTGGCATAGCCTCGAATGATCTTGTATATTCTGGAGTATTCCATTTCCGTTAATCTGAATATTATCTATATTGTGTTGACCAGGGTTGTAACATTTTGACAACTAGAGATTAATTGGCAGTGCTGCCAAGTACATATAGACACATTGTCGTTTTATTTAAATCTATTTCTAATCTTTGTAACACTGCCGCCCACTTAAGCCTGTTCGTCCCGAATAGGCATACAATCACCTCTTCCATAGTGCGCCAATCGTTCGAGATGTACTATCTTCATTTTCGACCTTGGGCTATTGTGCTTCCGTATCCGGTATACAACGTCATTCACTCTCTTAATCGCTTTATACGGGCCATCCCAGTGAGTCTGTAATTTTGGGGACAATCCTTTCTTCCGTTGTGGCTTATAAAGTAGAACCAAATGTCCTTCCATAAATCCCTCCGAATTTGCTGCACGGTCATACCTAGCCTTCATCTTGTCACTGACCATTCTGATTCTATTACGCACTAACTCATGCAGTTCGCTTAAGTCCTCCTTCTCTTCGGACGTAATAGCTCCTTCTTCTACAGCTGGCTTAACACCAAATTCCAAATAACCAGGTAGTTTTAATTCCGTCCCGAAGATAATTTTGGCTGGCGTTCTCGATGTTGAGTCGTGTACAGCTGACCTATATGCTATCAAAAATTTGGGGATGTGCTCGTCCCAATCCTTCTGATGGTTGCTTACTACATTTCGTAGGTACTCTTCTAAGGTGCGACTGAACCTTTCTACAATGCCATCAGACTGTGGATGCAACGGCGTCGTTCTGGTTTTCTTTATCCCATATAACTCGCACATGTCCCTGAATATGGCAGACTCGAAATTCCTTCCTTGGTCGGAATGTAATTCTATTGGGACACCATAGCGACATACACCAGTTGTTGACGAATGCATTTACAATTGTCGTTGCTTTCTGGTTAGGTATAGCATATACCTCTGGGCATTTACTGAAATAGTCCATTACCACAAGTACATAACGATTTCCGGCTTCAGTGACGGGAAAGGGACCTGCTACATCCATTGCGATCCGCTCGAATGGTGCTCCTGAGTTGTATTGTTGCAGCTGTCCCCGGCTTCTTCTCACTGGGCCTTTGGCTGCTATGCACTGTGGGCAGTTTGCTATCCAGTCGGCTACGGCTTGTTGACATCCAACCCAATAAAAACGCTGCTTCAGTTTCTCATGTGTTTTTGTAACTCCAAGATGACCGCCACTAGGTCCATTAGAAACTTCTGTAAAACTTTAGTTATCTTGGAGTATGGCACAACTATTAAATTTGAAGTTGTTTTTCCATCTACACTTTCCCATACGCGGTATAAACACCCTTTTATTACCTTGAGGCTGTTCCACTGAGCCCAATAAGATTTGGCGAGTGGGCTTTTAGCCGAAATTTTATTCCGGGATGGTCGTCTATCCTCTTCTTTGACCGCTATCATTTTCCTTAGTATGCCGTCGTCCCTCTGTGCCGCTGACCAGTCTTCATCAGGGCCGATGCGCATTAGCCGAACATCCACAACGCCTTCCTTTTACTCGGTTCTAACACAATGTCTACACTCTAAACAACAGGGTCTTCTCGAATGAGCATCCGTGTTGTTATGCTTTGTGCCCCTTCTATGTTCAATGCTGAAGTCGTAGCTCTGCAGGCGCTCAATCCACCTTGCCAGTTGCCCTTCAGGATTTTTAAACTGCAATAGCCATCTCAGTGCCGAATGATTCTCAATGTAAAGTGTTGACCATACAGGTACTTATGGTAATGTTTAATGCATTCCAGTACCGCCAGAAGCTCACGACATGTCACGCAGTAGTTCCTCTCAGGTTTTGAGAGTACACGGCTATAGTATCCTATGACCTTATCAGTGCCATTAACTACTTGGGATAGCACACCCCCTATGCCATAACCGCTCGCATCAGTATCCAGCACAAATTTTTCCCCACCTATGGGATACGCTAGCACTGGTGACGTATATAATAATTCTTTGAGCTTCGGGAATGCATTTTCCTGTGGCTCGCCCCAATGGTATGGTCTCGACTTCTTTGTCAGCTCATGCAGGCTTGCAGCTACAATGGAAAAATTCGGCACAAAAAATCTGTAGTATGTACAAAGGCCCAAAAAGCTGCGCAATTCATGAAGATTTTTAGGTTGATGCCAGTCGCTTACTAATTTTATTTTATCTTCATCCGTTGAGATCCCGTCTGCTGTAACACGGTGCCAAAAATACTTTACTTCTTTCTGGAACAATGCACATTTCTTCAAGCTGAGTTTTAATCCAGCTGATGATATCCGTTGAAGAACTTCTGGCATGTTTTTGAGGTGTTCATCAAAAGTTTTCCCCATCACAATTATGTCGTCTAGATATACCAAGCATGTCTTCTAGTGAAGTCCTATCAGTACCTTCTCCATTAGGCGTTCAAATGTGGCCGGAGCATTGCAGAGCCCAAATGGCATGACTTTGAACTGCCATAGTCCGTTACCGACACTGAAGGCAGTTTTCTCCTTGTCTTTCTCTTTAATCTCCACTTGCCAATATACGCTTCGCAAGTCCAGCGTAGAGAACCATTTGGTACCAGCTAGCGTGTCCAAAGTGTCATCGATTCTGAAGAGCGGATAACTGCCCTTCTTGGTTATGTCATTGAGCTTCCTGTAGTCTACCCAGAATCTAGTACTGCCATCTTTTTTTTAACTAAGACTACAGCGATCCCCAAGGACCAGAAGATGGCTCAATTACGCCATCACGCTCCATTTCACTTACAAGCTCTTTTACTTTATCTCGCTTTGCTACGGGGACGCTTCTGGGTGGCTGTTTAATCGGCCTAGCCTCGCCTGTGTTAATTTCATGTTTAACCAATGCAGTTCTCCTCTGGCTTTGGCTTCCCATGGCGAAGATACAGGCATGCCTTTTTAGTAACTGTTTGGCTTTATTTTTATCTGTCGCTGATAGACCTGCTACCCATTTCTCTACCTATTCCTCAAATTGTTCACGTTCTTTTGCGGACAAATTAGTAGGCTCTATCTTCTTCTCGAAGTTTATTATTGCTTCTGCTGGAGTACACTGGCCAACATCGGAATTTTCTTTGATGACTTCTTCATGGTCTGACAAGTTAAGCACTTTTATAGGGACTATTCCTCCTTTATTAGCTTTCACTAGAGCTTTCGATGTTATAAGCTCTCTTTTTAGATCTGCTGGTTCTACAACACACAACCGATTGTCCTCACAATCTCCCTTCATCCGCGCCCATATGACTGTTTCAGACTGCGGCGGTAACGTCTGACTCTCAATAGCAAATACTTTTGTTACTTGCGGTTTGCTGTCATATCCAACATCAAGGGGTATTTCCACATAACGCCAAATCATCAGCTGTTGTCCCATATGGAGATTAATGCCATGATTAATCATAAAATCGGCTCCAATAATAACCTCATCGACAATATCGGCAAGAATAAACACATGTCTCCCGTTGATGTTGGCTATAGTCACCTCCACTTCAATCTTACCATAGACAGTGGCAGGACCTCCAGTAGCTGTACGTAGCCGTATATTGCTTAACCGCTCGCATTTCCCCTTTATTATATCGGGCCTTATTATTGACTGCGATGCCCCTATGTCTATGGTAAGTACGTGCTTTTCCCCATTGATGTGTCCGGACGCAGTGAGGTTGCTATTTTCCATATCTGCATCACTGATATGGAGATTGTGGGGCCCTCGTTTGTGAGAGCTAGCTCTTGCCCCTTAGTGCTAGCTCGTTTTAGTTTAACGGGGACTCTTGTAATGTTATTTGATTCACCCGTTTGCTGTTTCTTGGTGGCGAAACAGATCTACCTCTCTTTCTTGGTGCTTTGCAGCTGCGCTGAAAATGACCGATCTTTCCGCAGTTAAAGCACTTAGGCTTTTCTTTGATAGCCTTTTCTGCCAGCAGTTTTCGCATTGCCTCCTTAAAGCTAGCAACTAGGCTGTTATCGTCCTCAGACAAAAACTCCACATTCCGCACTTTACTGGAAACAATTTCAGCGAAAGTGGATTTCTACGTAGCGCACACCGCCAGTTTAACATCAGAGTCGCGAATGCCGTTAACGAAAGCCTCAGTTTTAAAGTGGTCCAGGAACGGGTGACTCTCGCCTTGATATGTGAGTTGCACTAAACGCTCGATTTCCATTGCTTCTGAGCTCTACATCGCAATTCCATTCTGTTTAAATCGCACTTGTGCTCACCATACTTGCGCTGCAATGCTGCCATTTTTTCATTATAGTTGTTTCTGCTGCTTACTCTCACAGTCTCGAGTACCTCTGCAGCTGTACCCTTTAAGTACAAAATCAACTCTATGTTCTTTTCTTCAGTATCCCATCGATTTCTGCTAGCAACCGTCTCGAACTAGAATTTGAAGATGCCTAAAGGTACGCTGCCGTCGAAGCATGGCGCTTTTATCCGAGCAGAAACCTCCGCAACTGCTCGTACTGGCCCGCCACTACACTCCAGGTTATGCATTTTGTCCTCTAGAGCATGCAATTTCTCTTCGAACTCCTTTGCATGCTGTTCCAGGCCACCGCTTTCTAGATGTTGGACTCTATCCGCCAGCTCTGAGAATTTATTCTCAAAAAATCCATCTTCCTGTTGATGGCTTCAGAAACCTTAACCAGGATATCGTTCGTGGCCTTATTTGATTCCTGTATCTGCTGAGAGTTCTGTTTTTTTCAGTTATTTCGGCTACAAGTTTTTCCTGTATCTGCTGAGTTTCGGCTACAAGCTTTTCCTGCATCTACTGAGAGTTTTGTTTTATTTCACTTATTTCGGCTACAAGCTTTTCACTATTGGCCCTTGATGCCTCCTGTTTCTGCTGACAGTTCTGTTTTATTTCGATCATCATAGCAGCGAACATTGAACTTATGTCCATGCTGCTGGTCGTGACAGGAGGGCATACCTGCACATCGTCTTTGTCCTCAAACTCGTATGTCCCGATGTCCATGCCGCGATTCTTAAACTCATCTATTAGCCTCTTCTGCAGTTCAGCCTTGTTACCTGCAGTTGGCAATTCCAGCTTACTGAGCTCCTTTTTCAGCTGTTCAACTTTTAGCTCATCAAATTTCATGATTATTTATTTTAATTTTATAATGTCCTTTTTTTTCTTTAATTGCAATATCCTTTTACTTATTTTTGCAATCCCACTTCTGACACCAATTGTTACGTTCTTAGACCTTTTCGTAAAAACGGTTTTATTTCTTATCCTTCAAGGATTCGTTTTATTGCATCAAATTGAAACACGGACAAATAAATTTTAGAAATATAATGCGGCAACACTTTCTTTATTACTTTATTAATACGAGTATTTGTACTACTCAACACTTAGCGATGTTAACACGTCTATATTTGAAATAACACTGACTCTCGCTGAGCTCTGGCAGCGCTTTTATATAGCAAAAATGACGTCGTCTGGTAACCTCGCGAAACTTCTGGGCATGGTGGTTGTATTTTACTTGACATGTGTGTTTGTATATATGACAATGCTGACTTGTTTGTGTTGCTTATGGTAACTATGCGTGATTGTATGTATGAGTGTTCTGTGTGTTTTGCTTATGGTAACTATGAGTGGTTGTATGGATGAGTGTTCTGTGTGTGTGTGGTTTTGTTACTTCTTCTGCTATGTGTATATGGTTGTGTATAGCTGTTTAGCTTTATTAGCAGCGAATACTTGCATACAAGATCATTAAGAATAACATCTCTTAGCATTTATGTTGCTAGATTTTTCGTTGTTGTTGTTTACACTTATTATTGGCATAGCCTCGAATGATCTTGTATATTCTGGAGTATTCCATTTCCGTTAATTTGAATATTATCTATATAGTGTTGACCAGGGTTGTAAAATTTTGACAACTATAGATTAATTGGTAGTGCTGCCAAGTATATATAGCCACATTGTCGTTTTATTTAAATCTATTTCTAATCTTTGTAACACTGCCGCCCACTTAAGCCTGTTCGTCCCGAATAGGCATACAATCACCTCTTCCATAGTGCGCCAATCGTTCGAGATGTACTATCTTCATTTTCGACCTTGGGCTATTGTGCTTCCGTATTCTTTATACAACGTCATTCACTCTCTTAATGACTTTATACGGGCCATCCCAGAGAGTCTGTAATTTTGGGGACAATCCTTTCTTCCATTGTGGCTTATAAAGTAGAACCAATTGTCCTTCCATAAATCCCTCCGAATTTGCTGCGCGGTCATACCTAGCCTTCATCTTGTCACTGACCATTCTGATTCTATTACGCACTAACTCATGCAGTTCGCTTAAGTCCTCCTTCTCTTCGGACGTAATAGCTCCTTCTTCTACAGCTGGCTTAGCACCAAATTCCAAATAACCAGGTAGTTTTAATTCCGTCCCGAAGATAATTTTGGCTGGCGTTCTCGATGTTGAGTCGTGTACAGCTGACCTATATGCCATCAAAAATTTGGGGATGTGCTCGTCCCAATCCTTCTGATGGTTGCTTACTACTTTTCGTAGGTACTCTTCTAAGGTGCGACTGAACCTTTCTACCATGCCATCAGACTGTGGATGCAACGGCGTCGTTCTGGTTTTCTTTATCCCATATAACTCGCACATGTCCCTGAATATGGCAGACTCGAAATTCCTTCCTTGGTCGGAATGTAATTCTATTGGGACACCATAGCGACATACACCAGTTGTTGACGAATGCATTTACAATTGTCTTTGCTTTCTGGTTAGGTATAGCATATACCTCTGGGCATTTACTGAAATAGTCCATTACCACAAGTACATAACGATTTCCGGCTTCAGTGACGGGAAAGGGACCTGCTACATCCATTGCGATCCGCTCGAATGGTGCTCCTGAGTTGTATTGTTGCAGCTGTCCCCGGCTTCTTCTCACTGGGCCTTTGGCTGCTATACACTGTGGGCAGTTTGCTATCCAGTCGGCTACGGCTTGTTGACATCCAACCCAATAAAAACGCTGCTTCAGTTTCTCATGTGTTTTTGTTACTCCAAGATGACCGCCACTAGGTCCATTAGAAACTTCTGTAAAACTTTAGTTATCTTGGAGTATGGCACAACTATTAAATTTGAAGTTGTTTTTCCATCTACACTTTCCCATACGCGGTATAAACACCCTTTTATTACCTTGAGGCTGTTCCACTGAGCCCAATAAGATTTGGCGAGTGGGCTTTTAGCCGAAATTTTATTCCGGGATGGTCGTCTATCCTCTTCTTTGGCCGCTATCATTTTCCTTAGTATGCCGTCGTCCCTCTGTGCCGCTGACCAGTCTTCATCAGGGCCGATGCGCATTAGCCGAACACCCACAACGCCTTCCTTTTACTCGGTTCTAACACAATGTCTACACTCTAAACAACAGGGTCTTATCGAATGAGCATCCGTGTTGTTATGCTTTGTGCCCCTTCTATGTTCAATGATGAAGTCGTAGCTCTGCAGGCGCTCAATCCACCTTGCCAGTTGCCCTTCAGGATTTTTAAACTGCAATAGCCATCTTAGTGCCGAATGATTCTCAATGTAAAGTGTTGACCATACAGGTACTTATGGTAATGTTTAATGCATTCCAGTACCGCCAGAAGCTCACGACATGTCACGCAGTAGTTCCTCTCAGGTTTTGAGAGTACACGGCAATAGTATCCTATGACCTTATCAGTGCCATTAATTACTTGGGATAGCACACCCCCTATGCCATAACCGCTCGCATCAGTATCCAGCACAAATTTTTCTCCACCTATGGGATACGCTAGCACTGGTGACGTACATAATAATTCTTTGAGCTTCGGGAATGCATTTTCCTGTGGCTCGCCCCAATGGTATGGTCTCGACTTCTTTGTCAGCTCATGCAGGCTTGCAGCTACACTGGAAAAATTCGGCACAAAACGTCTGTAGTATGTACAAAGGCCCAAAAAGCTGCGCAATTCATGAAGATTTTTAGGTTGATGCCAGTCGCTTACTGCTTTTATTTTATCTTCATCCGTTGAGATTCCGTCTGCTGTAACACAGTGCCCCAAATACTTTACTTCTTTCTGGAACAATGCACATTTCTTCAAGCTGAGTTTTAATCCAGCTGAGGATATCCGTTGAAGAACTTCTGGCATGTTTTTGAGGTGTTCATCAAAAGTTTTCCCCATCACAATTATGTCGTCTAGATATACCAAGCATGTCTTCTAGTGAAGTCCTATCAGTTCAAATGTGGCCGGAGCATTGCAGAGACCAAATGGCATGACTTTGAACTGCCATAGTCCGTTACCGACACTGAAGGCAGTTTTCTCCTTGTCTTTCTCTTTAATCTCCACTTGCCAATATACGCTTCGCAAGTCCAGCGTAGAGAACCATTTGGTACCAGCTAGCGTGTCCAAAGTGTCATCGATTCTGGGGAGCGGATAACTGTCCTTCTTGGTTATGTCATTGAGCTTCCTGTAGTCTACCCAGAATCTAGTACTGCCATCTTTTTTTTAACTAAGACTACAGCGATCCCCAAGGACCAGAAGATGGCTCAATTACGCCATCACGCTCCATTTCACTTACAAGCTCTTTTACTTTATCTCGCTTTGCTACTGGGACGCTTCTGGGTGGCTGTTTAATCGGTCTAGCCTCGCCTGTGTTAATTTCATGTTTAACCAATGCAGTTCTCCTCTGGCTTTGGCTTCCCATGGCGAAGATACAGGCATGCCTTTTTAGTAACTGTTTGGCTTTATTTTTATCTGTCGCTGATAGATCTGCTACCCATTTCTCTACGTATTCCTCAAATTGTTCACGTTCTTTTGCGGACAAATTAGTAGGCTCTATCTTCTTCTCGAAGTTTATTATTGCCTCTGCTGGAGTACACTGGCCAACATCGGAATTTTCTTTGATGACTTCTTCATGGTCTGACAAGTTAAGCACTTTTATAGGGACTATTCCTCCTTTATTAGCTTTCACTAGAGCTTTCGATGTTATAAGCTCTCTTTTTAGATCTGCTGGTTCTACAACACACAACCAATTGTCCTCACAATCTCCCTTCATCCGCGCCCATATGACTGTTTGAGACTGCGGCGGTAACGTCTGACTCTCAATAGCAAATACTTTTGTTACTTGCGGTTTGCTGTCATATCCAACATCAAGGGGTATTTCCACATTACGCCAAATCATCAGCTGTTGTCCCATATGGAGATTAATGCCATGATTAATCATAAAATCGGCTCCAATAATAACCTCATCGACAATATCGGCAAGAATAAACACATGTCACCCGTTGATGTTGGCTATAGTCACCTTCACTTCAATCTTACCATAGACAGTGGTAGGACCTCCAGTAGCTGTACGTAGCCGTATATTGCTTAACCGCTCGCATTTCCCCTTTATTATATCGGGCCTTATTATTGACTGCGATACCCCTATGTCTATGGTAAGTACGTGCTTTTCCCCATTGATGTGTCCGGACGCAGTGAGGAGCTCCTTTTTCAGCTGTTCAACTTTTAGCTCATCAAATTTCATGATTACTTATTTTAATTTTATAATGTCCTTTTGTATTGTCTGACTCTCAATAGCAAATACTCTTGTTACTTGCGGTTTGTTGTCATATCTAACATCAAGGGGTATTTCCACATTACGCCAAATCATCAGCTGTTGTCCCATATGTAGATTAATGCCATGATTAATCATAAAATCGGCTCCAATAATAACCTCATCGACAATATCGGCAACAATAAACACATGTCTTACATTGATGTTGGCTATAGTCACCTTCACTTCAATCTTACCATAGACAGTGGCAGGCTCTCCAGTAGCTGTACGTAGCTATATATTGCTTAACCGCTCGCACTTCCCCTTTACTATATCGGGCCTTATTATTGACTGCGATGCCCCTGTGTCTATGGTAGGTGCACTGAAAATGACCGATCTTTCCGCAGTTAAAGCACTTAGGCTTTTCTTTGATAGCCTTCTCTGCCAGCAGTTGTCGCATTGCCTCCTTAACGCTAGCCAATAGGTTGTTATCCTCCTCAGACAAAACCTCCACATTCCGCACTTTACATATCGGTGGGTCGAAAACCATCCTGGCAGTCTCTTGAGCCAGCGCAAATGACACAGTTTCAGCGAAAGTGGATTTCTGCGTAGCGCACACCGCCAGTTTAACATCAGAGTCGCGAATGCCGTTAACGAAAGCCTCAGTTTTAAAATGGTCCAGGAACGGGTGACTCTCGCCTGGATATGTGAGCTGCACTAAACGCTCGATTTCCATTGTGAAATCTTGTAGAGATTCGTTAGGCTTCTGAACTCTACATCCCAATTCCATACTGTAGAAATCGCGCTTGTGCTCACCACCATACTTGCGCTGCAATGATGCCATTATTTCATTATAGCTGTTTCTGCAGCTTACTGGCACAGTCTCAAGTACCTCTGCGGGTGTACCCTTTAAGGAAAAAATCAGCTCTATGGCCTTTTCTTCAGCATCCCATCCATTTCTCCTAGCAACCGTCTCGAACTGGAATTTGAAAATGCTTAATGGTACGCTGCCGTCGAAGCGTGGCGCTTTTATCCGCGCAGAAACTTCCGCAACTGCTCGTACTGGCCCGCCACTACACTCCAGGTTATGCATTTTGTCCTCTAGAGCATGCAATTTCTCTTCGAACTTCTTTGCATTCTGTTCCAGGCCACCGCGTTCTAGATGTGGGACTCTATCCGCCAGCTCTGAGAATTTATTCTCGATAGAATCCACCCTCCTGTTAATGGCTTAGAAACCTCTACCAGGGTCTCGTTCATGGCTTTATTTGACTCCTGTATTTCTGCTACAAGTTTTTCCTGCATCTGCTGATTTTCGGCTACAAGTTTTTCCTGCATCTGCTGAGAATTATGTTTTATTTCAGTTATTTCGGCTACAAGCTTTTCACTGTTGATCCTTGATGCCTCCTGCATCTGCTGAGAGTTTTTTTTTATTTCAGTTATTTCAGCAACAAGCTTGTCCTGCATCTGCTGAGAGTTTTGTTTTATATCACTTATTTCGGCTACAAGCTTTTCCTGCATCTGCTGAGAGTTCTGTTTTATTTGGATCATCATAGCAGCGAACATTGAATTTATGTCCATGCTGCTGGTCAAGGCAGGAGGGCATACCTGCACATCGTCTTTATCCTCAAATTCGTATGTCCCGATGTCCATGCCGCTATTCTTAAACTCATCTATCAGCCTCTTCTGCAGTTCAGCCTTGTTGCCTTTTTCAGCTGTTCAACTTTTAGCTCATCAAATTTCATGATTATTTATTTTAATTTTATAATGTCCTTTTTTCCCTTAAATTGCAATGTCCTTTTAATTATTTTTGCAATCCCACTTCTGACACCAATTGTTACGTTTTTAGACCTTTTCGTAAAAGCGGTTTTATTACTTATTCTTCAAGGATTCGTTTTATTGCATCAAATTAAAACACGGACAAATTAATTTAAGAAATTTAATGCGGCAACACTTTATTTATTACTTAACACGAGTATTTGTACTACTCAACCCTCAGCGATGTTAACACGTCTATATTTGAAATCACACTGACTCTCACTGAGCTCTGGCAGCGCCTTTATATAGCAAAAATGACGTCGTCTGGTAACCTCGCGAAAGTTCTGGGTATGGTGGTTGTATTTTACTTGACATGTGTGTGTTTGTATACGTGACAATGCTGACTTGTTTGGTTTTCTTATGGTAACTATGTGTGGTTGAATGTATGAGTGTTCTGTGTGTTTTGCCTATGGTAACTATGAGTGGTTGTATGGATGAGTGTGTGGTTTTGTTTCTTCTACGTGTATATGGCTGTGTATACTTGTGAATCTGTATATATATATATATATATATATATATATATATGTATATATATATATATATATATATATATATATATATATATATATGTATATATATATATATATATATATATATATATATATGTATATATATATATATATATATATATATATATATATATACATATATATATGTATATATATATATATATATATATATATATATGTATATATATATATATATATATATATATATATATATGTATATATATATATATATATATATATATATATATGCATATATATATATACATATATATATATATATATATATATATATATATATATGTATATATATGTATATATATATATATATATATATATATATATATATATATATATTTCGTTTTGTTCTGTGGTGAGCGTATTTATTCAATGATAAAAGCTGCTTCGTCCGAAACTGTGCGAAACGCACTACATACTCCCAAAGCAGCTAGTCTACACACAGTGGATACCAATCACACATATGTGTGAATATAGAATAATTCTCCTTACTACTCCAGCGAGCAGTTGTCTCTGAAGATACTTTGGCCTTTTATGTATGGCATAATCCGAGATAGCTCCAAGCAAACGTTTGTCAATAATCACGCCTAGATATTTTAGAAATGCGTTAGATTGTATACAACAGGTGTTAACACTCAGGGTAAAAGTTTACCTAGCCTTACGGCTACTAATCAAAAGCGCTTCAGTTTTATGATTAGCTAGAGTTACTCCTATTAAGGTAATCCAGGTATCTACTATTTGTACATGGCATTCACCAATGTACAGATAGCGACTTTATTGCAGCAAAATGTCTATATTATTTATTGACATATCTTTAAGTCTGGCAACTTATTTAAATATTGTGGTAGCACTATTAATATGTATTTTAAAAGAAAATATTGAAAGCACTCAGCTCTTAAATAAAAGCGCTCAGTAGTGAGCTAAATTTCTCAATTGCAGTGAGCGCTCTTTTCGCTCAGTTTACTGAATCGTTCATTTAAACTTGTTTAGCGGTCAGTGGCACAACTTTAGCTATTTTCTTTTTTAACTGCCCGTTGAAGAATATATTTTCTATAATTGAGTTTGGTTATTCCTATCAAATTTTGTTCCATTGGTTGAGTGAATGGAGTAACGTTTGGTGGTATATACATGACAAATATTCATCCATCCTCAACGATAAGTTCTTGTTCTGGTGGATGACAAGGTGCATTGTCAAGAAACAAAACTGCCTTTGATGGCAATTTTTTCGGCTTAAATTTGTTTTTACCTAAACTAAATAAAAATTTGAATACAGAAACTCATTAAATATCTCGTACAAACCTGACGATGTGTGAAAGAATTCTTCAAAGATTGATGCTGCCATCCAGGCATTTTTGGAACCAGTGATATCAAGTCCCTTAAAAAGTCTCGAATTTCTTGCGTGAGTAATAGCATTAATTTAAGAAGCCCAGTGGCGTTAGCCGAAAATGCTTTTCTTGCTTTCTGAACTTTCTTTCCTGGTGCTGCATTTTCGAGAGCACAAACATAGAGACCTTTACTTGATATTTGTTAATCAATCTGCTGAAGAGAATACTGTTCCAATAATTCTGAGTATGAAAAATCAAACTTTTTTGTTAACTCTTACAAACTGGATATACTGTCTATAAAGGATAAACCTCCTGGGGGCAATTTACGGCACTCGATATCGATCGAAATTTGTATATAAATTGTATTGAGATGTTGATCTATACCTGATGCTAAGTGAATACGTCAAATATTTAAAAAATTATATACTCAACTAGAGGCTGTTTAAAAAGTGTACACTAAGAGAAAAGCTGCGAGATAAAATCGAGCTGCGTTGGGCTTGTTTTTAGAATTCTAAGATTTGTTAACAAATCAAGCTTGCAAAACACTGAAATGACGATGAAATTAAGAAGCACCTTCTTAAATCAAGATTAAAGTCTAAAAATAAAAATAAAAGTCTTAGTTTAAGAATTAAAGATTACATCAAGAATATTTTTTTATATCTACATATACTTAAAACAAGCATGAAATTCTTAATTTAATCCCAAATGATTTCAAATAAACAAAAAACGCTTTTTCTGTATGCGGTGATTGCTTTAGTTGTTCTTGTATTTCAGCGTGTTAGGGCAAAAATAAAAAGTTAAAAAAACAAGTAAAAGTGTTATATTCGGCTGCGCCGAATCTTATATACCATTCACCAAAGTATGTCTGGCATTACAGATATTTTTAAGTACCAATTTTGTGCTTTCTAATTTATAAAATACTTTCAGTAAGCAAAAAAAGCAACTGCAAAGCGGTTTTATTTAAGGAAAAAAATATTGCAAATATCCAACCCTGGAATTGAAATTTTGATTTATTTTAAGTATTTGATTTGATTTTTTTTCCTGAATTTAAAAATCTTTTAATTTTTCGCCCTTTTTGTTACTTTTATGTATTAAAAAATTTCACTTTTCTTTCTTTCTTTTATTTTTTTTGTTATTTTTTTACCAACGTAAATCTTAATGAGGACATGAAATAGTTTATTTTAAAAAACTTAAAATTTGTAACCATTTTGGTCACGTTCAGGTATCACAAAATATTGCACTTGTCCAACCCTGGGTTAGAAACAGTGCTTTTTTTAACTTTTGATACCTAATTTGTTCATCTTAAATTATAAAATAGTTTCAGATACAATTTTTTTGTTAAGTTATTGTAAAAACAAAATTAAATTTTCCAAACCCTGGAAAAAAATTTTAATTTTTTAAATTTTTTTACCAATGCAAATCTTTATGATGTATAAACCGGTTTTATTTCAGAAATACTTAAAAATCTTAACCATATTAGTTGTTACGTGTACCACAAAATAACGAAGGTGCCAAAAAAAATTTAACCATCCCTGGAAGCAAAAATTTAAATTTTGTTTTGGATTAGTTTATATATCGGGGTTTTTTTAAACTCTTTAATTTTAATTATGTGCTAGTTATTTTCTTTCCCCTAAGATCTTATGTAAAAAATTGAAATTGATCAGTTGAAGGGTTTTAGCTAGTTCCTATGCGCACTTCACTGGGCCTAATGCAGATCATCAGTGAACCTTTACCCAATATTTCTTAGAATAACTGAAGTTATTTATTTTATACTTCCGCTTTCCTAAGTGAAAGCGGAAAGATATTTGAAACCAAATATCAAAGTCACAACAAGATCCCACGGATCAATTTTCCTTTTTTTTCTTACGTTTTATTCTACAACTGGTTGGTTTTTTGACAACTAAATTGGAGGTGTAAGAGAAATAAAGAACAACAACCAATAATTTTTTTAATATAAAAACAATTTATTTAGTGTTGACAACATACATAGTTGTTTAATTTTGCACAAGCACTTGCATATTTAAATTAGTTTTGTTTTTTTTACCAATCAAACTCTAATGAGGCATGAAATAGTTTTATTTAAGAAAAATTTAAAATTTGTAACCATTTTGGTTACTTTCATGCACTAAAAAAAATTGCAGTTATCCAACCCTGGAATCGAATTTTTAATTTTCTTATTTTTGATAATAATTTTATTTTTCTGAATTAAAAAATAATAAAAATTTTTAAAATACGACGTTAGTTGTGCTTTTGGGTACATTTTTGTATAAAAATATTTAAATTTTACATCCCTGGAGACGAAAATTAGATTTTTCTCTTTTTTTTATCAATGTAAATCGTCATGACCTATAAAGCAGTTTTACGTTAGAAAACCTTAAAATTTTTAAACATTTTAGTTATTACATATACCACAAAATACCGAATGTCAAAAAAAAAATTAATTTTTCAACTTTTAATACAAAATTGATGGTTCCCAAAACATAAAATAGTTTCATTTTACAAACAAACAAAAAATAATTGGTTTTTGGTGTTAATTTTGCGTCGAGAGCTAGGTGTAAGCTTCCCAACTCTGCAACCCTATTTCGGATTTAGCTGAATTGCAATACAACTCTATGTTAGCTCATTTCCAATAGATCAGTCCTTCCGACGTCTGTAGTTCCTCTGGAGGTTTGGGAAAACCGATTTTATGTACAGACAGACGGACAGACAGACAGACACCGCTCAATAGTCATAGCTATTCATAAGGTTTCAGAATATATATTGTTACAAAGATTAGAAATAGATTTAAGTAAAACGACAATGTAGCTCTATGTACTTGGCAGCACTGCCAAATAATCTCTAGTTGTCAAAATGTTACAACCCTGGTCAACACAATATAGATAATATTCAAATTAACGGAAATATAATACTCCAGAATATACAAGATCATTCGAGGCTGTGCCAAGAATAAGTGTAAACAACAACAACAACGAAAAATCTATCAACATATATGCTAAGAGATGTTATTCTTAATGATCTTGTATGCAAGTATTCGCTGCTAATAAAGCTAAACAGGTTCACAAGTATACACAGCCATATACACATAGGAGAAGAAGAAACAAAATTACACAACACACAGAACACTCATCCATACAACCACTCATAGTTGCCATAGACAGAACACACAGAACACTCATACATACAACCACACATAGTCACCATAAGCAATACACACAAGATAGCATTGTCATGTATACAAACACACGTATATAGCTTCATGTTAAGTAAAGCACAACCAACAACAACCATGCCCAGAAGCTTCGCGAAGTTACCAGACGACGTTCTTTTTTGCTATATAAAGGCGTTGCCAGAGCTGAGCGAGTTAGTGTGATTACAAATATAGACGTGTTAACATCGCTAAGTGTTGAGTAGTACAAATACTCGTATTAATAAAGTAATAAATAAAGTGTTGCCGCATTATATTTCTAAAATTTATTTGTCCGTGTTTCAATTTGATGCAATAAAACGAATCCTTGAAGGATAAGAAATAAAACCGTTTTTACGAAAAGGTCTAAAAACGTAACAATTGGTGTCAGAAGTGGGATTGCAAAAATAATTAAAAGGATATTGCAATTAAAGAAAAAAAAGGACATTATAAAATTAAAATAAGTAATCATGAAATTTGATGAGCTAAAAGTTGAACAGCTGAAAAAGGAGCTCAGTAAGCTGGAATTGCCAACTGCAGGTAACAAGGCTGAACTGCAGAAGAGGGTGATAGATGAGTTTAACAATCGCGGCATGGACATCGGGACATACGAATTTGAGGACAAAGACGATGTGCAGGTATGCCCTCCTGCCTTGACCAGCAGCATGGACATAAATTCAATGTTCGCTGCTATGATGATCCAAATAAAACAGAACTCTCAGCAGATGCAGGAAAAGCTTGTAGCCAAAATAAGTGATATAAAACAAAACTCTCAGCAGATGCAGGACAAGCTTGTTGCCGAAATAACTGAAATAAAACAAAACTCTCAGCAGATGCAGGAGGCATCAAGGATTAACAGTGAAAAGCTTGTAGCCGAAATAACTGAAATAAAACAGAATTCTCAGCAGATGCAGGAAAAACTTGTAGCCGAAAATCAGCAGATGCAGGAAAAACTTGTAGCAGAAATACAGGAGTCAAATAAAGCCATGAACGATACCCTGGTAGAGGTTTCTAAGCCATTAACAAGAGGGTGGATTCTATCGAGAATAAATTCTCAGAGCTGGAGCATAGAGTTCAACATCTAGAACGCGGTGGCCTGGAACAGAATGCAAAGGAGTTCGAAGAGAAATTGCATGCTCTAGAGGACAAAATGCATAACCTGGAGTGTAGTGGCGGGCCAGTACGAGCAGTTGCGGAAGTTTCTGCGCGGATAAAAGCGCCACGCTTCGACGGCAGCGTACCATTAAGCATTTTCAAATTCCAGTTCGAGACGGTTGCTAGGAGAAATGGATGGGATGCTGAAGAAAAGGCCATAGAGCTGATTCTGTCCTTAAAGGGTACACCCGCAGAGGTACTTGAGACTGTGCCAGTAAGCTGCAGAAACAACTATAATGAAATAATGGCATCATTGCAGCGCAAGTATGGTGGTGAGCACAAGCGCGATTTCTACAGTATGGAATTGGGATGTAGAGTTCAGAAGCCTAACGAATCTCTACAAGATTTCGCAATGGAAATCGAGCGTTTAGTGCAGCTCACATATCCAGGCGAGAGTCACCCGTTCCTGGACCATTTTAAAACTGAGGCTTTCGTTAACGGCATTCGCGACTCTGATGTTAAACTGGCGGCGTGCGCTACGCAGAAATCCACTTTCGCTGAAACTGTGTCATATGCGCTGGCTCAAGAGACTGCCAGGATGGTTTTCGACCCACAGATATGTAAAGTGCGGAATGTGGAGGTTTTGTCTGAGGAGGATAACAACCTATTGGCTAGCGTTAAGGAGGCAATGCGACAACTGCTGGCAGAGAAGGCTATCAAAGAAAAGCCTAAGTGCTTTAACTGCGGAAAGATCGGTCGTTTTCAGCGCACCTACCATAGACACAGGGGCATCGCAGTCAATAATAAGGCCCGTTATAGTAAAGGGGAAGTGCGAGCGGTTAAGCAATATACAGCTACGTACAGCTACTGGAGAGCCTGCCACTGTCTATGGTAAGATTGAAGTGAAGGTGACTATAGCCAACATCAATGTAAGACATGTGTTTATTGTTGCCGATATTGTCGATGAGGTTATTATTGGAGCCGATGTGGAGGTTTTGTCTGAGGAAGATAACAACCTAATTGCCAGCTTTAAGGAGGCAATGCGACAACTGGCAGAAAGTGATATTAAAGAAAAGCCTATGTGCTTAAACTGCGGAAAAAATCGGTCATTTTCAGCGCAGCTGCAAAGCACAAAGGAAGAGAGGTAGATCTGTTTCGCCACCAAGAAACAGCAAACGGCTGAACCAAATAACATCCCAAGAGTCCCCGTTAAACTAAAACGAGCTAGCACTAGAGGACAAGAGCTAGCTCTCACAAACGAGGGCCCCACAATCTCCATATCAGTGATGCAGCAGAAAAATAGCAACCTCACTGCGTCCGGACACATCAACGGGGAAAAGGACGTACTTACCATAGACACAGGCGCATCGCAGTCAATAATAAGGCCCGATATAGTAAAGGGGAAGTGCGAGCGGTTAAGCAATATACAGCTACTGGAGAGCCTGCCACTGTCTATGGTAAGATTGAAGTAAAGGTGACTATAGCCAACATCAACGTGAGACATGTGTTTATTGTTGCCGATATTGTCGATGAGGTTATTATTGGAGCCGATTTTATAATTAATCATGGCATTAATCTATATATGGGACAACAGCTGATGATTTGGCGTAATGTGGAAATACCCCTTGATGTTGGATATGACAACACACCGCAAGTAACAAGAGTATTTGCTATTGAAAGTCAGACAATACCGCCACAGTCTGAAACAGTCATATGGGTGCGGATGAAGGGAGATTGTGAGGACAATCGGTTGTGGGTTGTAGAACCGGCAGCTCTAAAGAGAGAGCTTATAACAGCGCAAGCTCTAGTGAAAACTAGTAAAGGAGGAATAGTCCCTATAAGAGTGCTTAACTTGTCAGAACATGAAAAAGTCATCAAAGGAAATTCCGATGTTGGCCAGTGTACTCCAGCAGAGGCAATAATAAACTGCGAGAAGAAGATAGAGCCTACTAATTTGTCCACAAAAGAACGTGAATAATTTGAGGAATACGTAGAGAAATGGGTAGCAGGTCTATCAGCGACAGATAAAAATAAAGCCAAGCAGTTACTAAGAAGGCATGCCAGTATCTTCGCCATGGGAAGCCAAAGCCAGGGTAGAACTGCATTTGTTAAACATGAAATTAACACAGGCGAAGCTAGGCCGATTAAACAGCCACCCAGAAGCGTACCCCTAGCAAAGCGGGATAAAGTAAAAGAGCTTGTAAGTGAAATTGAGCGTGGTGGCGTAATTGAGCCATTTTCTGGTCCTTGGAGTTCGCCTGTAGTCTCAGTTAAAAAGAAAGATGGCAGTACTAGATTCTGCTATGACTACAGGAAGCTCAATGACATAACCAAGAAGGACAGTTATCCGCTCCCCAGGATCGATGACACTTTGGACACGCTAGCTGGTACCAAATGGTTCTCTACGCTGGACTTGCGAAGCGGATATTGACAAGTGGAGATCGCAGAGAAAGACAAGGAGAAAACTGCCTTCAGTGTCGGCAACGGATTATGGCAGTTCAAAGTCATGCCATTTGGTCTCTGCAATGCTCCGGCCACATTTGAACGCCTAATGGAGAAGGTACTGATAGGACTTCACTGGAAGACATGCTTGGTATATCTCGATGTCATAATCGTGATGGAGAAAACTTTTGATGAACACCTCAAAAACATGGCAGAAGTTCTTGAACGGATGTCATCAGCTGGATTGAAACTCAGCTTGAGGAAATGTGCATTGTTCCAGAAAGAAGTAAAGTATTTGGGGCATCATGTTAAAGCAGACGGAATCTCAACAGATGAAGATAAAATAAAAGCTGTAAGGGACTGGCATCAACCTAAAAATCTTCATGAATTGCGCAGCTTTTTGGGCCTTTGCACATAGTACAGACGTTTTGTGCCGAATTTTGCCAGTGTAGCTGCAAGCTTGCATGAGCTGACAAAGAAGACAAGACTATACCATTGGGGCGAGCCACAGGAAAAATCCTTCTAGAAACTCAAAGAATTATTACGTACGTCACCAGTGCTAGCGTATCCCATAGCTGGAGAAAAATTTGTGCTGGATACTGGTGCGAGCGGCTATGGCATAGGGGGTGTGCTATCCCAACTAGTAAATGGCACCGAGAAGGTCATAGGGTACTATAGCCGTGTACTCTCAAAACCTGAGAGGAACTACTGTGTGACACGACGTGTGCTTCTGGCGGTATTGGAATGCATTAAACATTACCATAAGTACCTGTATGGTCAACACTTTACACTAAGGACCGATCATTCTGCACTGAGATGGCTATTGCAGTTTAAAAACCCTGAAGGGCAACTGGCAAGGTGGATTGAGCGCCTGCAGAGCTACGACTTCAGCATTGAGCATAGAAGGGGCACAAAGCATAACAATTCGGGTGCTCTTTCGAGAAGACCGTGCTGTTTAGAGTGTAAACATTGTGTTAGAACCGAGCAAAAGGAAGGTGTTGGGGATGTTCGGCTAATGCGCATCGGCCCTTATGAAGACTGGTCAGCGGCACAGAGGGACGACGATATACTAAGGAAAATTATAGCGGCCAAAGAAGAAGACAGACGACCATCCCGGAATGAAATTTCGGCAGAAAGCCCGCTCGCCAAATCTTATTGGGCTCAGTGGAACAGCCTTAAGGTAATAAAAGGGTGTTTATACCGCGTATGGGAAAGTGTAGATGGCAAAACAACTGAGATCATCAAATTAAAACACGGACAAATTAATTTTAGAAATATAATGCGGCAACACTTTATTTATTATTTTATTAACACGAATATTTGTACTACTCAACACTCAGCGATGTTAACACGTCTATATTTGAAATCATACTCTGACTCTCTGAGCTCTGGCACCGTCTTTATATAGCAAAGTGACGTCGTCTGGTAACTTCGCGAAGCTTCTGGTTGTTGTTTGTTGTACTTTACTTAACATGTAGCTATATACGTGTGTTTGTATACATGACAATGCTGACTTGTGTATTTTTCTTATGGTAACTATGTGTGTTCTGTGTGCTGTGTAGTTTTGTTTATTCTTCTTCTATGTGTATATGGTTGTGTATACTTGTGAACCTGTTTAGTTTTATTAGCAGCGAATACTTGCGTACAAGATCATTAAGAATAATATCTCTTAGTATATATGTTGCTAGGTTTTTCGTTGTTGTTATTTACACTTATTATTGGCACAGCCTCGAATGATCTTGTATATTCCAGTGTATTCCATTTCCGTTAATTTGAATATTATCCATATTGTGTTGACCAGGGTTGTAACATTTTGACAACTAGAGATTATTTGGCAGTGCTGCCAAGTACATATAGCTACATCGTCGTTTTACTTAAATCTCTTTCTAATCTTTGTAACAATATATATTCTGAAAACTTATGAATAGCTATGACTATTGAGCGGTGTCTGTCTGTCTGTCCGTCTGTCTGTACATAAAATCGGTTTTCCCAAACCTCCAGAGGAACTAGAGACGTCGGAAGGACTGATCTATTAGAAATGAGCTAACATAGAGTTGTATTGAAATTCAGCTAAATCCGAAATAGGGTTGCAGAGTTGGGAAGCTTACACCTAGCTCTCGCCGCAAAATTAACACCAAAAACCAATTATTTTTTGTTTGTTTGTAAAATGAAACTATTTTATGTTTTGGGAACCATCAATTTTGTATTAAAAGTTAAAAAATTAATTTTTTTTGGACATTCGGTATTTTGTGGTATATGTAATAACTAAAATGTTTAAAAATTTTAAGGTTGTCTAACGTAAAACTGCTTTATAGGTCATGACGATTTGCATTGATAAAAAAAAAGAAAAATCTAATTTTCGTCTCCAGGGATGTAAAATTGAAATATTTTTATACAAAAATGTAACCAAAAGAACAGCTAACGTCGTATTTTAATAATTTTAATTATTTTTTAATTCAGAAAAATTAAATTATTATCAAAAATAAGAAAATTAAAAATTCGATTCCAGGGTTGGATAAATGCAATTTTTATTAGTGCATGAAAGTAACCAAAATGGTTACAAATTTTAAATTTTTCTTAAATAAAACTATTTCATGCCTCATTAGAGTTTGATTGGTAAAAAAAACAAAACTAATTTAAATATGCAAGTGCTTGTGCAAAATTAAACAACTATGTATGTTGTCAACACTAAATAAAATGTTTTTATATTAAAAAAATTATTGGTTGTTGTTCTTTATTTCTCTTACACCTCCAATTTAGTTGTCAAAAAACCAACCAGTTGTAGAATAAAACGTAAGAAAAAAAGGAAAATTGATCCGTGGGATCTTGTTGTGACTTTGATATTTGGTTTCAAATATCTTTCCGCTTTCACTTAGGAAAGCGGAAGTATAAAATAAATAACTTCAGTTATTCTAAGAAATTTTGGATAAAGGTTCACTGATGATCTGCATTAGGCCCAGTGAAGTGCGCATAGGAACTAGCTAAAACCCTTCAACTGATCAATTTCAATTTTTTACATAAGATTTTAGGGGAAAGAAAATAACTAGCACATAATTAAAATTAAAGAGTTTAAAAAAAACCCCGATATATAAACTAATCCAAAACAAAATTTAAATTTTTGCTTCCAGGGATGGTTAAATTTTTTTTGGCACCTTCGTTATTTTGTGGTACACGCAACAACTAATATGGTTAAGATTTTTAAGTTTTTCTGAAATAAAACCGGTTTATACATCATAAAGATTTGCATTGGTAAAAAAATGTAAAAAATTAAATTTTTTTTCCAGGGTTTGGAAAATTTAATTTTGTTTTTACAATAACTTAACAAAAAAAATTGTATCTGCAACTATTTTATAATTTAAGATGAACAAATTAGGTATCAAAAATTAAAAAAAGCACTGTTTCGAACCCAGGGTTGGACAAGTGCAATATTTTGTGATACCTGAACGTGACCAAAATGGTTACAAATTTTAAGTTTTTTAAAATAAACTATTTCATGTCCTCATTAAGATTTACGTTGGTAAAAAAATAACAAAAAAAAATAAATCTCCCCTTCCATGGATGGAAAAGTGAAATTTTTTAATACATAAAAGTAACAAAAAGGGCGAAAAATTAAAAGATTTTTAAATTCAGGAAAAAAAATCAAATCAAATACTTAAAATAAATCAAAATTTCAATTCCAGGGTTGGATATTTGCAATATTTTTTTCCTTAAATAAAACCGCTTTGCAGTTGCTTTTTTTGCTTACTGAAAGTATTTTATAAATTAGAAAGCACAAAATTGGTACTTAAAAATATGTGTAATGCCAGACATACTTTGGTGAATGGTATATAAGATTCGGCGCAGCCGAATATAACACTTTTACTTGTTTTTCTAACTTTTTATTTTTGCCCTAACACGCTGAAATACAAGAACAACTAAAGCAATCACCGCATACAGAAAGAGCGTTTTTTGTTTATTTGAAATCATTTGGGATTAAATTAAGAATTTCATGCTTGTTTTAAGTATATGTAGATATAAAAAAATATTCTTGATGTAATCTTTAATTCTTAAACTAAGACTTTTATTTTTATTTTTAGACTTTAATCTTGATTTAAGAAGGTGCTTCTTAATTTCATCGTCATTTCAGTGTTTTGCAAGCTTGATTTGTTAACAAATCTTAGAATTCTAAAAACAAGCCCAACGCAGCTCGATTTTATCTCGCAGCTTTTCTCTTAGTGTACACTTTTTAAACAGCCTCTAGTTGAGTATATAATTTTTTAAATATTTGACGTATTCACTTAGCATCAGGTATAGATCAACATCTCAATACAATTTATATACAAATTTCGATCGATATCGAGTGCCGTAAATTGCCCCCAGGAGGTTTATCCTTTATAGACAGTATATCCAGTTTGTAAGAGTTAACAAAAAAGTTTGATTTTTCATACTCAGAATTATTGGAACAGTATTCTCTTCAGCAGATTGATTAACAAATATCAAGTAAAGGTCTCTATGTTTGTGCTCTCGAAAAAGCAGCACCAGGAAAGAAAGTTCAGAAAGCAAGAAAAACCTTTTCGGCTAACGCCACTGGGCTTCTTAAATTAATGCCATTATTCACGCAAGAAATTCGAGACCTTTTAAGGGACTTGATATCACTGGTTCCCAAAATGCCTGGATGGCAGCATCAATCTTTGAAGAATTCTTTCACACATCGTCAGGTTTGTACGAGATATTTAATGAGTTTCTGTATTCAAATTTTTATTTAGTTTAGGTAAAAACAAATTTAAGCCGAAAAAATTGCCATCAAAGGCAGTTTTGTTTCTTGACAATGCACCTTGTCATCCACCAGAACAAGAACTTATCGTTGAGGATGGATGAATATTTGTCATGTATATACCACTAAACGTTACTCCATTCACTCAACCAATAGAACAAAATTTGATAGGAATAACCAAACTCAATTATAGAAAATATATTCTTCAACGGGCAGTTAAAAAAGAAAATAGCTAGAGTTGTGCCACTGACCGCTAAACAAGATTAAATGAACGATTCAGTAAACTGAGCGAAAAGAGCGCTAACTGCAATTGAGAAATTTAGCTCACTACTGAGCGCTTTTATTTAAGAGCTGAGCGCTTTCAATATTTTCTTTTAAAATACATATTAATTGTGCTACCACAATATTTAAATAAGTTGCCAGACTTAAAGATATGTCAATAAATAATATAGACATTTTGCTGCAATAAAGTCACTATCTGTACATTGGTGAATGCCGTGTACAGATAGTAGAGACCTGGATTACCTTAATAGGAGTAACTCTAGCTAATCATAAAACTAAAACGCTTTTGATTAGTAGCCGTAAGGCTAGGTAAATTTTACCCTGAGTGTTAACACCTGTTGTATACAATCTAACGCATTTCTAAAATATCTAGGCGTGATTATTGACAAACGTTTGCTTGGAGCTATCTCGGATTATGCCATACATAAAAGGCCAAAGTATCTTCAGAGACAACTGCTCGCTGGAGTAGTAAGGAGAATTATTCTATATTCACACCCATTATGGTCAAATTCACTTAGATACTCCACATATGTGTGGTTGGTATCCACTGTGTGTAGACTAGCTGCTTTGAGAGTATGTAGTGCGTTTCGCACAGTTTCGGACGAAGCAGCTTTTATCATTGAATAATAATATATATATATATATATATATATATATATATATATATACATATATATACATATATATATATATATATATATATATATATATATATATATATATATATGTATATATATATATATGCATATATATATATATATATATATATATATATACATATATATATATATATATATACATATATATATATATATATATATATATATATATATATATATACATATATATATATATATATATATATATATATATCTTCATATATATATGTATATATATATATATATATATATATTTATATATATATATATATATATATATATATATATATATACATATATATATATATATATATATATATATATATATATACATATATATATATATATATATATATATATATATATACATATATATATATATATATATACATATATATATATATATATATATATATATATATATATGTATATATATTGTTACAAACATTAGAAATAGATTTAAATAAAACGACAACGTGGCTATATGTACTTGGCAACACTGCCAATTAATCTATAGTTTTCAAAATGTTACAACCCTGGTCAACACTATAAAGATAATATTCAAATTAACGGAAATGGAATACTCCAGAATATACAAGATCATTCAAGGGTGTGCCAATAAGAGTAAACCACAACAAGAACAAACCTAGCAACATAAATGCTAAGAGATGTTATTCTTAATGATCTTGTATGCAAGTATTCGCTGCTAATAAAGCTAAACAGATTCACAAGTATACACAGCCATATACACGTAGAAGAAACAAAACCACACACTCATCCATACAACCACTCATAGTTACCATAGGCAAAACACACAGAACACTCATACATTCAACCACACATAGTTACCATAACAAAACCAAACAAGTCAGCATTGTCACGTATACAAACACACACATGTCAAGTAAAATACAGCCACTATACCCAGAACTTTCGCGAGGTTACCAGACGACGTCATTTTGCTATATAAAGGCGCTCAGTGAGAGTCAGTGTGATTTCAAATATAGACGTGTTAACATCGCTGAGGGTTGAGTAGTACAAATACTCGTGTTAAGTAATAAATAAAGTGTTGCCGCATTAAATTTCTTAAATTAATTTGTCCGTGTTTTAATTTGATGCAATAAAACGAATCCTTGACGAATAAGTAATAAAACCGTTTTTACGAAAAGGTCTAAAAACGTAACAATATGGTCAAAAAAAGCGACGGATCTTGGCGACCATGTGGTGATTATCGCGCTCTTAATTCGCAAACACTACCCGACCGCTACCCTCTACCGTTTTTGACGGATTTTACCACAAACTTGCGAGGTAAAAAGTTATTTTCGAAAATAGATTTGCAAAAAGCATTTCATCAGGTTCCAATTCACCCGGTCGACGTCCCGAAAACCGCCATAAGTACGCCATTCGGTCTCTTCGAGTTTAAATATATGACGTTTGGACTCTGCAACGCCGCACAAACATTCCAGCGATTCATAAATGAAGTAATACGAGGGCTTGATTTTGTTTTCCCATATATCGACGACATTTGCGTAGCATCAAGTTCGCTCGAGCAGCATTGCTCCGACCTTGCGCAAGTTTTTCGTCGCTTACGCGATAATAATCTGGCAATCAACCTTAACAAGTGCGAATTTGGAAAAAACCAAATAAAGTTTTTGGGCCATTTAGTCGATGCTGAGGGTATAAGACCCCTACCTGAAAAAGTTGATGCTATTAGACATCTCCCAAAGCCGAAAATTGCGCAAGAGCTTAAAAGGTTCATCGCCATGGTGAACTTCTACAGCAAGTTCTTGCCTCACGCGATCGAGTATCAAATGCAACTTCAGAGCTTAATTACTGGCAACAAGAAAAATGACCGCACAGCAATAAAATGGTCTCCTAGTACCGACGCTGCTTTCGAACGTTGCAAAAACGAGCTGGCCACTGCCACGCTTCTCGCTCATCCAGCCCCCGAAGCACAGTTGGTCTTGTATGTTGATGATTCGAACACTTCCGTAGGTGCTGCATTACATCAGCAAATTAACGGAAGTCTCCAGCCTCTGGGCTTTTATTCAAACAAGTTAACAAAGTCCCAAACCAGGTATTCAGCATATGACCGTGAACTTGCAGCCAGGTACCAAGCTGTTTGTCATT
Organism: Linnaemya vulpina; assembly: GCA_963675445.1. Lineage (NCBI taxonomy): Eukaryota > Metazoa > Arthropoda > Insecta > Diptera > Tachinidae > Linnaemya > Linnaemya vulpina. The sequence goes on along the minus strand of OY776278.1, from coordinate 60,269,092 downwards.
TTCGTTACATGATAGAGGGACGAAGTTGTTACATAGTAACCGACCACAAACCTCTAATCTTCGCCTTCCGCCAAAAACTTGAAAAAGCTTCACCGCGTCGAACACGACAGCTCGATTTTATAAGCCAGCTTACTACCGACATCCGCCACACACCCGGCTTAGAGAACGCAGCAGCAGACGCCCTTTCGCGCATCGAAACAGTTAGTCAAGCGATCGATTATGAGCGTATAGCTTTTGCACAAGAAAATGACAATGAACTTCAGCAAATGGTCAAGACACCAGAGGGTGAAACAAATTCACTGAAGCTAAATTTTTTTTTAATACCAGGCAGCAGCAAACAAATAATATGTGATACAACTACTTCATTTATTCGCCCATACATTCCGAAAGAATTTCGTAAGCAGGTTTTATCAACGGTTCACAGTTTATCACACCCTGGTGTGCGCGCTACTACAAAAATGGTTTTATCCACATTTTGCTGGCCTGGAATCCGTAAGGACTGCGCTAATTATGTACGAATTTGTTTGCAGTGTCAACGATCAAAAGTTCAAAGACACACCCGTTCGGCAGTCGCTAAGTATGACCCACCAAAAGAGCGATTTTCACACATCAATATCGATATCGTTGGTCCGTTACCGCTATATACGTTACTGTTTAACCATAATCGACCGTTTTACTCGATGGCCCGAAGCTGTCCCAATACCCGACATGTCAGCCGAATCAGTAGTAAAGGCAATTGTAAGCCAATGGATTTCGCGGTTTGGTGTACCAGCTCGCATAACTTCCGACCAAGGACGCCAATTTGAGTCCAGCATTTTCGCCAAACTTTTAAAAACTATCAGCTCAACACACCTGCGTACTACCCCGTATCATCCACAATCGAATGGTATAATCGAAAGGTGGCACCGTTCATTAAAGGCTGCTATTTTGTGTCGCGAACCGGCAAAATGGGTAGACCATCTTCCAGCCATTTTACTAGGACTTCGTGTTGCATTTAAACCAGACATTGACGCCTCACCAGCAGAGATGGTTTACGGATCAACATTGACTATACCTGGAGAATTTCTTCAGCCAGCAAATTTGCATATTACAAGCAGCAATTACTTATATGAGTTTCGCCAAACAATGCAAAAATTAAAGCCTACCGACACTGCTCACCATATAGCCCCACGTACTTTCATTACAAAGAGTCTGCAAAACTCAACACATGTTTTTATTCGCAACGATTCTATCCGACCTTCGCTCATACACCCTTATGATGGACCTTTCTTAGTAATAAACCGTAATGAAAAATTTTACACCGTTTCCATCAGGGGTCGTCAAAGCAATATTAGTATTGACCGGCTGAAACCTGCTATCATATCAAATAAGGAAGCTTACACCAACTCAAATACTTCAAACTCATCAACAACAGCAAATAATTCGACTGGAGTGCCTTCAAATGGTTCAACACGACCAATACTTAAGAAAACGAGTCCCAACTCTGATGGTACAGCAACTGCCCTCAACCCAATCGCTTACTCTTCGCCTAAAGCAATAAATCCTAAAACTACTTTAAGTGGCAGACGGGTTACAATACCTTTAAGGTTCAGGTGAACCTCCTCCAGCGGGGGGATTGATGTGGTACCCTATGTTAGAGTAGCCAACTAGTTACTAATTATTTTAATATTGTAGCAAATGGTTCGTTAATTTCAAGTGTTTCAATGCCGGTTGTTTCGTTAAAATTGATAGCTGTAAGCTGCGAGACTGAGCCGGTGCTATTATCGAAAAGCCGATTACGACGTAAGTCGATTAACAAATCAAAATGTTTAATAAAATCCGACCCGATTATTGGTGACGTTACGTTGGCCACTACGAATGACCAATTAAAATCGCGTTGTAGACCAAAGTCAATTTTTAAATGTTTTTGACCGACAACTTTTATGGGTGATCCATTAGCGGCAAACAATGTAATGGCAGTTGGACGAATGTTAGATGATTTAAAATTAATTGGCAAAACAGAAACATCTGCCCCGCTATCTACTAAAAATTTTGTTTGCGTGAACTTGTCTTTAATTTGGAGGCGAAGTATATGGCGCTTGCTAGAGGGGCTTTCGCCAGGCCCCTCCGGCGTCCTTTTGAGTCAATCTGACGACGATGATGCTGTTGTAGACATTGTGTTCACTTGTTGTTCCTTAAGTCGGCATGGACTGCGGCACTTTTTAGCGTTTTTGCCGAATGTTTTATGGTACCAACATTCACTGCTATTTTGGTTTAAGTAATTTGTGGGTCGTACTTGCGAGCGACTTCGGTGTCTTGAAGAACTTCGAGAGCGTGGTTTTGCCGAGAGCTTGTCGAATCTTTTGCCTAATTCTACAATGGCGTGACGTAGCTCATTAATTTCATTTGTCGGTTGTTGCAGTATTTTGTTTATATGGTTGGCAGCCATTGCGTCTATTATAGAGTTTGCAATCTTCGTGAACTCAGATGGAGCGCCTGTTGAAGCAGCCACGACAGGTTGGGCGAAATCAGGCAATCGTTTAGTCCATAATCCTTTTAATGCTGCATCTCCCAATGTGCTTCCAGCCACACGCTTCATTTCGAAGTATAACTCTGAAGGATTTTTGTCGCCAAGTGGGAGTTCAGATAGGAGGCGATTTAGACGGCGTTGCTCGCTGTCGGCAAAGTGCTCTATAATTTTCGATTTTATGTATTCATACCTGTCAACCTGTGGCATAGAGGCTATTACGTCGGCCAGCTGCGAAATGACATTAGGATGGAGCGCCGCCAATACGGTTGCCGTTTTTTGTTTGTCGGCTACGATGCCCGAGGCTACGAACCAAAAATCCATTGTAGTGAACCAAGCTTCAATGTTTGTGTCGGATATTTGCGGGACTGGCAGTCTGGCGTAGACAGCAGACACGTTTTGTGCAGGCGATGGATTTCGAGATGGTTCAACAGCGCTATTAGTTGTCGTCGAGGTATCGTGGTCACGTTTTGGTTCCATCTTTGATTCCGAAAAAAAAATTGCGTTCGATTCGCAGTTGTTAAAATGGCGTAGAATCGGAAAAAATCCTTTTTGCCAAAAACAGTAACTTTTCGGGGTCACCACTTTGGTTTATTTTACCAATAAATAATTAAACTTTGTATTTTATTTAGGCACTTCAGCCTTTATTTGCTAAAGGTTTACTTAAATCTACTTATGGAAATTAATTTTATAATTCGGCAAACGCGTCTGTATTGGCGGAAAGAAAAATTTATAGAGAGTGTTTTGCAGTGATGCAAAAAATCATGAAACATTTTTTGAAGTGAGTATTTGATTAAAATAATTAGTAACTAGTTGGCTACTCTAACTTAGGGTGCTACATATATGTATATATATATATATATATATATATATATATATATATATATGTATGCATATATATATATATATATATATATATATATATATATATATATATACATGTAATTATATATATATATATATATATATATATATATATATTGATTTATCTTTATTGACCTTATCATTTTATTATAATATATATTATTACAATAAATTATCCCTAGCAAATAATAGTTAATATTAACAATTATATTATGTAAATCTGCGATTATTACTAATTAAATGTCTAAAATACTGTGCTAATTTTTCTGTGTCTATTTTAAAATTTATGATGAAGATACGATTATTATTTCTAACATTTCTAACATTAATCGACAAAAATAGTCACAAAATATGTAGATGATTTATTTTGCATTATTCTTACATCTGAGGTAGATAATATGTTATCAGCATTTAATAATTTTAATTCGAACATTAAATATACAGCTGAGAAGTTAGGAAAGGTAATAAATTAACAATAGATTGGTTCCAGAAACCTACTGCTTCAGGAAGAGTGATTCATTACTATTCAAAATATATTAGAAACATTATTATAAACACAGCTAAAAATTTTATAGTAAGGTTTCTAAATATAAGTGACAATAATAAATAAATATATAATATTGTTACGTTTTTAGACCTTTTCGTAAAAACGGTTTTATTACTTATCCTTCAAGGATTCGTTTTATTGCATCAAATTAAAACACGGACAAATTAATTTCAGAAATAAAATGCGGCAACACTTTATCTATTACTTTATTAACGCGAGTATTTGTACTACTCAACACTTAGCGATGTTAACACGTCTATATTTGAAATCACACTGACTCTCTGAGCTCTGGCAGCGCCTTTATATAGTAAAAACTACGTCGTCTGGTAACCTCGCGAAAGTTCTGGGCATGGTGGTATTATTTTACTTGACATGTGTGTGTTTGTATACATGACAATGCTGACTTGTTTGGTTTGCTTATGGTAACTATGTGTGGTTGAATGTATGAGTGTTCTGTGTGTTTTGCCTATGGTAACTATGGTGGTTGTATGGATGAGTGTGTGGTTTTGTTTCTTCTACGTGTACATAGCTGTGTATACTTGCGAATCTGTTTAGCTTTATTAGCAGCGAATAATTGCATACAAGATCCTTAAGAATAACATCTCTTAGCATTTATGTTGCTAGGTTTGTTGTTGTTGTGGTTTACTCTTAATGGCACAGCCTTGAATGATCTTGTATATTCTGGAGTATTCCATTTCCGTTAATTTGAATATTATCTATATAGTGTTGACCAGGGTTGTAACATTTTGACAACTATAGATTAATTGGCAGTGCTGCCAAGTACATATAGCCACATTGTCGTTTTATTTAAATCTGTTTCTAATCTTTGTAAAAATATTATATATATATACATATATATACATATATATATATATATATATATATATATATAATATTATAATAAACTAATATATATATATATATATATATATATATATATAATATTATAATAAACTAATATATATATATATATATATATATATATATATATATATATATATATATATATATATATATATATATATATTGGCTGGCCCGGCAAACGTTGTTTTGCCTAATAAACTATTTCTAGTTTTAAATAAATTCTAGTGTAGACAAAAAGTGACTTACATATTATAAGTGAGTAAGGAGCGCTATGAACGATATCAGGATTAAGCTTTAATAATAAAAATAAATGAATGATGATTAAATTACTAAAATGACTATAAACAAATAGAGCTTGGTGATAAAAATTTAGGGTTGTATGTATTTTTTATTGCCACATTATTAAAAAATAAAAACAAAGGATTTCGTCTAAAAATTTAAAAAAAATAGTTAAGGGTGAACAACCCTTATCAGTTAGGGGTATGAAAAATAGATAGTAGCCGATTCTCAGACCTACTGAATACTCTTATAAAATTTGGTTAAAATCGATATAGCCGTTTCGGAGCAGTACGGTAACGAACATTGTGACATGGAAATTTTATATATTAGAAGATATATACATATATATATATATATATATATATATATATATATATGTATATAAATATATATGTATGTATATATATATATATATATATATATATATATATATATACATACATATATATTTATATACATATACATATATATATATATATATATATATATATATATATTGTAACGATACATTCCTGCTCTATGCTGGGGCAGGCTCGTGGCTGCCAGGGTCCGTTACAAATATTTATATTTCTTCTCATGAAATAGTAGAATCACCTTTAACTTTCTCTTTAGTAAATGTATTTATTCGCAGTTCTCTTAACTAGCTGTATATCTCATTTATAACTAGACTCTGACACCAAGTCACCGACAACACGCTTCCGTTAAACACACGTACGCAACACGAGTGGTCTCTCTAAATAAATGCTCTCGTCTGACACTGCGCTATATTTATGCTAATGAGGAATTTGGCAGAAGCTCTTTAGGCGGGAGAATAAAATTCTGCCCCGACTCACGGTCGCTGCCCACAGTCTAAGCGCCGACTTGCTGCCACTGAGCGAATAAGATTCTGCATCAGCCTCAGCCCGCCGAAGTTAGACGTTCTCCCTTCGCTCTTACGCGCTAACCGCACTGGAGGGTCCCGTAGGAATCGCAGCACGGCGACGACGAACTTACAGACTTATAGTCAACGAGACAGGGTGAACAAGGTTCTATCCTGCCTACGAATGACAAAGACCTTAGCAATACAAGGCAGAGGGAATTTCTTCTACTGGGGTGGTGAATAAAATTCTATCTCACCCAACTAGAAGCGACCTCTTTTACTTCGTTTGACAAGTTGAGTTAAATTGAATAATATTCTAAGTTAACTCTACACGTCTTACCAAGTTGCTGGCCGGCGACTCACTGTTCATCTACTTGTAAATCAACTGTCTTATATTATCCCCTAGTGCATGTAGTGTCGTCGTTGAACTTACGAATCTACAGCCTCATGGTGTTTGTTTACACATACATAAGTAATCCATCAGCTGTTGAAGACAGCAGTGTTGTAACATTTAATAATCTCTGATCTATGTTGCCCTGCTTGGGTGTCAGATCGCGCCGTATAACGGCTGTTAATATTTTAAACTTAATTTCTAAATTTCTATAATATAAAGTATTATTTATCCATTGATAAATAATACTTTATTTATCCTGAATATTACAGGATTCATGTGCACCCAAAACGAACTCTGACTTTTGGCTCGTCACATTGCCCCTCCTTTTCGGGTAATCAAAACAATAAATATTACGAAATATCCTTAGAATACAATAAGAAAATAAGAACATAATAAAACTAAATAATAAAAATAATTTTATTCAATTAATGTTCAAAAATAAAAGAATTCATAAAAAATATTATGAGGTATGCAATACCCGATACTTAAAAAAAATAAACAGAAAATAAATCAATAATAACTTATACGGTGTGTCCCGGCTTCATTCCTGCACTCGGTGGACTTCGTATTGCACATTTTGTCTGATGAGGACTTAGTAGCGTACTCCGCCCACTTCGTTTAGGAACTTCAAGCGCTGGTTTGGTCTGCGTCTTTGGAGGGCCTGTTCCACGTTGGCTATGACCTCTGGAGGGATGTCATCTACCCCCTTGTTTTGTGGTGCTGTTGGCGCTGATGATGATGGTGATGATGATGATGATGATGGTGAGGGTGGTGATGATGATGATGATGATGATGATGATGGTGGTGATGATTTTGGAGCGGATGTCGTAGGTGAGTCAGTAGTGGTCGTGGTATATCGAGTTTCTACCGACTCAGGCCGTAGTGGCGTACTTCTAACAGATGATGGCTCGAGTTGTGGCGGTAAACCATCGCTTCCCATAGGTACGAGCAGGCGTACTCTCATTACTCGCTCATGACATAAGAATAAGGCCCCTCCGTTTTGGTGGTGTTGGCGGATGATAGTTTTTGTCCTCGGAATTAAGGGACGGGGGCGATCGTGGTGGTAGCGGTGAAGACGGGATCCGGGGGCGTTGATCGACCCTCTGAACTTGATCGCCTAGGAATGTGCGTCGCATCTCTTCTGCCATGTCTCTTCCCAACCCTAAGACACGCAGGTGCTTTTCGAATTCCTCTGCCGTTAATTCGTGGCTTTCATCGGCTCTGGCGGGTGGACTGGCAGTAGCGGTGTTGTTACTAGCGGTGTACGGGTGTGTGTTGGTCGTGGCGTTGAGGCCCCCTTACCCACACGGAAACATGTATCGGGCCGGGGCCGTGTTTGTAGTCTGGCATTGTGTGATTTCATCAATAAAAATGGTGCGCCTTTGCTTGGCCTGTTCTCGTTCCCACGATTTACGGAACTTTTTGCGGGCGTTCTCGAATTTTTCTTCCATGGCGACTTTTCTTTTTATTTCGGTTGGTCGGCTGTTCCGATGTCTAGATGGTCTCAAAATGAGAAAACAACAGCATGATTAGTAAAGAGACACTGGTATTGTGGTAAATACATAAATTAAAATCAAGGGGGGAGTAACTATTTAAAGTATATACGGCTTAATTTCGCTGATGTGCGCAGTTCGCACTTCTCCGGTATCTTGGCTCTTTACTCCAACGATAACCGGGGAGATAAACTCATTGACAGTAAACGGTCCCCTGTATTTTGGAGCTGGTTTAGCCGCGAAGTTTTCAGTAGCTTTCGAGAGGGAGTGTTGTCTGATAAGTACCAAATCACCCACTTTTGGTTTCCATTGCCGACGTCGTAGGTTGTAATGACGTTTTTGGTCGACAGAGGCATTCGCTATGTTTCGTCGAACTATATTGAATATTTGTTGCATTTCTTGAGCGTGAAGATTTGGTGGCCGATTTTCGGTGCCCGTACCAATAGCTAACTCATCGTAGAGGGATTTAGGTAGTCGTGGCTCCCGTCCTTGCATAAGGAATGCCGGTGAGTATCCGGTTGTCTCCGATATACTAGTATTTATCGCGAGCATGATTTCTGGGAGGTATTCGTCCCATTTATTATGTTGCTGTTCTGTAAATTGAGCGATCATAATTTTTATTGTACGATTGGCTCTCTCGGTGGGATTTTCTCTAGGTGTATATGGAGCGGTAAACTGTTGGTGCACTCCTAGTTCTATTAGATATTTCTTGACTAATCGTGATGTGAACTGTGTGCCATTATCTGTAATCAGTACTTTAGGGACCCCATACCTGGCGACAATACGTTCCCGAAATGCTTTTATCAAGCCTTCGGAGGTGGCTTTTCTTAACGGTATTAGCTCATTCCATTTTGTGAATTTGTCGAAAAATACGAGAAGCATCGTGCATCCGTGCTTAGAACGTAGAAGTGGACCTACAAAGTCTGCGCATACGGTTGCCCAGGGTTCCTCTGGGACGTGTGTGAGCATTTCTCCTGCGGGTCGTTGTTGCATGACCTTATGTCGTTGACATGATTCACATTTTCTTACATACTGGCTAATGTTTCGAAACATCCCCGGCCAATAATAACGCAGGGCAATTCTGTTTCCAGTCTAGCGTATACCAAGATGTCCGGCGGTTGCGTGATCGTGATTCTCCTCTAATATGCGGCGTCTCAATGGGGTGGCAACACACAATTTCCAAGGATTTGAGTCGTGGTCATGTAGACCACGTGGGAAATGTCGATATAGTTGACTATTCACAATACTATAATCTGGAAATTTCTCTGATTGTTCACTTACTTCTTTTGTACTTTTACTTAGCCATGGGCATGTTATGGGGGTTCGGTGGGTGCCTGCAACGTGCAATGTTTCTCGGGGTTGTCGTGATAAGGCGTCGGCCACCGTGTTCTGCTTGCCCTTTCTATATTTGATGGTGCAGTTATACTGTTGCAGTTCGAGCGCCCACTTCTCTAAGCGTCCGGCTGGGCTCTCAATAGAGTTCAGCCACTTCAGTGATAGGTGATCCGTTGTGATGATAAAAGCATAACCCTTTAAGTAGGCTCTCATTTTCCGTAGTCCCCAAACAATGTCCAGGCATTCCTTTTCTGTTGTGGAGTAATTCTGTTCAGCCTTGTTTAGCCGCCGGCTGGCGTAGGCAATTACTCGTTCCGACCCTTCCAGCTCTTGGGTCAATACTACCCCCAATCCGTAGTCACTGGCATCGGTTTGTAGCGTAAACGTTTCATTGAAATCGGGACAGGCCAACACTGGTGCCTCCGTTAATTTCTGTTTAAGGATCGTGAATGATCCTTGTTGCGCAATACCCCAGCACCAATGCTTCCCTTTTTTAGTTAGCTGTGTGAGTGGTTGTGATATTGTTGCAAAGTCCGGGACAAATCTTCTATACCAGGACGCTACTCCTAGAAAACTGCGTAGTTTTTTTACATTCGTCGGTGGCGGTATCTCCTTTATGGCGGCTATTTTCTCGGGGCCTGTTTTGATCCCCTCACCGCTTATAACATGACCAAGATATTTCGTTTCGCGTTTGAAAAAATCACATTTGTCAGGGTTGATTCGCAGATTTGCAGCCCTTAATCTTCTGAAAACTTCCTTCAAATTTGACAAATGTTCATTAAGGGTTGCCCCAATTACGATAATATCGTCCAAATACGCAAAGGCGTGTGGCTTCATATCGGCCCCAATCACGCTCTCTAAGGCCCTCTGAAAAGTAGCGGGTGCGGAATGCAGCCCGAATGGCATAGCACGCCATTGATATAGCCCTCTGCCGGTTACGGCGAAAGCTGTATATTTCCTACTACCTTCCTCCATGGGGATTTGCCAATAACCATCTTTAAGGTCAAGGCTACTTACGTATTTGGCATTTCTTAGTCTATTCAAAATTGTATCTATTCTAGGTAACGGATAAGCATCAGGTACTGACCTTTGATTTAACTGCCTGAAATCCATACACATCCTCCAGGAGCAGTTCTTCTTCTTGGCGAGAGTTATGGGAAAACTATATGGGCTTTTGGAAGACTCGATGAATCCTTGCGCCAGTAGTTTGTTAACCTCCTCGTCAATTATGGCTTGCATAGCAGGGTTTCGAGGCGCATACCTTAGTTTGATGGGACGATCGTCCTTCATTACTATTTTATGGGATACAATATTCGATGGGCCCTTGATGTTGTTAAATTTATTTAGTTCGGTCACTAGAAAGGTTTTTACTCTGTTCTGATCCTCTGCGTCTTGGCTTTCAATGGTAACATTAGGGGTGAGCGTTGGTGAATGAATGGATCTTGCTTTTGGGTCGCTAAAGACACCGGTATCATTGTGCCGGAAACCTTGGTGTTTCCCTGACGTTCTGTTGTACAATTCTTGAAGGTGCAATTAGTAGACAGTCCCGCACAGCTTATAGTAGCGTCGAAACTTCGCAAAAACTCCAGGCCTAGAAGAAGATTTTCACTACATCCCGGCATTAGATAAAACACACACTTCTTAGATTTCTTTCCCAGGGTAACACGATATCGTACACCCTGCGTCACCTTCGTCATAGACCCGTCGGCTAAGAACACTTCTAGTTGTCGTTTGACTATTTTTGGCTTACCTCGTAATTTTGGAAAAATCTGGATTAATAAAATTTCGCCAGGCTCCAGTATCGATTGTAGCGGTGATCAGTTCATCCCCGATAATTATTGTTGCCGTGATTCGCGTTTCTTCGGAGTTTAAAGATGTTTTGTTTGATGAGGCGTGTTTTGTGCGAGGGCTGGCTTGCCCCAGTTCTGTTGCCCTCCGGTTTGGTTTCCCGAATTTCGTAAGTTATCATAAAATCTATCTGTGTTGGCGTTTATTAATACCTTGAGCTGAAGACGATGTAGGCTGGTCTACTTGCTCATTGCGCATATTTTTAATATGTTCTAAGTCTTCTGCCAGAGCCATGAGTTCTTGGATGGATGTGAAGTCTTTTCGATGGATATACCATTGGTAATCTGGATGAGATTTCGTGAAGATTCTCTCTAGCTGTTGTTCTTTACTAAGGTTCGAATATCTCATAAGATTTTGTAGCGCAAGCATATAATCTTTAAAAGGCTCTCTGGTGCTTTGTTTGCGCTTATGGATTTCATCATCAAGTCTCTCGTAGTAATGTGTGGGGAGGAAAAATCTACAGAAATCTATCTTGTAACTACTCCAGGTACTCCAAAGTTCATTATTATTTCGATACGAGGCCAACGCACGCGCACACAAAAGTACTGGCATAATTTTTGCGAGTTGGTCCAATGCAATTCCGTACATTTGTGATAGCTTCTCAATGCGTTCTATTATTTCCAGTGGGTCATGTGTGCCATCGTACCGTAATCCCCACATTCTTACCTGATTGATAATTTGCGTCCTACATTCCATATCCGGAGTTTTAGGACGTTCATGATGGTCGTGCCCAAAACGGACACTTGGTTCTTCCTTAGCTGGAGATCTGGGCGGTTGTTTGTTTGCTGGAGGCTCCAGTTGCTTGGGTGGTGGTGGACTGGCTTAATGTTGTGTTTGTATTCCTATTAAACGTTCGAACTGTTCTGGACTCTGTTCCGTACCAAGGAATTTCGCCCATCGTCGTCTGAGCTCCTCCACATTTCCTGTGACATCTAATATAAATTCAGTCAGATATTGCAAAAGGTCATCCCGTTTAAGGGAATATGTCCACGATGTTTTTAACATCTTTACTGTAGATATTGCAGTAAAATCTTGTTGATCGGAATATTCACAAGTTTTCAGTACTTTTCTAATATTCTGGTTCGTATCACTACCTAGTGTTCAAAAGTGTCTTGATATATTAATAAACTGTCCTTGTTTTTTTTTTAATCGTAGAGGTGGTTTTCATTAATTTTATATATTAATATAATTTTTAATTATCAAAAGAATTTACAGAATTTGAAATGAGTTCACTGCTTGTCATATAATAGACTATTTTCTGGGGAATTAAAAAAAAGGTTCAGCAATATTTTATGTTTATGCGTACCGTTCCTTTTTTTCTTTATTTTACAGTAGAAAATTCTGTATGTATTATTTTTGCGTTATTATTCATCTTCAGGCAAACTTGTTTATGGTATGTATTTGAAATATATATATTTTTTCCCCGCAATTTTTTTTTCACATTTGTGCAAAAAAATTTTCTGTACTCTTTGCATGGTCATGTAATCATCAAATTATTTCATTGTTTACGGAAAAGTTTTTTTCCACAATTTGTCATTAGTCTCTAGGTTGAATTATTAAATCGTAATAACCCGCTCTCCTTACAGTAGGAAACTTTACGAAACCAAGCACTCGATCATGGTGAACTCTCTTTCATTTCATTGTCCCTGCTCGGGCGCCATTGTAACGACACATTCTTGCTCTATGCTGGGGCAGGCTCGCGGCTGCCAGGGTCCGTTACAAATATTTATATTTCTTCTGATGAAAGAGTAGAACCACCTTTAATTTTCTCTTTAATAATGTATTTATTCGCAGTTCTCTTAACCTAGCTGTATATCTCATTTATAACTAGCCTCTGACACCAAGTCACCGACAACACGCTTCCGTTAAATACACGTACGCAACACGAGTGGACTCTCTAAATAAATGCTCTCGCCTGACACCGCGCTATATTTATGCTTATGGGGAATTCGGTAGACACTCTTTAGGCGGGAAAATAAAATTCTGACCCGACTCACGGTCGCTGCCCACAGTCTAAACGCCGATTTGCTGCCACTGAGCGAATAAGATTCTGCATCAGCCTCAGCCCGCCGAAGTTAGACGTTCTCCCTTCGCTCTTACGCGCTAACCGCACTGGAGGGTCCCGTAGGAATCGCAGCACGGCGACGACGAACTTACAGACTTATAGTCAACGAGACAGGGTGAAAAAGGTTCTATCCTGTCTACGAATGACAAAGCCCGCAGCAAGACACGGCAGAGGGAATTTCTTCTACTGGGGTGATGAATGAAATTCTATCTCACCCAATTAGAAGTGACCTATTTTACTTCGTTTGACTAGTTGAGTTAAATTGAATAATATTCTAAGTTAACTCTACACGTCTTACCAAGTTGCTGGCCGGCGACTCACTAATCCTCTACTTGTAAATCAACTATCTTATATTATCCACTTGTGCATCTAGTGTCGTCGTTTAACTTACGAATCTACAGCCTCATGGTGTTTGTTTACACATACATAAGTAATCCATCAGCTGTTGAGGACAGCAGTGTTGTAACATTTAATAATCTCTGATATATGTTGCCCTGATTTAGTGTCAGATGGCGCCGTATAACGGCCGCTAATATTTTAAATTTAATTTCTAAATTTCTATAGTATAAAGTATTATTTATCCATAAAAGTAAGCTCAACATTAGTAATTCAATGTTCCAGGTTGGTTTAAAGTATAGTAACAATTCTTTTTCATGGTCTAATAACAAAATTACTTATTTCAAAATGGCAATAATACATAAGGAGAAGCAATGGCAAAGAAATAACTAACTTACATGATTCATGTGCACCAAAAACGAACTCTGACTTTTGGCTCGTCACATTGCCCCTCCTTTTCGGGTAATCAAAACAATAAATATTATGAAACATCCTTAGAATACAATAAGAAAATAAGAACATAATAAAAGTAAATAATAAAATTAATATTATTCCATTAGTGCTCAAAAATAAAAGAATTCATAAAAAATATTATGAGGTATGCAATACCCGATACTTACAAAAAATAAACAGAAAATAAATCAATAATAATTTATACGGTGTGGCCCGGCGCGTCCGGGCTTCATTCCGGCAATCGGTGGACTTCGTATTGCCCATTTTGTCTGTTGAGGACTTGGTAGCGTACTCCGCACACTTCGTTTAGGAACTTCAAGCGCTGGTTCGGTCTACGTCTTTGGAGGGCCTGTTCCACTTTAGCTATGACCTCTGGAGGGATGTCATCTACCCCCTTGTTTTGTGGTGCTGTTGTTGATGATGCTGATGATGATGGGGATAATGATGATGATGATGATGATGATGGTGAGGGTGGTGATGATTTTGGAGCGGATGTCGTAGGTGAGTCCGTAGTGGTCGTGGTATATCAAGTTTCTACCGACTCAGGCCGTAGTGGCGTACTTCTAACAGATGATGGCTCGAGTTGTGGCGGTAAACCATCGCTTCTCATAGGTACGAGCAGGCGTACCCTCATCACTCGCTCATGACATAAGAATCCGGCGTATTGATATCTTCGGTCTTCGAAGTTCAGACTACCTAGATCCCTGCGTTTTGGTGGTGTTGGCGGATGATAGTTTTCGTCCTCGGAATTAAGAGACGGTGGCGATCGTGGTGAAGACGGGGTCCGGGGGTGTTGATCGACCCTCTGATCTTGATCGCCCAGGAATGTGCGTCGCATCTCTTCTGCCATGTCTCTTTCCAACCCTAAGACACGCAGGTACTCCTCGAATTCCTCTGCCGTTAATTCGTGGCTGTCGTCGGCTCTGGCGGGTGGACTGGCAGTAGCGGTGTTGTTACTAGCGGGTGGTGTACGGGTGCGTGTTGGTCGTGGCGTTGAGGCCCCGTCACCCACACGGAAACATGTATCTGGCTGGGGCCGTGTTTGTAGTCTGGCATTGTGTGATTTCGACCCTTTTCTGCCTCGCCTAGTAGTGGGAGTGTCATCATCAATAAAAGTGGTGCGCCTCTGCTTGGCCTGTTCTCGTTCCCACGATTTACGGAACTTTTTGCGGGCGTTCTCGAATTTTTCTTCCCTGTCGACTTTTCTTTTTCTTCTTATTTCGGTTGGTCGGCTGTTCCGATGTCTAGATGAAGTCAAAATGAGAAAACAACAACATGATTAGTAAAGAGACACTGGTATTGTAGTAAATACATATATTAAAATCGAACGAGGAATAATTATTTAAAGTATATACGGCTTAATTTCGCTGATGTGTGCAGTTCGAACTTCTCCGGTATCTTGGCTCTTTACTCCAACGATAACCGGGGAGATAAACTCATTGACAGTAAACGGTCCCCCGTATTTTGGGGCTAGTTTAGCAGCGAAGTTTTCGGTAGCTTTCGAGAGGGGGTGTTGTCTGATAAGTACCAAATCACCCACTTTTGGTTTCCACTGCCGACGTCGTAGGTTGTAATGACGTTGTTGGTCGACAGAGGCATTCGCTATGTTTCGTCGAACTATATTGAATATTTGTAGCATTTCTTGAGAGTGAAGATTTGGTGGCCGATTTTCGGTGCCCGTGGCTCCCGTCCTCGCGTAAGGAACGCCGCTGAGTATCCGGTTGTCTCCGATATACTGGTATTTATCGCGAGCGTGATTTCTGGGAGGTATTCGTCCCATTTATTATGTTGCTGTTCTGTAAATTGAGCGATCATAGTTTTTATTGTACGATTGGCTCTCTCGGTGGGATTTTCTCTAGGTGTATACGGAGCGGTAAACTGTTGGTGCACTCCTAGTTCTATTAGATATTTCTTGACTAATCGTGATGTGAACTGTGTGCCATTATCTGTAATCAGTACTTTAGGGACCCCATACCTGGCGACAATACGTTCCCGAAATGCTTTTATCAAGCCTTCGGAGGTGGTTTTTCTTAACGGTATTAGCTCATTCCATTTTGTGAATTTGTCGAAAAATACGAGAAGCATCGTGCATCCGTGCTTAGAACGTGGAAGTGGACCTACAAGGTCTGCGCATACGGTTGCCCAGGATTCCTCTGGGACGTGTGTGAGCATTTCTCCTGCGGGTCGTTGTTGCATGACCTTATGTCGTTGACATGATTCATATTTTCTTACATACTGGCTAATGTTTCGAAACATCTCCGGCCAATAATAACGCAGGGCAATTCTGTTTCCAGTCTTGCGTATACCAAGATGTCTGGCGGTTGCGTGATCGTGATTCTCCTCTAAGATGCGAGGTCTCAATGGGGTGGCAACACACAATTTCCAAGGATTTGAATCGTGGTCATCTAGACCACGTGGCAAATGTCGATATAGTTGACCATTCACAATACTATAATCTGGAAATTTCTCTGGTTGTTCACTTAATTCTCTTGTCCTTTTACTTAGCCATGGGCATGTTATGGGGGTTCGGTGGGTGCCTGCAACGTGCAATGTTTCTCGGGGTTGTCGTGATAAGGCGTCGGCCACCGTGTTCTGCTTGCCCTTTCTATATTTGATGGTGCAGTTCGAGCGCCCACCTCGCTAAGCGTCCGGCTGGGCTCTCAATAGAGTTCAGCCACTTCAGTGATAGGTGATCCGTCATGATGATAAAAGCATAACCCTCTAAGTAGGCTCTCATTTTCCGTAGTCCCCAAACAATGGCCAGGCATTCCTTTTCTGTTGTGGAATAATTCTGTTCAGCCTTGTTTAGGTGACGGCTGGCGTAGGCAATTACTCGTTCCGACCTTTCCAGCTCTTGGGTCAATACTACCCCCAATCCGTAGTCACTGGCGTCGGTTTGTAGCGTAAACGTTTCATTGAAATCGGGACAGGCCAACACGGGTGCCTCCGTTAATTTCTGTTTAAGGATTGTGAATGCTCCTTGTTGCGCAATACCCCAGCACCAATGCTTGTCTTTTTTAGTTAGCTGTGTGAGTGGTTGTGATATTGTTGCAAAGTCCGGGACAAATCTTCTATACCAGGACGCTACTCCTAGAAAACTGCGTAGTTCTTTTACATTCGTCGGTGGCGGTATCTCCTTTATGGCGGCTATTTTCTCGGGGCCTGTTTTGATCCCCTCACCGCTTACAACATGACCAAGATATTTCGTTTCGCGTTTGAAAAAATCACATTTGTCAGGGTTGATTCGCAGATTTGCAGCCCTTAATCTTCTGAAAACTTCCTTCAAATTTGACAAATGTTCATTAAGGGTTGCCCCAATTACGATAATGTCGTCCAAATACGCAAAGGCGTGTGGCTTCATATCGGCCCCAATCACGCTCTCTAAGGCCCTCTGAAAAGTAGCGGGTGCGGAATGCAGCCCGAATGGCATAGCACGCCATTGATATAGCCCTCTGCCGGTTACGGCGAAAGCTGTATATTTCCTACTACCTTCCTCCATGGGGATTTGCCAATAACCATCTTTAAGGTCAAGGCTACTTACGTATTTGGCATTTCTTAGTGTATTCAAAATTGTATCTATTCTAGGTAACGGATAAGCATCAGGTACTGACCTTTGATTTAACTGCCTGAAATCCATACACATCCTCCAGGAGCAGTTCTTCTTCTTGGCGAGAGTTATGGGAAAACTATATGGGCTTTTGGAAGGCTCGATGAATCCTTGCGCCAGTAGTTTGTTAACCTCCTCGTCAATTATGGCTTGCATAGCAGGGTTTCGAGGCGCATACCTTAGTTTGATGGGACGATCGTCCTTCATTACTATTTTATGGGATACAATATTCGATGGGCCCTTGATGTTGTTAAATTTATTTAGTTCGGTCACTAGAAAGGTTTTTACTCTGTTCTGATCCTCTGCGTCTTGGCTTTCAATGGTAACATTAGGGGTTAGCGTTGGTGAATGAATGGATCTTGCTTTTGGGTCGCTAAAGACACCGGTATCATTGTGCCGGAAACCTTGGTGTTTCCCTGACGTTCTGTTGTACAATTCTTGAAGGTGCAATTAGTAGACAGTCCCGCACAGCTTATAGTAGCGTCGAAACTTCGCAAAAACTCCAGGCCTAGAAGAAGATTTTCACTACATCCCGGCATTAGATAAAACACACACTTCTTAGATTTCTTTCCCAGGGTAACACGATATCGTACACCCTGCGTCACCTTCGTCATAGACCCGTCGGCTAAGAACACTTCTAGTTGTCGTTTGACTATTTTGGGCTTACCTCATAATTTTGGAAAAATCTGGATTAATAAAATTTCGCCAGGCTCCAGTATCGATTGTAGCGGTGATCAGTTCATCCCCGATAATTATTGTTGCTGTGATTCGCGTTTCTTCGGAGTTTAAAGATGTTTTGTTTGATGAGGCGTGTTTTGTGCGAGGGCTGGCTTGCCTCAGTTCTGTTGCCCTCCGGTTTGGTTTCCCGAATTTCGTGAGTTATCATAAAATCTATCTGTGTTGGCGTTTATTAATACCTTGAGCTGAAGACGATGTAGGCTGGTCTACTTGCTCATTGCGCATTTTTTTTATATGTTCTAAGTCTTCTGCCAGAGCCATGATTCTTGGATGGATGTGAAGTCTTTTCGATGGATATACCATTGGTAATCTGGATGAGATTTCGTGAAGATTCTCTCTAGCTGTTGTTCTTTACTAAGGTTCGAATATCTCATAAGATTTTGTAGCGCAAGCATATAATCTTTAAAAGGCTCTCTGGTGCTTTGTTTGCGTTTATGGATTTCATCATCAAGTCTCTCGTAGTAATGTGTGGGGAGGAAAAATCTACAGAAATCTATCTTGTAACTACTCCAGGTACTCCAGAATTCATTATTATTTCGATACCAGGCCAACGCCCGCGCACACAAAAGTTCTGGCATAATTTTTGGGAGTTGGTCCAGTGCAATTCCGTACATTTGTGATAGCTTCTCAATGCGTTCTATTATTTCCAGTGGGTCATGTGTGCCATCGTACCGTAATCCCCACATTCTTACCTGATTGATAATTTGCGTCCTACATTCCATATCCGGAGTTTTAGGACGTTCATGATGGTCGTGCCCAAAACTGACACTTGGTTCTTCCTTAGCTGGAGATCTGGGCGGTTGTTTGTTTGCTGGAGGCTCCAGTTGCTTGGGTGGTGGTGGACTGGCTTAATGTTGTGTTTGTATTCCTATTAAACGTTCGAACTGTTCTGGACTCTGTTCCGTACCAAGGAATTTCGCCCATCGTCGTCTGAGCTCCTCCACATTTCCTGTGACATCTAATATAAATTCAGTCAGATATTGCAAAAGGTCATCCCGTTTAAGGGAATATGTCCACGATGTTTTTAACATCTTTACTGTAGATATTTCAGTAAAATCTTGTTGATCGGAATATTCACAAGTTTTCAGTACTTTTCTAATATTCTGGTTCGTATCACTACCTAGTGTTCAAAAGTGTCTTGATATATTAATAAACTGTCCTTGTTTTTTTTTAAATCATAGAGGTGGTTTTCATTAATTTTATATATTAATATAATTTTTAATTATCAAAAGAATTTACAGAATTTGAAATGAGTTCACTGCTTGTCATATAATAGACTATTTTCTGGGGAATTAAAAAAAAGGTTCAGCAATATTTATATATATATTTAGTTTAATCGTTGACCTGTTGTATTATAATAATCTTCTTGTTTTATCGTTCGGCTATAGGTCAGGTTCTTAAAAAATCAATAAACACTAAATATTTTTTGATTATTTAATCTTTATTTAATGTTATTTTTCCCAATATTTCGAATAGCTTCGCTATTCATCTTCAGGGGAACACTGTTGGGTACAAAACAATATATGATAAACATTAAAATTAATTTTTGATTATTTCTAATAAATTTACAATTACATACATGTAAATTAAAAATTAAATAAAATTATATTGAATTAACATATTTTCAATATGTCGTTCAGCAATATTTTATGTTTATTCGTACCGTTCCTTTTTTTCTTTATTTTACAGTAGAAAATTCTGTATGTATTATTTTTGCGTTATTATTCATCTTTAGGCAAACTTGTTGATGGTATGTATTTGAAATATATATTTTTTTCCCCGCAATTTTTTTTTCACATTTGTGCAAAAAATTTTTCTGTACTCTTTGCATGGTCATGTAATCATCAAATTATTTCATTGTTTACAGAAAAGTTTTTTTTTCACAATTTGTCATTAGTCTCTAGGTTGAATTATTAAATCGTAATAACCCGCTCTCCTTACAGTAGGAAACTTTACGAAACCAAGCACTCGATCATGGTGAACTCTCTTTCATTTCATTGTCCCTGCTCGGGCGCCATTGTAACGACACATTCTTGCTCTATGCTGGGGCAGGCTCGCGGCTGCCAGGGTCCGTTACAAATATTTATATTTCTTCTGATGAAAGAGTAGAACCACCTTTAATTTTCTCTTTAATAATGTATTTATTCGCAGTTCTCTTAACCTAGCTGTATATCTCATTTATAACTAGCCTCTGACACCAAGTCACCGACAACACGCTTCCGTTAAACACACGTACGCAACACGAGTGGTCTCTCTAAATAAATGCTCTCACCTGACACCGCGCTATATTTATGCTTATGGGGAATTCGGTAGACGCTCTTTAGGCGGGAAAATAAAATTCTGACCCGACTCACGGTCGCTACCCACAGTCTAAACGCCGATTTGCTGCCACTGAGCGAATAAGATTCTGCATCAGCCTCAGCCCGCCGAAGTTAGACGTTCTCCTTTCGCTCTTACGCGCTAACCGCACTGGAGGGTCCCGTAGGAATCGCAGCACGGCGACGACGAACTTACAGACTTATAGTCAACGAGAGAGGGTGAAAAAGGTTCTATCCTGCCTACGAATGACAAAGCCCGCAGCAAGACACGGCAGAGGGAATTTCTTCTACTGGGGTGATGAATGAAATTCTATCTCACCCAATTAGAAGCGACCTATTTTACTTCGTTTGACTAGTTGAGTTAAATTGAATAATATTCTAAGTTAACTCTACACGTCTTACCAAGTTGCTGGCCGGCGACGCAATAATGCTCTACTTGTAAATCAACTATCTTATATTATCCCCTTGTGCATGTAGTGTCGTCGTTTAACTTACGAATCTACAGCCTCATGGTGTTTGTTTACACATACATCAGTAATCCATCAGCTGTTGAGGACAGCAGTGTTGTAACATTTAATAATCTCTGATCTATGTTGCCCTGATTTAGTGTCAGATGGCGCCGTATAACGGCCGCTAATATTTTAAATTTAATTTCTAAATTTCTATAGTATAAAGTATTATTTATCCATAAAAGTAAACTCAACATTAGTAATTCAATGTTCCAGGTTGGTTTAAAGTATAGTAACAATTCTTTTTCATGGTCTAATAACAAAATTACTTATTTCAAAATGGCAATAATACATAAGGAGAAGCAATGGCAAAGAAATAACTAACTTACATGATTCATGTGCACCAAAAACGAACTCTGACTTTTGGCTCGTCACATTGCCCCTCCTTTTCGGGTAATCAAAACAATAAATATTATGAAACATCCTTAGAATACAATAAGAAAATAAGAACATAATAAAAGTAAATAATAAAATTAATATTATTCCATTAGTGCTCAAAAATAAAAGAATTCATAAAAAATATTATGAGGTATGCAATACCCGATACTTACAAAAAATAAACAGAAAATAAATCAATAATAATTTATACGGTGTGGCCCTTCGCGTCCGGGCTTCATTCCGGCAATCGGTGGACTTCGTATTGCCCATTTTGTCTGTTGAGGACTTGGTAGCGTACTCCGCACACTTCGTTTAGGAACTTCAAGCGCTGGTTCGGTCTACGTCTTTGGAGGGCCTGTTCCACTTTAGCTATGACCTCTGGAGGGATGTCATCTACCCCCTTGTTTTGTGGTGCTGTTGTTGATGATGCTGATGATGATGGGGATAATGATGATGATGATGATGATGGTGAGGGTGGTGATGATTTTGGAGCGGATGTCGTAGGTGAGTCCGTAGTGGTCGTGGTATATCAAGTTTCTACCGACTCAGGCCGTAGTGGCGTACTTCTAACAGATGATGGCTCGAGTTGTGGCGGTAAACCATCGCTTCTCATAGGTACGAGCAGGCGTACCCTCATCACTCGCTCATGACATAAGAATCCGGCGTATTGATATCTTCGGTCTTCGAAGTTCAGACTACCTAGATCCCTGCGTTTTGGTGGTGTTGGCGGATGATAGTTTTCGTCCTCGGAATTAAGAGACGGTGGCGATCGTGGTGAAGACGGGGTCCGGGGGTGTTGATCGACCCTCTGATCTTGATCGCCCAGGAATGTGCGTCGCATCTCTTCTGCCATGTCTCTTTCCAACCCTAAGACACGCAGGTACTCCTCGAATTCCTCTGCCGTTAATTCGTGGCTGTCGTCGGCTCTGGCGGGTGGACTGGCAGTAGCGGTGTTGTTACTAGCGGGTGGTGTACGGGTGCGTGTTGGTCGTGGCGTTGAGGCCCCCTCACCCACACGGAAACATGTATCGGGCCGGGGCCGTGTTTGTAGTCTGGCATTGTGTGATTTCGACCCTTTTCTGCCTCGCCTAGTAGTGGGAGTGTCATCATCAATAAAAGCGGTGCGCCTCTGCTTGGCCTGTTCTCGTTCCCACGATTTACGGAACTTTTTGCGGGCGTTCTCGAATTTTTCTTCCCTGTCGACTTTTCTTTTTCTTCTTATTTCGGTTGGTCGGCTGTTCCGATGTCTAGATGAAGTCAAAATGAGAAAACAACAACATGATTAGTAAAGAGACACTGGTATTGTGGTAAATACATATATTAAAATCGAACGAGGAATAATTATTTAAAGTATATACGGCTTAATTTCGCTGATGTGTGCAGTTCGAACTTCTCCGGTATCTTGGCTCTTTACTCCAACTATAACCGGGGAGATAAACTCATTGACAGTAAACGGTCCCCCGTATTTTGGGGCTAGTTTAGCCGCGAAGTTTTCGGTAGGTTTCGAGAGGGGGTGTTGTCTGATAAGTACCAAATCACCCACTTTTGGTTTCCACTGCCGACGTCGTAGGTTGTAATGACGTTGTTGGTCGACAGAGGCATTCACTATGTTTCGTCGAACTATATTGAATATTTGTAGCATTTCTTGAGCGTGAAGATTTGGTGGCCGATTTTCGGTGCCCGTACCAATAGTTATCTCATCGTAGAGGGATTTAGGTAGTCGTGGCTCCCGTCCTCGCGTAAGGAACGCCGCTGAGTATCCGGTTGTCTCCGATATACTGGTATTTATCGCGAGCGTGATTTCTGGGAGGTATTCGTCCCATTTATTATGTTGCTGTTCTGTAAATTGAGCGATCATAGTTTTTATTGTACGATTGGCTCTCTCGGTGGGATTTTCTCTAGGTGTATACGGAGCGGTAAACTGTTGGTGCACTCCTAGTTCTATTAGATATTTCTTGACTAATCGTGATGTGAACTGTGTGCCATTATCTGTAATCAGTACTTTAGGGACCCCATACCTGGCGACAATACGTTCCCGAAATGCTTTTATCAAGCCTTCGGAGGTGGCTTTTCTTAACGGTATTAGCTCATTCCATTTTGTGAATTTGTCGAAAAATACGAGAAGCATCGTGCATCCGTGCTTAGAACGTGGAGGTGGACCTACAAAGTCTGCGCATACGGTTGCCCAGGGTTCCTCTGGGACGTGTGTGAGCATTTCTCCTGCGGGTCGTTGTTGCATGACCTTATGTCGTTGACATGATTCATATTTTCTTACATACTGGCTAATGTTTCGAAACATCTCCGGCCAATAATAACGCAGGGCAATTCTGTTTCCAGTCTTGCGTATACCAAGATGTCTGGCGGTTGCGTGATCGTGATTCTCCTCTAAGATGCGAGGTCTCAATGGGGTGGCAACACACAATTTCCAAGGATTTGAATCGTGGTCATCTAGACCACGTGGCAAATGTCGATATAGTTGACCATTCACAATACTATAATCTGGAAATTTCTCTGGTTGTTCACTTAATTCTCTTGTCCTTTTACTTAGCCATGGGCATGTTATGGGGGTTCGGTGGGTGCCTGCAACGTGCAATGTTTCTCGGGGTTGTCGTGATAAGGCGTCGGCCACCGTGTTCTGCTTGCCCTTTCTATATTTGATGGTGCAGTTCGAGCGCCCACCTCGCTAAGCGTCCGGCTGGGCTCTCAATAGAGTTCAGCCACTTCAGTGATAGGTGATCCGTCATGATGATAAAAGCATAACCCTCTAAGTAGGCTCTCATTTTCCGTAGTCCCCAAACAATGGCCAGGCATTCCTTTTCTGTTGTGGAATAATTCTGTTCAGCCTTGTTTAGGTGACGGCTGGCGTAGGCAATTACTCGTTCCGACCCTTCCAGCTCTTGGGTCAATACTACCCCCAATCCGTAGTCACTGGCGTCGGTTTGTAGCGTAAACGTTTCATTGAAATCGGGACAGGCCAACACGGGTGCCTCCGTTAATTTCTGTTTAAGGATTGTGAATGCTCCTTGTTGCGCAATACCCCAGCACCAATGCTTGTATTTTTTAGTTAGCTGTGTGAGTGGTTGTGATATTGTTGCAAAGTCCGGGACAAATCTTCTATACCAGGACGCTACTCCTAGAAAACTGCATAGTTCTTTTACATTCGTCGGTGGCGGTATCTCCTTTATGGCGGCTATTTTCTCGGGGCCTGTTTTGATCCCCTCACCGCTTACAACATGACCAAGATATTTCGTTTCGCGTTTGAAAAAATCACATTTGTCAGGGTTGATTCGCAGATTTGCAGCCCTTAATCTTCTGAAAACTTCCTTCAAATTTGACAAATGTTCATTAAGGGTTGCCCCAATTACGATAATGTCGTCCAAATACGCAAAGGCGTGTGGCTTCATATCGGCCCCAATCACGCTCTCTAAGGCCCTCTGAAAAGTAGCGGGTGCGGAATGCAGCCCGAATGGCATAGCACGCCATTGATATAGCCCTCTGCCGGTTACGGCGAAAGCTGTATATTTCCTACTACCTTCCTCCATGGGGATTTGCCAATAACCATCTTTAAGGTCAAGGCTACTTACGTATTTGGCATTTCTTAGTCTATTCAAAATTGTATCTATTCTAGGTAACGGATAAGCATCAGGTACTGACCTTTGATTTAACTGCCTGAAATCCATACACATCCTCCAGGAGCAGTTCTTCTTCTTGGCGAGAGTTATGGGAAAACTATATGGGCTTTTGGAAGGCTCGATGAATCCTTGCGCCAGTAGTTTGTTAACCTCCTCGTCAATTATGGCTTGCATAGCAGGGTTTCGAGGCGCATACCTTAGTTTGATGGGACGATCGTCCTTCATTACTATTTTATGGGATACAATATTCGATGGGCCCTTGATGTTGTTAAATTTATTTAGTTCGGTCACTAGAAAGGTTTTTACTCTGTTCTGATCCTCTGCGTCTTGGCTTTCAATGGTAACATTAGGGGTTAGCGTTGGTGAATGAATGGATCTTGCTTTTGGGTCGCTAAAAACACCGGTATCATTGTGCCGGAAACCTTGGTGTTTCCCTGACGTTCTGTTGTACAATTCTTGAAGGTGCAATTAGTAGACAGTCCCGCACAGCTTATAGTAGCGTCGAAACTTCGCAAAAACTCCAGGCCTAGAAGAAGATTTTCACTACATCCCGGCATTAGATAAAACACACACTTCTTAGATTTCTTTCCCAGGGTAACACGATATCGTACACCCTGCGTCACCTTCGTCATAGACCCGTCGGCTAAGAACACTTCTAGTTGTCGTTTGACTATTTTGGGCTTACCTCATAATTTTGGAAAAATCTGGATTAATAAAATTTCGCCAGGCTCCAGTATCGATTGTAGCGGTGATCAGTTCATCCCCGATAATTATTGTTGCCGTGATTCGCGTTTCTTCGGAGTTTAAAGATGTTTTGTTTGATGAGGCGTGTTTTGTGCGAGGGCTGGCTTGCCTCAGTTCTGTTGCCCTCCGGTTTGGTTTCCCGAATTTCGTGAGTTATCATAAAATCTATCTGTGTTGGCGTTTATTAATACCTTGAGCTGAAGACGATGTAGGCTGGTCTACTTGCTCATTGCGCATATTTTTAATATGTTCTAAGTCTTCTGCCAGAGCCATGAGTTCTTGGATGGATGTGAAGTCTTTTCGATGGATATACCATTGGTAATCTGGATGAGATTTCGTGAAGATTCTCTCTAGCTGTTGTTCTTTACTAAGGTTCGAATATCTCATAAGATTTTGTAGCGCAAGCATATAATCTTTAAAAGGCTCTCTGGTGCTTTGTTTGCGTTTATGGATTTCATCATCAAGTCTCTCGTAGTAATGTGTGGGGAGGAAAAATCTACAGAAATCTATCTTGTAACTACTCCAGGTACTCCAGAATTCATTATTATTTCGATACCAGGCCAACGCCCGCGCACACAAAAGTTCTGGCATTATTTTTGGGAGTTGGTCCAGTGCAATTCCGTACATTTGTGATAGCTTCTCAATGCGTTCTATTATTTCCAGTGGGTCATGTGTGCCATCGTACCGTAATCCCCACATTCTTACCTGATTGATAATTTGCGTCCTACATTCCATATCCGGAGTTTTAGGACGTTCATGATGGTCGTGCCCAAAACTGACACTTGGTTCTTCCTTAGCTGGAGATCTGGGCGGTTGTTTGTTTGCTGGAGGCTCCAGTTGCTTGGGTGGTGGTGGACTGGCTTAATGTTGTGTTTGTATTCCTATTAAACGTTCGAACTGTTCTGGACCCTGTTCCGTACCAAGGAATTTCGCCCATCGTCGTCTGAGCTCCTCCACATTTCCTGTGACATCTAATATAAATTCAGTCAGATATTGCAAAAGGTCATCACGTTTAAGGGAATATGTCCACGATGTTTTTAACATCTTTACTGTAGATATTTCAGTAAAATCTTGTTGATCGGAATATTCACAAGTTTTCAGTACTTTTCTAATATTCTGGTTCGTATCACTACCTAGTGTTCAAAAGTGTCTTGATATATTAATAAACTGTCCTTGTTTTTTTTTAAATCGTAGAGGTGGTTTTCATTAATTTTATATATTAATATAATTTTTAATTATCAAAAGAATTTACAGAATTTGAAATGAGTTCACTGCTTGTCATATAATAGACTATTTTCTGGGGAATTAAAAAAAAGGTTCAGCAATATTTTATGTTTATGCGTACCGTTCCTTTTTTTCTTTATTTTACAGTAGAAAATTCTGTATGTATTATTTTTGCGTTATTATTCATCTTCAGGCAAACTTGTTGATGGTATGTATTTGAAATATATATTTTTTTCCCCGCAATTTTTTTTTCACATTTGTGCAAAAAAATTTTCTGTACTCTTTGCATGGTCATGTAATCATCAAATTATTTCATTGTTTACAGAAAAGTTTTTTTTTCACAATTTGTCATTAGTCTCTAGGTTGAATTATTAAATCGTAATAACCCGCTCTCCTTACAGTAGGAAACTTTACGAAACCAAGCACTCGATCATGGTGAACTCTCTTTCATTTCATTGTCCCTGCTCGGGCGCCATTGTAACGACACATTCTTGCTCTATGCTGGGGCAGGCTCGCGGCTGCCAGGGTCCGTTACAAATATTTATATTTCTTCTGATGAAAGAGTAGAACCACCTTTAATTTTCTCTTTAATAATGTATTTATTCGCAGTTCTCTTAACCTAGCTGTATATCTCATTTATAACTAGCCTCTGACACCAAGTCACCGACAACACGCTTCCGTTAAACACACGTACGCAACACGAGTGGTTTCTCTAAATAAATGCTCTCGCCTGACACCGCGCTATATTTATAATTATGGGGAATTCGGTAGACGCTCTTTAGGCGGGAAAATAAAATTCTGACCCGACTCACGGTCGCTACCCACAGTCTAAACGCCGATTTGCTGCCACTGAGCGAATAAGATTCTGCATCAGCCTCAGCCCGCCGAAGTTAGACGTTCTCCTTTCGCTCTTACGCGCTAACCGCACTGGAGGGTCCCGTAGGAATCGCAGCACGGCGACGACGAACTTACAGACTTATAGTCAACGAGAGAGGGTGAAAAAGGTTCTATCCTGCCTACGAATGACAAAGCCCGCAGCAAGACACGGCAGAGGGAATTTCTTCTACTGGGGTGATGAATGAAATTCTATCTCACCCAATTAGAAGCGACCTATTTTACTTCGTTTGACTAGTTGAGTTAAATTGAATAATATTCTAAGTTAACTCTACACGTCTTACCAAGTTGCTGGCCGGCGACGCAATAATGCTCTACTTGTAAATCAACTATCTTATATTATTCCCTTGTGCATGTAGTGTCGTCGTTTACTTACGAATCTACAGCCTCATGGTGTTTGTTTACACATACATAAGTAATCCATCAGCTGTTGAGGACAGCAGTGTTGTAACATTTAATAATCTCTGATCTATGTTACCCTGATTTAGTGTCAGATGGCGCCGTATAACGGCCGCTAATATTTTAAATTTAATTTCTAAATTTCTATAGTATAAAGTATTATTTATCCATAAAAGTAAACTCAACATTAGTAATTCAATGTTCCAGGTTGGTTTAAAGTATAGTAACAATTCTTTTTCATGGTCTAATAACAAAATTACTTATTTCAAAATGGCAATAATACATAAGGAGAAGCAATGGCAAAGAAATAACTAACTTACATTATTCATGTGCACCAAAAACGAACTCTGACTTTTGGCTCGTCACATTGCCCCTCCTTTTCGGGTAATCAAAACAATAAATATTATGAAACATCCTTAGAATACAATAAGAAAATAAGAACATAATAAAAGTAAATAATAAAATTAATATTATTCCATTAGTGCTCAAAAATAAAAGAATTCATAAAAAATATTATGAGGTATGCAATACCCGATACTTACAAAAAATAAACAGAAAATAAATCAATAATAATTTATACGGTGTGGCCCGGCGCGTCCGGGCTTCATTCCGGCAATCGGTGGACTTCGTATTGCCCATTTTGTCTGTTGAGGACTTGGTAGCGTACTCCGCACACTTCGTTTAGGAACTTCAAGCGCTGGTTCGGTCTACGTCTTTGGAGGGCCTGTTCCACTTTAGCTATGACCTCTGGAGGGATGTCATCTACCCCCTTGTTTTGTGGTGCTGTTGTTGATGATGCTGATGATGATGGGGATAATGATGATGATGATGATGATGATGGTGAGGGTGGTGATGATTTTGGAGCGGATGTCGTAGGTGAGTCCGTAGTGGTCGTGGTATATCAAGTTTCTACCGACTCAGGCCGTAGTGGCGTACTTCTAACAGATGATGGCTCGAGTTGTGGCGGTAAACCATCGCTTCTCATAGGTACGAGCAGGCGTACCCTCATCACTCGCTCATGACATAAGAATCCGGCGTATTGATATCTTCGGTCTTCGAAGTTCAGACTACCTAGATCCCTGCGTTTTGGTGGTGTTGGCGGATGATAGTTTTCGTCCTCGGAACTAAGAGACGGTATCGATCGTGGTGAAGACGGGGTCCGGGGGTGTTGATCGACCCTCTGATCTTGATCGCCCAGGAATGTGCGTCGCATCTCTTCTGCCATGTCTCTTTCCAACCCTAAGACACGCAGGTACTCCTCGAATTCCTCTGCCGTTAATTCGTGGCTGTCGTCGGCTCTGGCGGGTGGACTGGCAGTAGCGGTGTTGTTACTAGCGGGTGGTGTACGGGTGCGTGTTGGTCGTGGCGTTGAGGCCCCGTCACCCACACGGAAACATGTATCTGGCTGGGGCCGTGTTTGTAGTCTGGCATTGTGTGATTTCGACCCTTTTCTGCCTCGCCTAGTAGTGGGAGTGTCATCATCAATAAAAGTGGTGCGCCTCTGCTTGGCCTGTTCTCGTTCCCACGATTTACGGAACTTTTTGCGGGCGTTCTCGAATTTTTCTTCCCTGTCGACTTTTCTTTTTCTTCTTATTTCGGTTGGTCGGCTGTTCCGATGTCTAGATGAAGTCAAAATGAGAAAACAACAACATGATTAGTAAAGAGACACTGGTATTGTGGTAAATACATATATTAAAATCGAACGAGGAATAATTATTTAAAGTATATACGGCTTAATTTCGCTGATGTGTGCAGTTCGAACTTCTCCGGTATCTTGGCTCTTTACTCCAACGATAACCGGGGAGATAAACTCATTGACAGTAAACGGTCCCCCGTATTTTGGGGCTAGTTTAGCCGCGAAGTTTTCGGTAGGTTTCGAGAGGGGGTGTTGTCTGATAAGTACCAAATCACCCACTTTTGGTTTCCACTGCCGACGTCGTAGGTTGTAATGACGTTGTTGGTCGACAGAGGCATTCGCTATGTTTCGTCGAACTATATTGAATATTTGTAGCATATCTTGAGCGTGAAGATTTGGTGGCCGATTTTCGGTGCCCGTACCAATCTTTATCTCATCGTAGAGGGATTTAGGTAGTCGTGGCTCCCGTCCTCGCGTAAGGAACGCCGCTGAGTATCCGGTTGTCTCCGATATACTGGTACTTATCGCGAGCGTGATTTCTGGGAGGTATTCGTCCCATTTATTATGTTGCTGTTCTGTAAATTGAGCGATCATAGTTTTTATTGTACGATTGGCTCTCTCGGTGGGATTTTCTCTAGGTGTATACGGAGCGGTAAACTGTTGGTGCACTCCTAGTTCTATTAGATATTTCTTGACTAATCGTGATGTGAACTGTGTGCCATTATCTGTAATCAGTACTTTAGGGACCCCATACCTGGCGACAATACGTTCCCGAAATGCTTTTATCAAGCCTTCGGAGGTGGCTTTTCTTAACGGTATTAGCTCATTCCATTTTGTGAATTTGTCGAAAAATACGAGAAGCATCGTGCATCCGTGCTTAGAACGTGGAAGTGGACCTACAAAGTCTGCGCATACGGTTGCCCAGGGTTCCTCTGGGACGTGTGTGAGCATTTCTCCTGCGGGTCGTTGTTGCATGACCTTATGTCGTTGACATGATTCATATTTTCTTACATACTGGCTAATGTTTCGAAACATCTCCGGCCAATAACAACGCAGGGCAATTCTGTTTCCAGTCTTGCGTATACCAAGATGTCTGGCGGTTGCGTGATCGTGATTCTCCTCTAAGATGCGAGGTCTCAATGGGGTGGCAACACACAATTTCCAAGGATTTGAATCGTGGTCATCTAGACCACGTGGCAAATGTCGATATAGTTGACCATTCACAATACTATAATCTGGAAATTTCTCTGGTTGTTCACTTAATTCTCTTGTCCTTTTACTTAGCCATGGGCATGTTATGGGGGTTCGGTGGGTGCCTGCAACGTGCAATGTTTCTCGGGGTTGTCGTGATAAGGCGTCGGCCACCGTGTTCTGCTTGCCCTTTCTATATTTGATGGTGCAGTTCGAGCGCCCACCTCGCTAAGCGTCCGGCTGGGCTCTCAATAGAGTTCAGCCACTTCAGTGATAGGTGATCCGTCATGATGATAAAAGCATAACCCTCTAAGTAGGCTCTCATTTTCCGTAGTCCCCAAACAATGGCCAGGCATTCCTTTTCTGTTGTGGAATAATTCTGTTCAGCCTTGTTTAGGTGACGGCTGGCGTAGGCAATTACTCGTTCCGACCTTTCCAGCTCTTGGGTCAATACTACCCCCAATCCGTAGTCACTGGCGTCGGTTTGTAGCGTAAACGTTTCATTGAAATCGGGACAGGCCAACACGGGTGCCTCCGTTAATTTCTGTTTAAGGATTGTGAATGCTCCTTGTTGCGCAATACCCCAGCACCAATGCTTGTCTTTTTAGTTAGCTGTGTGAGTGGTTGTGATATTGTTGCAAAGTCCGGGACAAATCTTCTATACCAGGACGCTACTCCTAGAAAACTGCGTAGTTCTTTTACATTCGTCGGTGGCGGTATCTCCTTTATGGCGGCTATTTTCTCGGGGCCTGTTTTGATCCCCTCACCGCTTACAACATGACCAAGATATTTCGTTTCGCGTTTGAAAAAATCACATTTGTCAGGGTTGATTCGCAGATTTGCAGCCCTTAATCTTCTGAAAACTTCCTTCAAATTTGACAAATGTTCATTAAGGGTTGCCCCAATTACGATAATGTCGTCCAAATACGCAAAGGCGTGTGGCTTCATATCGGCCCCAATCACGCTCTCTAAGGCCCTCTGAAAAGTAGCGGGTGCGGAATGCAGCCCGAATGGCATAGCACGCCATTGATATAGCCCTCTGCCGGTTACGGCGAAAGCTGTATATTTCCTACTACCTTCCTCCATGGGGATTTGCCAATAACCATCTTTAAGGTCAAGGCTACTTACGTATTTGGCATTTCTTAGTGTATTCAAAATTGTATCTATTCTAGGTAACGGATAAGCATCAGGTACTGACCTTTGATTTAACTGCCTGAAATCCATACACATCCTCCAGGAGCAGTTCTTCTTCTTGGCGAGAGTTATGGGAAAACTATATGGGCTTTTGGAAGGCTCGATGAATCCTTGCGCCAGTAGTTTGTTAACCTCCTCGTCAATTATGGCTTGCATAGCAGGGTTTCGAGGCGCATACCTTAGTTTGATGGGACGATCGTCCTTCATTACTATTTTATGGGATACAATATTCGATGGGCCCTTGATGTTGTTAAATTTATTTAGTTCGGTCACTAGAAAGGTTTTTACTCTGTTCTGATCCTCTGCGTCTTGGCTTTCAATGGTAACATTAGGGGTTAGCGTTGGTGAATGAATGGATCTTGCTTTTGGGTCGCTAAAGACACCGGTATCATTGTGCCGGAAACCTTGGTGTTTCCCTGACGTTCTGTTGTACAATTCTTGAAGGTGCAATTAGTAGACAGTCCCGCACAGCTTATAGTAGCGTCGAAACTTCGCAAAAACTCCAGGCCTAGAAGAAGATTTTCACTACATCCCGGCATTAGATAAAACACACACTTCTTAGATTTCTTTCCCAGGGTAACACGATATCGTACACCCTGCGTCACCTTCGTCATAGACCCGTCGGCTAAGAACACTTCTAGTTGTCGTTTGACTATTTTGGGCTTACCTCGTAATTTTGGAAAAATCTGGATAAATAAAATTTCGCCAGGCTCCAGTATCGATTGTAGCGGTGATCAGTTCATCCCCGATAATTATTGTTGCCGTGATTCGCGTTTCTTCGGAGTTTAAAGATGTTTTGTTTGATGAGGCGTGTTTTGTGCGAGGGCTGGCTGGCCTCAGTTCTGTTGCCCTCCGGTTTGGTTTCCCGAATTTCGTGAGTTATCATAAAATCTATCCGTGTTGGCGTTTATTAATACCTTGAGCTGAAGACGATGTAGGCTGGTCTACTTGCTCATTGCGCATATTTTTAATATGTTCTAAGTCTTCTGCCAGAGCCATGAGTTCTTGGATGGATGTGAAGTCTTTTCGATGGATATACCATTGGTAATCTGGATGAGATTTCGTGAAGATTCTCTCTAGCTGTTGTTCTTTACTAAGGTTCGAATATCTCATAAGATTTTGTAGCGCAAGCATATAATCTTTAAAAGGCTCTCTGGTGCTTTGTTTGCGTTTATGGATTTCATCATCAAGTCTCTCGTAGTAATGTGTGGGGAGGAAAAATCTACAGAAATCTATCTTGTAACTACTCCAGGTACTCCAGAATTCATTATTATTTCGATACCAGGCCAACGCCCGCGCACACAAAAGTTCTGGCATAATTTTTGGGAGTTGGTCCAGTGCAATTCCGTACATTTGTGATAGCTTCTCAATGCGTTCTATTATTTCCAGTGGGTCATGTGTGCCATCGTACCGTAATCCCCACATTCTTACCTGATTGATAATTTGCGTCCTACATTCCATATCCGGAGTTTTAGGACGTTCATGATGGTCGTGCCCAAAACTGACACTTGGTTCTTCCTTAGCTGGAGATCTGGGCGGTTGTTTGTTTGCTGGAGCCTCCAGTTGCTTGGGTGGTGGTGGACTGGCTTAATGTTGTGTTTGTATTCCTATTAAACGTTCGAACTGTTCTGGACTCTGTTCCGTACCAAGGAATTTCGCCCATCGTCGTCTGAGCTCCTCCACATTTCCTGTGACATCTAATATAAATTCAGTCAGATATTGCAAAAGGTCATCCCGTTTAAGGGAATATGTCCACGATGTTTTTAACATCTTTACTGTAGATATTTCAGTAAAATCTTGTTGATCGGAATATTCACAAGTTTTCAGTACTTTTCTAATATTCTGGTTCGTATCACTACCTAGTGTTCAAAAGTGTCTTGATATATTAATAAACTGTCCTTGTTTTTTTTTAAATCGTAGAGGTGGTTTTCATTAATTTTATATATTAATATAATTTTTAATTATCAAAAGAATTTACAGAATTTGAAATGAGTTCACTGCTTGTCATATAATAGACTATTTTCTGGGGAATTAAAAAAAAGGTTCAGCAATATTTTATGTTTATGCGTACCGTTCCTTTTTTTCTTTATTTTACAGTAGAAAATTCTGTATGTATTATTTTTGCGTTATTATTCATCTTCAGGCAAACTTGTTGATGGTATGTATTTGAAATATATATTTTTTTCCCCGCAATTTTTTTTTCACATTTGTGCAAAAAAATTTTCTGTACTCTTTGCATGGTCATGTAATCATCAAATTATTTCATTGTTTACAGAAAAGTTTTTTTTTCACAATTTGTCATTAGTCTCTAGGTTGAATTATTAAATCGTAATAACCCGCTCTCCTTACAGTAGGAAACTTTACGAAACCAAGCACTCGATCATGGTGAACTCTCTTTCATTTCATTGTCCCTGCTCGGGCGCCATTGTAACGACACATTCTTGCTCTATGCTGGGGCAGGCTCGCGGCTGCCAGGGTCCGTTACAAATATTTATATTTCTTCTGATGAAAGAGTAGAACCACCTTTAATTTTCTCTTTAATAATGTATTTATTCGCAGTTCTCTTAACCTAGCTGTATATCTCATTTATAACTAGCCTCTGACACCAAGTCACCGACAACACGCTTCCGTTAAACACACGTACGCAACACGAGTGGTCTCTCTAAATAAATGCTCTCGCCTGACACCGCGCTATATTTATGCTTATGGGGAATTCGGTAGACGCTCTTTAGGCGGGAAAATAAAATTCTGACCCGACTCACGGTCGCTACCCACAGTCTAAACGCCGATTTGCTGCCACTGAGCGAATAAGATTCTGCATCAGCCTCAGCCCGCCGAAGTTAGACGTTCTCCTTTCGCTCTTACGCGCTAACCGCACTGGAGGGTCCCGTAGGAATCGCAGCACGGCGACGACGAACTTACAGACTTATATTGAACGAGAGAGGGTGAAAAAGGTTCTATCCTGCCTACGAATGACAAAGCCCGCAGCAAGACACGGCAGAGGGAATTTCTTCTACTGGGGTGATGAATGAAATTCTATCTCACCCAATTAGAAGCGACCTATTTTACTTCGTTTGACTAGTTGAGTTAAATTGAATAATATTCTAAGTTAACTCTACACGTCTTACCAAGTTGCTGGCCGGCGACGCAATAATGCTCTACTTGTAAATCAACTATCTTATATTATCCCCTTGTGCATGTAGTGTCGTCGTTTAACTTACGAATCTACAGCCTCATGGTGTTTGTTTACACATACATAAGTAATCCATCAGCTGTTGAGGACAGCAGTGTTGTAACATTTAATAATCTCTGATCTATGTTGCCCTGATTTAGTGTCAGATGGCGCCGTATAACGGCCGTTAATATTTTAAACTTAATTTCTAAATTTCTCTAACATAAAGTATTATTTATCCATAAAAGTAAACTCAACATTAGTAATTCAATGTTCCAGGTTGGTTTAAAGTATAGTAACAATTCTTTATCATGGTCTAATAACAAAATTACTTATTTCAAAATGGCAATAATATATAAGGAGAAGCAATGGCAAAGAAATAACTAACTTACAGGATTCATGTGCGTCAAAAACGAACTCTGACTTTTGGCTCGTCACAATATATATATAAATAAATATATATACATATATATATATATATATATATATATATATACATATATTTATATATATATATATATATATATATATATATATAAATATATATATATAAATATATATATATATATATATATATATATATATATAAATATATATATATATATATATATATATATATATATATATATATTTATACATACATATATATTTATATATATATATATATATATATATACATATATATATATATATATATATATATATATATATATATATATACATATATATATATATATATATATATATATATATATATATATACATTGTTTTGTATTGATGTATTGTTGTATTTGACTTATTATAAATACTTCATTTAAATAAGTTTTTACTGTAAGACTTTTTCAATGTTTGATAGGGCTTTTCGCGTTTTTATTATACTGTTGAGAATTTCCTTTTTTATTTTAGTTAATATAATTTATAAGATAATATGCAATAAGATTTTAGCTTTAAGAATATTACAAACATTGAAAAAATAAAAAGACTGAATTGCTTAAAAATTTTTGTGTATTTATTTGATATAAAAACATTTATAATATATATATATTTATATAATATAATATGTATATATGCAATACATTTAAGCATATGTATTATTTTAATTTATAATGCTTTCAAGTTGCTAAATAAATTAAATAGTGCAATATAAACTAATTAAAAAATTGACAACTAAATGTTCTTGCACTTGTTTTGCTACGGCGGATGGCGCATCTTGGATTGGGGAACTACTGGATGTTTGAATATCCAAAAACTGATTTTTGGTTAGGTTCACTTGCTCTTCTAAGTGAATATTATGTAATACTGCACATGCATTGACAACTCCCCTACAAGAACTGAATGACCGAAACTAATACACACACAATATATTTACCTACACATTTATAAAATATTTTTTTCACAAAACATATGGTTCTCACTACTGATGGAGTCCTACATCAACGCTGACAAATGTACGTGTCATAGTTTTATGTTTGACATTTTTATATAATTTTTCAGTTGTAGTGCAATATACATGGAAGAAAATTAAATAGTTTTTAAATTTAAATAATTTTGGCTGCAATATACTTACCACGTAAACACCTGTAATTATATGTTTATTAATAATAATAAAATATTAAAGGTGGCAAATGTAATAAAAAACATGTGTCTTAAGCAGGAACTGTTGCGCGACGAGCAGAACCCACTATATAAGAAGGATATTTCGATCAACTCAGTGATAATTGTGAGTATTAAAAAGTCCTGATCTTTGCTTCTCATTTGTATTAAAATCTTTGATATTTACTAGGTCACATCAAAACACTGATACTGGTGGAGTAAAAATGGAAACGTAAGTAAAAAATACATAATACATATGTACATATGTACATATATATATTTTGTTTGTATATAATTTTGTGTTGTGTTGTATTTAATTCTGTTTAGAAATAATAAATTTAATGTCAATAAAATAATGAAATTAAAATTAAACATGTTTTATTTCATCGAATTTGGTTAGGTTACGATTGTTGGCAATCCCATCATTTGGTGACACCATGCCCATCAGGCATGACTGTCAGCAGTGACACCATACCCATCAAGGGTGACCGGTCAGCACTGAAACCATACCAGTCATTAGTGAGACATTAGAGTAAGCAGAGAGAATATATATTTAACAGGCAATATTATTCACAAGTTAGAGAGGGATGCAAGATCACACGTACACAAAGTTTCTATCATTTTTCTCACATTGGCCTTAATAAATAAAGTGATAGAAACTTTGTTCTACGTGCTGATGGAAATGTTTTCAGGAGTGACAGGCATATGACCGGTCATATGATCGACACTGTTCTTATAGGGTCTTAGCGCAAATCCAGAATCATACAGGAGCATTCTTTGCTGAGATAAACATCTCCAAGTTGATTTCAGAAGGCTAAAATTGTTTCTACTGGATTGCGTACTTTACATAATGCCACATTGTAGCGGAATTTAGGGCTACCCTCTGGTTGATTTGTTAGTGGTGTTATCAGCCACGGCTCTAATGGATAGCCTGAGTCACCTGTAGATAATTTTTTTTTTATTTGTTAAGCTATTTTAAAATTTTTTTATTTTAAATTCACCTATCAAAAACATATTATGATCTCCATTTTCAAAATTTCGCTGCATAACTCTCCGTACAGCAGAACAGCTCCATATGTAGGAATCATGCAGTGCCCCAGGATACTTTGCGTTTACATTTAAAATTTTAAGATTTGGATCACATATCTATAAGATTAATATTAGGGGATATATGTATGTATGTATAAAAGCACTTATAAGATTTTGCTCTTACCATTTGCACGTTAATAGAGTGGTAGCCGTTGTGGTTGACATAGGCCTCTTCGTGTATTTTTGGGGCTAAAATGGAGATATGCGTGCAATAAATAGCTCCAATAGTGCAAAAGGTAGTCGCATAGAAACGTGAAGTCGCCAGCACCTGCAAAAAATTACTTTTTATAATTATCTGAATACATGTATGTATGTATACATATATACCTGTTTTTCAGACGATAACGCAGTGATCCTAGAACCTTTTAGAAGACCACCAAGTTTGCCTCTTCAACCAATTCGGGACTTAAGCGATAGAGTTTTTTAAATTCTGCTCCCGCCAACTCAAAAGGATTATCTAAGTCACGAACATCATGCCGGTTGACTGCAGGAGCACTATCAACTGGATCATTATCAAATAAATTGTAGGCTGACTACTCAAAAGCCATTAAATATTTTTATTAATATTATAATTTATTATTTATATATAGAAACACTTTAAACAGCACCAAAAATGTTGTCGTTAATAAACCACAATTTATGTCGACAAAAATAACAACTTAAAACAGTTGACTCAAACAATAACAAGTGTTGTTAAAAGCAGTGCAGAATAGCAAAATCGTTATATTTTAATTCTTTAACAATAACAACTTTTGTTATAAAACGATATAGAATAGCGCTACAGTTGTGGAATAAAATGTAAGAAAATAAAAAAGGAAAATTGGTCAGTCAGTTCTTCTTGTGACTTTGATATTGCTTTAGGCTTCCCATTTATTAATGTGGAAGTTCGAATTAAATGTCTTTAGTTATTCTAAGAAATGTTGGGTAAAGGTTCCCTGATGATCTGCATTAGCCCCAGTGAAATGCGCATAGGAACTAGCTAGAATCCTTCAACTGATCAATTTGAATTTTTTAATACGAATTTGGGAAAAAAGAACTAGCACATAATTAACAAACATAAACATAAACTAATTTAAATATGCAAGTGCTTGTGCAAAATAAAACAACTTATGTTGTCAACACTCTAAATAAATTGTTTTTATATTAAAACAATTATTAGTTGTTGTTCTTTATTTTTCTTACATCTACAATTTGAGTCGGCAAAAACCAACCAGTTTTGGAATAAAACGTAAGAAACTAAAAACGGAAAATTGATCAGTGAGTTCTTGCTGTGACTTTGATATTGTCTTAGGCTTCCCATTTATTAATGTGAAAGTTTGAAATAAATTTCTTTAGTTATTCTAAGAAATGTTGGTTAAGGGTTCCCTGATGATCTGCATTAGCCCCAGTGAAATGCGCATAGGAACTAGCTAAAATCCCTCAAATGATCAATTTGAATTTTTTAATAAGATATTGGGAAAATAGAACCAGCACATAATTAAAATTAAAGAGTTTAAAAAACCCCCAAAACATAAACAAATAAATATTTGTTGATTTCTTTGAACATAAGTCATTAAACACAATAACGACAGCATACACGAATACCGACTACAATTCCGTTGGCTACAGTCGTCGCCTCGCAGTCAACTACTTTATTATTTTTATTATATCGTCGTTATATTAGTACACTTACTAAGGGCATCAACGTCCTGCATCCTGTTACCCGATCGATGTTCGAAATCGTATTCAAAATTCTGAAGATCCAAGGCCCACCTAGCAATTCTCTGGTTAAGTTTCCTTTTGTTTAATGTCAGTGCCAGAGAATTGCTGTCCGTTACAATATCAAACTTTCTTCCCTGAAGGTATATTCGAAAACGCCTCGATGCGTAAACTATCGCCAATGTCTCAAGCTCGAAGCTATATACTTCGACTAAGTGTCTGTAGTCCGTTTTGAAAAATAAAAAATTGGATGAAATTTTCCATCGGACTTCTTCTGCAATAGGACAGCTCCAAAATCAACAGAGGTCGCATCACAATGAAGCTCAGTATTACCCCTCGGATCATAAAGTGCCAGTACCGGGATTCCATAAGTTTTGTTTGTAGTAATTCAAATGCACCTAGTTCAGCCTGCCAAACTTAAACTCCTTGCCCTTCTTTATCAGATCATACAGCGGTTTCACTAATATCGAAAAATCCTTAACTAACCGTCTCAAATAAGAGCACAATCTAAAAAAGCTTCGTACTGAGTGAATCTTATCCAGTACAGGAAAATCCCTAATGGCGTCCAAAGCTTTCTCATCAGCCCTAATACCGTCCCCATTTACTCTATAGCCCAGGTATCTAGCAGAAGTCTGAAAAAGTTCGCACTTATCTTTAATCAAAATACATTCTTAAGTCCCCTGTCTCCTTTCTTACTAGAAAAATAGATGATGCATACTCTGACTCAATCGGTCTGATGTAGCCACTCACTAAATATTCGTCTAACAACTTTTGTATCTCTGTCTTCTCCGCGTATGATAGTCTTCGTGGTCTGCATCTAAATGAATTATCATTTGTTAAACTTCATCTAATCAAACTACACATCCCATGTCTGGACGGACGTACCGGTAGCACATAATTGTCACTATATATACAAGCCAGCTTACGTCTGTCATTATGGATAATACCATCCCCTATTATAAAACCAAATTCAGGAGTCTCACCAACATCAATAGACAAAATTGCCCTCTCAAAATCATCATCACGTCCCAAATCCGTTTCCCTATCCCACACCGTAAATTTAAAACCAGATTTCCTCAAGAAATCCCTTCCTAAAAAACAATCATACGGTCCTATCGGAAACAGCCAACATCTACAACCCAATAACCCTTTCCCCAATATCCATAAAACATTCAAATTTGCCATAAACATCTAATTCACTCCCATTTATTCCACGAAAAGTATTATTAAAACATAAAAGATAATTTAAATCAATAAATTTCAAAACACTCGCCATTCTCACAAAACTGATAACGATACCGGAATCCAATAGGCACTCTAAAGAAAATAAATTATTAAGACTAAAGTCTAATAATAACATAAAATACCTTACATAATCATCGCCTTGAATAAGTTGTACAGCAGGTTT
Source organism: Linnaemya vulpina (assembly GCA_963675445.1). NCBI lineage: Eukaryota > Metazoa > Arthropoda > Insecta > Diptera > Tachinidae > Linnaemya > Linnaemya vulpina. Next base: position 60,227,825 of record OY776278.1, on the reverse strand, counting down.
CTTCTCTGAACAATCAGCTACTCTGTGCTGTATACTACCACATCCGTAACAGGCTCCCATCAGGCGCTTTGGCTTCTGGCAATTGGAAGCATAGTGACCAATTGAAATAGAGTTGTAGGATCTGATTTTATCACCCCTCCCTCGGTTGCCTTTCCATTCCTCCATTGGAGTCGTGAATTTGTTTTGAGCTCGATTTTCGAAAATGCCTGTAGCAATTGCATCTTACTGGTTTAGCACTGCAGACTTGCCTGTACTCTTAGTTGGGTGTCAGGAATACCTTCAATGAATACCCATATTTCCACTTACATTCCTTGAAGTTTTTGCGCATGGTCAGTTTATTTTCCTTTCTTTGAAATATCTCTTCCATCTCATCAAGGATGCTTGCAGCTTACAGATCTACAAAATCTGGATTGGAGTGTAGCCGTATTTGCGTCTTGCCTTTTAACTTACACATCAAAAGTGTTTTCATCGTTTCCTCATCGACATTGTAGACTCCACAGATTTTTTAAATTATCCTGTCCACACCACTGGAAGCTTTTCGCCACCGTATTCCGGAATAATATCTTTTTATGTGTTAAAAGAGATTTTCATTTTTTGGAAACCTTGGAATTCATCCACTTGATTACCGGATATATTCTTTTCGTCCAAACCACGATTTCTCTCCGAATCTGCTATCATTCTCAGTAAATCGTTTTATCGCCGAAGCATTTCCTTTTCCCGATTAATCATTTCCAGCTTCTTCTTCTATATACTCACGAAATCATGTCCTATCATTTTCTTCCTTGCACCACTGTCTTTATCTGCACACACATCTGACCGTAAATCTCTATCACTTTGTTGACACTTATCACTTTCTTCCACAGACCGATCATTATCATCTAAACTTTCGCTATCATTTTCAGCATCTCTATAATTGTCCAGAATAACTATATTTGACGACTCATATGCTACTGGACAGTGCCTCTTACATCGGCTTGTACAGCATTTAATCGCGGTACTAGCGCACCCTTTGACGATAGCCCTAACTTTTGTAGCCAAAGACGCAGCTGCGCATATGTGTAGCCTGTACCTTCTCCATTTTTACTTTCACTTTTCATTCTTACTTTTAAGGAATATACTTATGTACATATGTTAAAAAGTTATTTCATTAAAAACAAATGTCTTTTCATCTTTTTAATTTAAATTCTTCTACAAAAAATAATTGTTTTCTTCTTTTTTTCTTCAAGCAATATTATTTATATTCTCTTTCTTTTATTTATAATTATTATTATATTTTCATGTTCAAAATATGATATTTATTTCTCAACACATAGAAAAAAACTTTATCCTTTATCCCACTTCTGAAATTGTAGCAGGTGCTATTATTATGTAATTTCTTAACTTCACGCTTTCATGTACCAAAAGATAATGATCACGTTTCCTTATTTCTTCTTTTTGGTTTCTCAAAAAACATGTCAACTTAAGACCTAAGTATGCCATGCACTTTTGTCTGTTATAGGCCTATTACAATGGCGTACATGTTGGCCTACATGCTCGACGGCGATGTTTACATTTTGCTATTAAGCTGGATGCACCCATAGTTTCAGTACAATATTGACGTTCTACAACATTTTTAGTTTTTCGAGAGTATGCTCTGAAGCGATTCACACACTTCGCGCATTTGTTCTGGAACATTAAGGCTACCATATGAAATAATTTTGTAAACTATGTTTATGAGTTTTACAATTGGGCAATACCACTATTCATTCACAATTTTCACCAGTTACATATTTTTTAATACCAAACAATACAAAACAAGTGCTCCGTATTTTATTAGATACACAAACAATATGATACAAGTGTGTTGTTATACATACAAAAGTATAAAACAAGTTCTGTGTTATACTATACATATGTACATAAAATATGTTGTGGCATCTCAGTTCTACTTCACTTAAGAAATTTAATTTTCTGACAGCACAGTTGCAATGTTTCGGAACGTGAATTAAAATTAAACCAATTCAGGTTCCGAAACATGTTACTCTCTTTCGCTATCTCTCGCACTCTCTAAAACAGAAACGCAAACTACATAAAAAAAAATTTTTCATAACATGAAATTTGTTCTGAAACCATGGGTGAATCCAGCTTTACACTATCGAACATACTTCAGTACCAGTGTGGCCATATAAAAATATTTTACAGCTAAACTGGCTTTAAAGTAATACTGTAGATACCCCTAAACTGCAAAATAATAATGCTAAAATTTTAATTTTATTAACTTGTGTTTCTTTAGTTAATATATTTTTATAATAGCTTATGTTTCATAATGATTCCTTATAAACAGTTATTGCGCACCATATCATTGAAACAAATTTATTAAAAAGTAACAGAATATATATTGAAGTATATGTACTTATATATGTACATTCATAAACAACATGAATATTCTTCCGCTTCTGATATATATTCTTATCACATTTTTTTAATAAAATCCTTCGTTATTTTAAAACTTGTCTAATATAAAGTAGCGAATTCATAGTGTTTACATCATTCTATTTCGAATTTTCGTTTTTATGAGATTCATGCCACTAAAAATGCGTTGCTAAATGAAAAAACCAAGAACTTCATTGCAAAAGTAGCTAATTGAAGGGATTTTCATTTAGTGCATTTTTATATTCGTATACATTTACCAAAAATTCAACTGAATTCTATTTTGTATGATTTTTGCTTAAGCTGATAAGGCCTTGGTTGTTGTAATGACAAAATAATTGACCGACGTTTCGTCAATTATTTGTTGACTTTATCAAGGGGTTTTTTTTGGGAAATCTGTTTTATTATTAAAAAAAACATTTGTTTTTAAATCTTACATTTATAAAAATTTTTTTGTTTGAAATTTTTTTACTTACAAACTGTGTCTGTTAAATTTTCATCAAAATAAAATATAAACTCCGAAGTGATACTTTCAAAGCAAAATCACAACTAATTAAAATTATTTCTTTAAAGCTACTTTGTCCTTTTTTATCTTTTGCTGAATGCGTAAGCTTTCTATTGTGTATCTCTTCTTTCCAATGTTCTCTTTGTCTAAAATCTTTACTTTTTCACAATCAGCTGTGTGTCCAGTGTGTGTTGTGATAGCGCTGTTGATTGTTTGTTTTTTCTATGTCCTTATTGTGTTCTTCCATTCTTGTTTCTAGATTTCTTTTTGTTGTTCCAATGTATATCATTTTACAGCTGTTGTTTTCGCTGCATTTGCACTTGATTTCATAGACTACATTGCATTGTTGTAGTTTTTTAATTGGCGCTTTTATTTTTGAGAATATTTTGTTTATTGTTGCGTTAGGTTTATATGCGAAATTGATATTGTTGTTTTTTTAAATATTTCTTATGTTTTTATTATCTGTTAATCCAGGGATGTAACTTATACTGTGATATGTCTTTTCTTCCTTTTCAGGTATGGATTTATTATCTATTATGTAATTATTAAGTTTTGTGTTAGCTTCGTCAATCATTTTGCTGATGAGTCTGTTGGGGAAACTGTTTTCTGTTAATATTTTCCTGATGCGTTTAGTGTTCTTTTTGTGAAATTGTTTGTCGCTGAGATGGAGAACTCTACTGATTAAGCTTTTGGCAGTGTTGATTATATGATGTCTCGGTTGTGTAGAGTTATAATTTATTATTCCGGAAGCGGTATCTTTTTCATACCAGTCTATTGTTAGTCCGTTGTTTTTTCTGTGTATTTTGGTGTCCAAATATGTAATTGTACTATTTTCCTCTATCTCTATGGTGAATTGTATTTTTGGATGAAAAATATTGAATGCTTTTAAAATTTTTTCTTTTTCGTCAAATTTTACTATAGCTAATAAGTCATCTACATATTTTGTTATGTATTTTAGTTGGGTATTTTCCACACTAAGTTTCTTTAGAGTTTCGTCTAACAAGTTGTAAAGTACTAATTCTGCGATTGTTGGAGAAAGTGGATTCCCCATCGGCATGCCAAATATCTGATTGTAGATTTCGTTTTCATATATAAAATAATTGTTTGTACAGAGACAAAATTTCAGAATTTTTTCAAATAGGGACCTGGACATTTTAGTGTAGTTTTTGATGTCCGTCCATTTTTGCATAATTTAGGTTATTGCTTTGTTCACTGGGATGTTGGTGAATAGTGAAACGACATCTAGTGAGATCAGTATTTCTCCTTGCTCTATCAACTGAATTCTTTTTAACCATTCAGGCGTGCATGTTGCGTACCAAATCTCCCGGTGTAACAGCATGTCGTGCGACATGTTGGTCGGTTTTAAAAAATTTTTGATTTTGTGATGTTCGCGGCGTACCAACATACTGCTGTAATAACGTATCGGACTTACTTCATGTAAAAATTCAGTTCACTTGTTGCCGTAGACGTTGCTGTGCGTTGATCGGAAAGTTGCAAAAAAAATGTCATTCAGTAACGTTAGTTTCTGGGAAGAATTAATAGAATTATATAAAAAACTGCCGTAATTGTGGAAAAATAAAACATCAGATTTATACCACAATTGGCAATTAAATATTATTAGGTACAATAAATTAAATTGTATCTTCGTTTTCCTCTTCTTTTCCTCCTGTATTTAATTAATAACCATCGCCACTACAACTTTCCGCATCAATGTATACTGAACAGCAGTGTCGCTATTTTGCGGGTAGATATAACATTTATTTTCAAATTTAGCTGTATTTCATTTGCACTTAGCATATAAAAAATGTATATATATATATATATATATATATATATATATATATATATCATTTTTTGCATTCTTTATTTTAATCAAAAGATTTATTTATTCAAAATAGTAAGTAATCTTAATTTCAAAATCTGTAAAAGCAATTACAGCTTCGGAGTATCAGTGTCAGAAACTAAATTCATATGAATGGTTAAATAGGAATTCAACAGTTGACTTTTGGTAAGTGTGTATGAATATAAAAATGAAAATCCCTTCAGCAAGTTAGCCAATTTTGCAATGAAGTTCTGGCTTTTTTCATTTAGCAACGCGTTTTTAGTGGCATGAATCTCAAAAGAACGAAAGGTAGAAAAAGAATGATGTAAGCGCTATGAATTCGCTACTTTATAAAAGGGAAGTTTTAAAATAACGAATGATCTCATTAAAAAATTTGATAAGAATATATATTATAATGATATTTCGAACGAAGCCGAAGAATATTCATTGGATGACGTATTTGATTTATAATTTTAAAATATGTTATACAAATTGTATTGAAATACTAATTAAAAGCCATTTATGGTTGAAGTTACTTTGACTTTTTGTTAATATTATAATAATTTAATGTGTGTTCTTTACAAAAACCTTTTTGATGAATGTACATATATATGTACATATATTTCAATATACACTCATTTTGTTACTTTTTAATCAGTTTGTTTCATTGAAATGATGTGCAATAACTGTTTATAAGAAGCATTATGAAAAATAAACCATTTATAAAAATATATTAACTAAAGTAACAAAAGTTAATACATCTAAAATTTTAGCTTTGTATATTGGAAGTTTAGGAATCTTTAAAGCATATTTAAGCATTATTTTAAAGCCGATTTAGCTATAAAAATTTTTGACATGGCCACACTCGTATTGAAGTTTGTTCGACAGTGTAATAGCGAAACGTAAACTTCGCCGTCGAGCATGTCGGCTGACATGTACGCAAGTGTAATAGCCCTATTATAAGCCTATTACACTGGCGTACATGTTGGCCAACATACTCGACAACGTACCAAATCTCCTGGTGTAATAGCATGTCGTTAGACATGTTGGTCGGTTTTCAAAAATTTTTGATGTCGTGGCGTACCAACATACTGGTGTAATAACGTGTCGGTCGTACTTCATGTAAAAATTCAGTTCACTTGCTGCCGTTGTCGTTGACGTTGCTGTGAGTTGATCGGAAAGTTGCAAAAAACGCAGGTTATACAGATAGGACACGGAAATCCGGCCAGATCGTATATTCATGAGTGGCATTCCTAATGGCAATACCTTTTTAACCCCTCATTTGGTGAAGGACGGTAAGATATTGTTCATTGTACAATAATCAGGTAACACCACTAGTACAACAAATAACAACACCAAAAAACACACCTATTTTGTTGGTAGAATAGTACCAAAAAAAAGGTTGTCAAAAACATTTGTGTTTGTGTTCAAAATTAAATTACCCCTTTCATCCCCATACTCCTGTATATAGTTTAGGAGTGTATGGCGGCTAGCAGGATAGGTAATTTGCGGTTTATTGAATCGACAATGGACTAGAGAGTGTATCTTGATATTTTAAAGGGAAATCTTAAGCAATGCGCAGCAAAGCTTGGTCTTGGGAACAATTATTTATTTCAACAACTTCATGAGCCCAAGCATACTGCAGATATTGTTAAGCTTTGGCTGCTTTATAATTTGCCAAAACAGTTACGTACGCCTCCCCAGTCTCCGGATCTGAATCCCACTGAGCATTTATGGGATTTTTTAGAACGAAAAATCCGCCAGCACGTTGTTACTTAAAAAATATGCTACAAGAAATTTTGCAATCGGAATGAGAAAAAATATCTCGTCAGGAACCCCTAAAACTTGGCCGTTCAATGCAAAAGAGATTGGCTATAGTGCTCAACCGAAAAGGCTATCCAACTACTTATTAAGTTAGTTACAATAATGTTTATCTTATTAAAAAAAATGGCATTTTATTGGTCAAGGCACTTTTGTACGCAGACTTTTTCTTAGCATATTTTTCTATAATAATACTTTCTTTTCCATTTATTTGGTATGATTCTTGAATTTTCTGTTATGGGGCTTGTTTAAAGCATGAAAAAATATTAGTTAATAAAACTAAAGTGCTAATTTTTAATAGATTTTACGGTAACTTATGTTTAACCACATTATCTTAGCTTTATTTGCATGTACGCAGACTTTTTCTAGTATATACATATATATATACATATATATACATATATATATATATATATATATATATATATATATATATATCCAGATCAAATAAGTGATCCTGAATTATACGATGTTGTTGTGCAAAATATGATACATGGTCCATGCACAGCCCTCGTCATATGCTTGAGTACGCGATTAGATAACTAAGAGTTGTTTGGTGGTGCGTTGATTTTATTGATATTTATTGTTTATTCCTAGATCGGCAGCTGCCGATAAAATTAACGCTTGCTTAAAGTCTTAATATATATTTAGATTTGTTAAAATATCGAAAATCACTATCAACGTTCGTGTTCAGTTGCAGAATGATCCATCTGCTGATAAGTTATCTAAGCAATTGCCGAAAATTGGGAACGGTGCAATGCCCATTGATGACACTGGATTGATAACATTGCCAAATGATTTTTGCCGTTTCGTACAGTCAAAAGAGAAATTTATTGAATGTGTTTTCACTTACATGACACAACAATATACATGCCATGCATGGTTGAGTGCCAGAGCAATTTTAGCGGCAAAGAACAAAGATGTTACTGAATTAAACATGGCTATACAATCCCTGGCGAAGTGGTGTTGTACAAGTCTGCCGATACTCTTACCAATGAAGAAGATGTTCTTAACTATCCAACAGAATTTTACAATTCGTTGGATTTACCAGGATTGCCTCCGCATAATCTCCAATAGAAAATTGGGGCCACTATTATTATGCTTCGTAATATCAATCAACCCCGTTTGTGTAATGGTACAAGACTTGCTATTAAAAGGTTGATGTCTTATGTAATTGAAGCTACTATTTTAACTGGAAAATTAAAAGGCGAAGATGTATTCATTCCACGTATCATAATGATTCCGTCTGATATACCATTTGAATTTAAAAGACTTCAGTTTCCTGATCGCCTTGCGTTTGCGATTACCATTAATAAGGCGCAAGGCCAATCTTTAGAAATTTGTGGACTGAATTTAGTGTATCCAGTTTTGTCACATGAACAATTCTATGTAGCCTGTTCCCGCGTTGGCAAACTATCGGTTTTGTATATTTACACCGAAAATGGAAAAACAACAAATGTTGTTTACCACAAAGCTTTACAATAAAAGCAATTTATCACTGATTGAAATGAATTCGAATTAATTTTTTATTTCCTTTTTTGCACTACGAAGTGTGCAGGGGGTTCGCTAGTTCTACACAGTTCGTGAGTTACTGCAATACTTTTTTAAAAATTTTATTGAAAATAGGGCGCAGCAAGCAATTATCTCAACAAGGTAAAATTAAAGCTTTTAAAGAAACTGACTAAGGTGATATATACATATGTCGCAAAAAAGCTTTGTAAAAAAGTATTGCAGTATCTCACGAACGTTTATATGGGTACTGGTGTTACCTGACTATTGTACCATGATATTGCTTTTCATAATTCTATCTTTGTTTTTCTCACCGCTTAAACGTCAAAAATTTATGGGTTAAAAAATATTTTTGCAAGCAAAAGGCGTTTACTTTTATTAAAATTGAGAAATTTGCTCCCTTTTCTAAACTTTGCTTGAATTTATTGTGTTTCAAAATAGCAAAGTGATAAAGATTGCTATTCTGTGATAAAGATAAGTGTATTGAGTATAATCCTAGCTTTTTAAGTGGCATTTTTCTTCAAATATAACCTGTGCTGAAAAAATTTTAGAAATAATATAAGTAATAATTATGGTAAAATTTATGAAGAAAAATAAAACAAAACCTATATTTCAGGAGCCGCAAATGTATTGTGGGTTGCCAAGATTTTCAGAAGCTCCATAGGTTTACGAAAAATCTGAAAAGGTAAGTGTATGATAGATATAAACATCTTCAGGAAAAATGTGAGTGGGAGATAGTGCTTGGAGTTGATTCAGGACAAGCAGTATTTGCACTCATAATTTTCCCTTTATAGTTTTGTGCATGAGTAAATTATGTATTAAGTTTTCTAACATTAATACAAAATAGTTATTGTAGAAAGTGTATATGTTTGTCTGTATCGAAATTGTGAAAACTAACCCAACAGTATTTCCAAGTGCACATAACAATGGTATGATATGCAGATGCATGAATATAGACATCCTCAAGAAAATTGTTATGTGTTTTTTGTAATACTGTGTGTTGGTTTATTTATTAACATTCAGACAAAATAGTGTTTCTTAAAAGTTTTTATATGTTTGTCTGTATGAAAGTTAGGAAAATAAACCTAACAGTGTTTCCAAGTGCACAATAACATAATGGTATGGTCGGCAGATGCATGAATATGGAGATCATCAAGAGAATTTTTTCGTGATTTTTAATACTGAGTGTTGATTTTTTTTAAACATTCAGACAGATTAGTGTTTTTAAAAGTGTTTATATGTTTGCTGTATGAAAATTAGGAATACTGTGTGTTGGTTTTTTTAAACATTAAGATAAAATAATGTTTGGTAAAAGTATTTCTCCGTATGGAAATTAGGAAAACCAACCCTTTGACAGTATTCACAAGTGCACACTAACACAAAGGACAGACTAAAGTAAAAGTCAAGAGGAAACAAGTTTGTTGTTTGCAGACACATAAACATTTACAGACTTAAGGTACCAACAGACGACATGGTTTTTACATGTGTTTTTTAAGCTTTCGATTCGTATGTTTTTCTTTATGTCTGTCAATATTGGTTAATTTACATAAGTTTTATAATTTTTGGTCACAAACGTACATGTAGTATCACACATGACATCGGTCAAGTTTATTGAGAACAGCTGATTGCCCAAAAATTTTAATTTTTTTTTGCTAAAAGTGTTTGCGAAAGCTAGCTAATAATTTTTTGTGAAATGAATTTGAGTGATAAGAAGATTGCACTGTGGGGTATTGTTTCAATTATTGCAGCATTAAAACTTAAAAGAAAAAAAGAAAACTAAAAGAGAGCGAATTACTTGGAGCCAAAAATGGTTGCTTCACCGAGACTCCGGACTCTGTTTTGCATCAATGCTTATTAATGAGCTGCGATTGGAGGATGAAAAGGCATTTCAAAACTTTACAAGAATGTCTTACGATTCATTTAATGAATTGCTGGAAAAAGTGTCTCCCTTTATCTCAAGGCATGACACTGAAATCTGTGAAGCCATATCAAGGTAGTACAAATTATTAGTGTACGGTGAAACTAGAAAATTTTTAATGCAATTTTTGTTCCAGATTGCTTTTGACTTTGAGGTTTCTGGCCAATTTCAACAGTTGTCATATGGTTTTAGGATTTTTGCATCTGCCATTGGGGTAATAATCGCGGAAACTATTGAAGAAATTTACACAACTTTAAAATGAGATTTTTTTAAAGTTCCACAAAATACAAGCGAATGGAAAATTATTGCTGAGGAGTTTGGAAGAAAATGGAACTTTCCTTTCTGCTTAGGGGCTATAAGTAACATTAACATAATACTTTAGTAAAAAGGCGGAACCCTATTTTTATTTATTTTTCCAGACGGTAAACATATTGCCATTAGAAGTAGAAAGGGGTATGGTTCCTTCTTCTACAACCATAAAGGATTTCATAGCGTTATTTTGTTAGCTGTAGTGGACGCAAATTATAAATTCAGCAAACGATGCTGCTGTTTTTAATGATTGTTAGGGCATTCAATATAATTTATTTGATTTCCCTTCGCATGTCGTTCTACCTGGGACCGATTATAAAATACCATATGTATATAGTTGCCGATGACGCATTTCGCTTATCTGCAAGAATTTTGAAGCCGTATGGGCTTCAACGTTTTTAACTACAGATTAAGCAGAGCTCGTCGAGTAGTTGAAAATGCATTCCGAATATTAGCCAGTGAATATCAAATATTCCAAAAAGAAATAGATTTATCGGTCGAAAAGGTGGAGAAGATTACGTTGGCTGCATGTGCCCTACACAATTTCATTCGAACGAAAGACGGATTTGACTCGAAATATGTTGACGTGGAAAATACTTGCTCTATTAGTATGGAGAATGGATCTTGGCAAAACGAGGTTACTTTGACAAAAATGGAAAAATGCATGGGAAGTCGCTCGGGTTCAGAAGGCAGAAAAGTAAGAGATGCATACTCCGAATCGGAAATGGATCAGTTGCTTGGCAAAATGAAGCAGTAGAAAAATTCAATTTTTAAATAAAAAAAAATCGCTGATGTATACACAGATAGAACTATCATTTGTTTGTTTTAAATTAAGCATTTGTTCGATGTAGAACACAAATACAATATATTTTGTAATTGAAATTCATAATGTTATTAGTTAGAAAACAATAATTTTTTCCACGTCGTTTGTTTGATAAATGGCTTCAGCCGTCGAAATATTTTTGGTTCCTTCGCTGAAGTACTGGCGACGCAAATGTGTTTTTTTATTTTTTTTTCTTTTTTAAACAAGACGTTAAGGTTGTATCTAAAAATCTATACATTTTTGGCTTCATTTAAATAAAACGACAACGTTAAATGAAAAAAATATATAAGGTTTATTTATCTTGCAAAATACTTTATTCATACGGCAAATGATAGTGCATTTAATCAACCACAGGCGAATATGTTCGCAAGACATAGACATTTGGAGCTGTATGTTTAACATAAGAAAATAGAGCACGGTCTATTTCAAATAATGTCTTATGACTTTTGTCATGTTTTTTACACAAGCAATGTTTTAAAGGTAACACAGAACATGTAATGTTTTAAAGGTAACACAGAACATGTTTCCGTTTACATATGTAAATTATGACACATACAATTGGGGGATTCACACTTCGTGCTAATTAGTCATATTTTCATAGAGTCATACAATTTTAGATTGGTTTAAAAAAGTTGTTGTTGTGCTTTATATAAAAAAGTCATAAAATAATAGCACTTTTGCAGGTATGTTTTTGTGTTGTCATAAAATAGCTCTAGAGATCAGAGTCGAACTCCGTAAATCTTTAGGCGAAACGGCGATAGTATATGTTTGCCACCTTTACTTATACATATATGTTTCACGACCTAAAAGCGGATAAAAAATTATTCATACCTAAATGTCTGTACATTGAATTACATTTTTATAACATAAAATATATTAAAGGAGCACAAAATTGCAAAAACTAAATATATTCAAGTGAAAAATTTTTCTCGTTTAAATTATGTAGCTAGCAGCCACTAAACATTTTTCCAGATGCCGCCGCAAAAAAAATTTATTCAGCTCATACAAAGTAGCTGCGGTTAGAGTTTAAATATACAGCTTTATTTAGCAGACCAAGTTATGACGGGTTGTTCACACTTGTCATATATTTAGTGCTATTATTTTATGACTTATGACTCTATGACTACAAGGTGAATCCTCCAAATGTGAAAAACATGTCGTCTGTTGGTACCTTTAGTAAGCCTATTTCTGATTTAGGAAAGAACATCTTCATTCGCATTATATGAGAAACACATCAAATATTTCTATGCTTATAATGTAAATAAAGAGGAATAATTTTTAATTTCTCTTTATATTATATTTTCATATATTGTACCTATATATATATATATATATATATATATATATATATATATTATAATATTAATGAAGTTTGTTGTCATTTTTTATTAAATTTTATTTAGTCTAATTTTATAAATTAAAAATTAATAAAAATTTAATAAAAATTAAAAAATAACTTCAAATACATATTATTGTTTTTAATGCATATTACGCGTTCTGTTTTTGGAATATTTTAGGTGCCTAAAAAACAATTTTTTAGTGCATGAAGTCTCTGACCCTTTTTATTATATATAATTAATAAAAAAATTTTGTTTACTAATGCTAGGGTGGTCGCTTTTTCGCAAATCTTTTTTAAATAGCATTTTAACAAATTAACTTTACGAAAATTACATTAATAAAAAAGTGGCACGAAAAATTCATACTATTACAAAAGTGATTTTGAATTTTCCCTTACATTTTTCTATATTTTAATATTTTAGCTGAATGGATAAAAATTTTGTACGTCAATTCAAATACAAAAGGCAACAAAATATCAAAATTTGCTGCACCAAAATATGAACTTACGGAACTAGGTGTAAATATAGCATCAAATATAGCTCCAGTTTAATATTCAAAGACAAAGAAAACTTAAACATTTTACGAAACGTAGACTTAGTAACGAATGACAATATTGCAGATAATTTAGTAGACAATGGCTTGATTGACAATGACCTGATAACCGACTTATTGATGGAAGATGACGATAACAAGACTGAAAATTGGAATTCAAATAATACTTGTTCAAAGAAGTTAAAAACGTTAAGAGCTTCATTAGACTATTACAGGACACTATACTTAGGAGAAAAACGAAAAAGATCTAAGTTAACGGCAGATAATGTTAGATTATCTAGACAATTAAAGGTCTGCAAAGTAAAAATTGAAACATTGTAATTTGAGGTAAAAAAGAAAAATGATATGTCCAGTAAAATTTCAAATCCCTCGTTAGTGTGTTTAGAAAACAGTTGAATAGACCACAACAGAGATGCATTAAAATTAATATCACTTGCTATGAATTTTTCGTCACCTTTCACTTACCGCTATTTATCAAAATTATTAGATTGGTCTGATGTAAGAACTTTGCGCCGTTTTGTAAAGGATTGGCCAAAAACTCCGGGAAATTTAAATGGCACGTTTGTAGCTTTAAGAGCCCACGCGCGTGAGTTCAACTAAGAACAAAAATACATAAGTGTATCTTGTGACGAAATGTCGTTGAAAACCTTTTTAGAATACGATAGGTTCACAGACAAAGTAATAGGCTTGCAGGACTTCGGGGACAAAAATCGTTCACGAAACTTAGCAACTAGTGCTATGGTAATAATGGCAAGTGGTTTAGGAGACAACAGTTGGTCGTAAGCAGTGTCATATTTCTTTTTGAATGGTAGTTGGAAAGGTAGTATGATGAAAATATATATAATCCAGGCAATATCTAAATTAGAGATAATAGGATTAAAACCTCGCCAATTCGTTTGCGACCAAGGCGGCAATTTTGTAAATGTTTCTAAAATGATAGCGAACAGCGGCCTTATTTCGAAGTCAACGGTGTTAAAATTTATTTCATGCATGATAGTCCTCGTTTGTTGAAAAGTGCGCGAAATTGTCTTCTTAATGGAGATCACAAAATATATTTTTATAATAAGCTAGTATCGTGGAAAGACGTTACTCACTTTTACAAAAGAGATTCTTCAAATTCTTTAAAATGTGGTCCTAAGCTAAGTACGGATCAAATTAATCCTAATAACTTTCAGCGAATGAGAGTTGACTTAGCAGCTCAGGTTCTTAGTCGGACAGTAGCGAAAGGTATGCGCACGTTGCATGCATCTGGTAAATTAGATTCCTCTGAATTCTGCACATTTTAAAATACGGCCGAATACTAAGAATTTTTCAACGATCTTTTTGATATTTTTAATAGTCGTGCAGAAAGTGTTATTTTTAGGAACTCGACTGACCAATAAGAATTTTTGCGAGTGGCCTCCAAAAAACTGCGAACTTTTAAAATAGTAGATGAAAAGGTAACTGACATAACCAAAACTTTTAAATTCATTGCCGGTTGGCTTAATAATATTTCGGCCTTAAAAAGTTTTTGGTACCATCTAAATCAGGAAGGTTTTCAAGGGTTAAAAACACGGAGACTAAAGCAGGAGCATTTAGAGCACTTCTTTAGATGAATTCGGAACGGGTCTGGAAACTGTGTGCGAATAACACCGAGAAATTTTTCCAGCTCTTTCCAAAAACGTTGGGGTCTTCATTACGTCAATGTTGTCGTGAATGGAAACTGTGAAGGCATTTCCGCTGAAGACAAAGTTCTAGCCTTTTCAATTGTAGATGCTGCTTAAAGCTTTGACAGAGATAATAGCCAATGGGATAATTTTCATGCCATGCAAATCCTTGCCCTTCTATGAGAGAGACTGACGTTCACGACAAAAGCATTAATAGAGAGGAAAGTTTAGTGTTAGAAAGAAATTCTTTTGTTTATATATGTGGGTATTTTTACTACAAGTCGCATCAAATGCACTTATGCACTTCGCCCTTACCTAAGTTTGAACGTGACGAACAAATACTCAATGATTATTACTTTACATACGAAAAACAGTTCGATAAATGTTACTTAACAAAACCCTCACAAGGCTTCGTAGACTACTTTAGAAATCTCAAAATCTCGAAAGCAAATTTCATGTTTTGTTTAATCAAAACTGTCACCCACAGGGTATACGGTAAATACTTTTCAAACATCTAGTAGGAGAGAAGCCTTATTTATGTTGTAATATAGTAAAACATGATGACATTTAAAATCTTTTCATTAGAAATAGAATATACTTTGTTCTAAGATACTTCAATGCAAAGCTGAAGGAACCGAATTTCAAGCAAAAGTTTTTATGCGTGGCAAATAAATAAATTTGAGTATAATTATAAGAATACTAAACTGTAACGACGAACAAAAAATACACTTATGTATATATTGACACTTTTCAAACCCTAGTTTCGGATTTCATTGTTTGTCTGAATACATTATAGTAGTTGCTTTTTTATTTTTATAAATCATTATTTATCTCGCAAACATCACAACTACACCCACACAATCAATATATAACACTTACCTCATTTAGATTATCTATATATATATATACATATATATATATATATATATATATATATATATATAAGAATAAGTTGCATTGTGTTAGTAACTGATGTTCTCCGGAACGCATGAACCGATTTTGTTTCTGAAAAATTTATATGAAAGGTGACGTCAATACCAAGGTTACAAATACTGTTTCTATATGTGTATTGGTTTATGAGTTATAGCCATTCTAGTAAACACTGCTAAAATTTTCAACCCAGAATGCAGATTCCAAACGAAAGAGATCCTATAATTTTAGCACATGTTAACAGTTCTTCAACAGAACTAGATATTTTCAGTAAAGTTTTTCCAAAATCATTACTAATATTTGTTGCTGAGAGTACAAATAAATGACAAAAAAATTAAAATCGCAAGAACTGATGAGTACGAAATTCTGATTGTGTTAGGCCGTTGTTTAACAATGTTACAACAAAGTTCCAAGAATTCAAAATTACTGGACTCTTGCAAACTCAGCCATAAAAAATGCAATCTCAAGAGATCGATTTCAACTTCTAATGCCCAATATGTATTTCAGTGATCCTAGAAAACCAAGTGGATTAGCAAAATTGTACTATATAGAAGAGATAGTATTTTGTGTAAAGAAAACTTTTCCTTGTGTCAGAATAGAATCTACCTTACAAGTGCACTGAAAACTTAAGAACAAATGAGAGTGAATTTATGACAAATTGTTTCGGAACAATAGTTTGTCGTTGGATAGACTCAAAAGAAGTAATAATATGTCCAATTGTTATACGCCAACCACAAATAAGACTACACGGAAGCAAAACAATTGGCGAAAAAATGTATGTTGATTGTCCTGATGTTATTATAACGTATGTAGCTATAATGGGTGGAGTAGATATTGCGGACCAGAAGGTTGCTGTGTATGATTTGGATCGAAAGTCCACAACATGGTGGAAAAAGGTCTTCTTCAAAATATTAATGATGGCTTTAGTAAATGCGGGAATAATTCACCAAGAAATAAATCATAAAAAAGCAGAATTGATAAGCTTCATGGTTCCACTAGCTGAAGACATGATAGAAACTGGTAGAAGACATTGCAAAACTAAAAAAAGGATATCATAATAAAATTAAATATATATTTTACTTTTTATATCATTTCTTTTCATTACCTAATTTATCAAGGAATATAAAAATAAAACGAATTATAGTACCGTTTTTAAGTTTCATTGTTATTAATATATAAAATGTCTATAGGATTTGTACACATTTTCGATACTAATGGGACATATTGTCCCATTTGTATCAAAAATCAGGTTGGGATAAAAATTCCAAAATTCCGATTGGGACAATATATCCCAGGATAATTTAAGGACTTACGGAAAAACAAATAATGCAAAGCATCATAAATTTTTACGCTTTTTCAATTTCTGAAAACAGATTTTTCAAGTACATTGTTGTTTCGCCAAAAAAAAGTCGGACCGAAAGGATTAAGGGTAAAGAACGAGATTGTAAATATTAACATATGAATCTCTGAATAAATGGTTTGTTGGCCTGCATCTAAGGCAAGTTTAGTTGCCTTAGTTTAGCAACTGCACGATACGTATTCTCTTATGGCAGATAAACAACATCATTAGCAATTTGGCAAACTACTTCTAACTATAATTCGTCTTGCTGCCATGAATTTTTCATCAAAGGGTGAACAAAAAGAAAACTGCACCTTCACAGACTATTCCACTATTTAAAATCACTACACTTTTGTGAGTCTGGAACATTTTTTCGAAAACCATCACTAAGGATTATAACTTCTCATTTTCCACACCATTTCGAAGTTAATCCAATGACAAAAATATATGACATTATGTTTGCAGATGCAAATTATCACAAAAACATATAACTTCTTTAATAACACCAAATATTTTATGCACAAAATAAACAAAAGTTTATTTCCAACTTGTTTGCTTACCTTTTTTTAGTGTGTGTTTATCTCTTCGCTCACATTGATTTCTAAAAAACACCTATAGGTTTACTCTTCACAACAAGGGGTCAACGAAAACTGATACGGGCAAAAATGAACTGTTATTTTTGAGTATTCTGCTTATTTTGTAGCAAAAAACATGTCTTTCAGTAACGTTAGTTTTTGGGAAGAATTAATTGAATTATATCAAAACCTGCCGCAATTGTGTAAAAAAACATCAGATATATACCACAATATGCAATTAAATATTATTAGGTACAATAAATTAAATTTTATCTTCGTTTTCGTCCTCTTGTAATTGTATTTAAGTGATATATATATATATATATATATATATATATTTAGCATTATTTATTTCAATAAAAAAATTTATTTATTCAAAATAGTAATTAATCTTTATTTCAAAATCTGCAGACGAAATTGCTGCTTCGGAGTATAAGTGTTAGAAACTAAATTCATATGAATGGTTAAATAGGAATTGAACAGTTGACTTTTTGGTAAATGTATATGAATATAAAAATGCACTAATTGGAGTATCCCTTCAGCGAATTAGCCCCTTTTGCCGTGATGTTCTTGGTTTTTTCATTTAGCAACGCGTTTTTAGTGGCATGAATCTCAAAAGAACGAAAATTCGAAATAGAATGATGTGAACACTACTAATTCGATACTTCATATTAGGGAAGTTTTAAAATAACGATTGATCTCATTAAAAAATGTGATAAGACTATATTATAATATATATCGAAAGAAGCTGAAGAATATTCATTGGATGACGTATTTAATTTATAATTTTAAAATATGTTTTATAAATTGTATTAAAATACTAATTAAAAGCCATTTATGGTTGAAGTTACTTTGAC
Organism: Linnaemya vulpina; assembly: GCA_963675445.1. Lineage (NCBI taxonomy): Eukaryota > Metazoa > Arthropoda > Insecta > Diptera > Tachinidae > Linnaemya > Linnaemya vulpina. Next base: position 60,209,472 of record OY776278.1, on the reverse strand, counting down.
TTATTGTTAATATTATAATAATTTAATGTGATATTGAATTTAATGATACCTTTTCTTAAAAAAACCCCTTTTTTATAAATGTACATAAATATGTATATATACTTCAATATATATATATATATATATATATATATATACATATATATATATATATATATATATATATATATATGTATATATATATATATATATATATATATATATATACATATATATATATATATATATATATATATATATATATATGTATATATATTTATTGTTAATAAACTTGAGATTTTATTTTTCATTTGCCTTATAAATACTTTCATTGTTATCTAAAGGATTTCTAATTGTATAAAGGTGTAGAAAAATAAAATAGATTCATATCGAATAAAAGTTGTTTGTTGGGTTTTGGTTTGTATAAGTTTCATAGCCTACTACACTTATTATAATGTGATTTTTTAAAATCATTTGTGAATTTTTATAGTTAATTTATTAACATAATTCTCAGATGGTTTATAGAAGTCTTTTAATAAGTTGAGAAGTTTGAAACTTTTAAAAACTGTGGTTGAAGTCTACTGACGATTTGGTAAAAAGCGCCAATGAAATGCATATAGTCTTTTAATAAGTTGAGAAGTTTGAAACTTTTAAAAACTGTGGTTGAAGTCTACTGACGATTTGGTAAAAAGCGCCAATGAAATGCATATAGACATTGCTTAACCACCCAGCAAATAAATTTCATATTATAATGGTACAATGACAGTATGCCAAATAGTTCATTTATTATATATATATATATATATATATATATATATATATATATATATATATTGCCAATCAGTTTGTTTCATTGTAATGATGTTCAATAAGTGTTTATACTATATATAAAATAAACCACTTTTAAAGTTATATTACCTAAAGTAGTAACAGTTAATACCATTTAGATTTTAGAATTATTATTTTGCAGCTTAGGATTACTTATAGCATTTTTTAGCATTATTTTAAGGCCAGTTTAGCTGTAAAATATTTTTATATGGCCACACTGGAACTGAAGTATGTTCGATAGTGTAATAGCAAAACGAAAACTTCGTCGTCGAGCATGTCGGCCAACATGTACGCCAGTGTAATAGTGCTATTACACTCCTAGAAGATAAAAAGAGAAAAATGAAAAGAAACATGAGAGACATATTTATACTGAATACGGTAGAACAAACAAAAAAATTTCTATCAAAAAACCGCGATCTTATTATATTAAACTCAGACAAGGGAAACAAGACAGTAGCTATGGACAGAACTATATACAATTTAAAATTAAGAAATATTCTAGGAGATAAGTGCTCATATAAACGCATGACAAAGGACCCTACACTAAGCCTACAAAGTCAAAACAATGTTTTGGTACAGAAGATGCACAGATTAGAATTAATCAATGATTATTATAAAAATAAATTATGTACACGAATAGCTGTTGCGCCAAGAATATATGGACTGCCGAAAATTTACAAGGAAAATATGCCATTACGACCAATATGCTCGTCTATTGACTCGCCATCGTACGAACTTTGTAAACATGTAAGCAACATTCTTAAAATTCTAACGAAAGAATCAAAATTCAACGTAAAAGATGCCAAAGAATTCAAGTCTAGAATAGACAAATAAGAACAGCTGATGATGAAATCCGAGTTTCATTTGACGTTATCTCATTACTCCCAAGCATTCCTATAAATTTAGCAATGAAAATAATAGAAAAAACAAGTAAGAAATATTACAAGAACACACATATATACCAAAGACACCGTTATGGAATTACTGATCTCAGTTCTAAATAAAATAGACATTAAAGGTTGGAATAGCCGAACGCTGAAATTTTAAATGTAAGCTAAATGTGTCAGCTGATCCAACCTGGTATATGGCAAGCTGTGTAAACACTTACATCACTGTAAGAAAATGTTACCGTAACGTCCCAACCTGCAGAAAATAGAATTCCTTCCTACGGTTACATGACAGCTGTAGGACAGTGATGGGACTGTATGTATGTTGAATGAGAATGGGGCACAAATGGACTTTTTGGTACTTATTTCTCTTTTGAAATGTTTAGTTGATAATTATGCATTTTATATGTTTTACTTTCTAAATAAATGTTTAATTTTCATTGAAATATCGAATGTCTGTATGTAGTTGTTCGTTTCAGAGTTCTATTAGTATTCAGCATCTGTGAAGGAGATTTTTCCAAGTTAAGATAATACTTCACTGTATTGTTTTTCTCATAAAATTTCATTTAATAATTCATTTACTTTTAATTGTATAAAGCATACAGTTTCAATTGCTTAACTTAGTTTTACTTTACATATCTACTTTAATGATCATTATATATAAAATGATTAAATACAAAAGGATACCAAAGCAAAATTATCTGTATATTACGATGGTTAAACATCAGTTGCCTATAGACGACAAGTATGTGTTTTTTTCAGATCAAACCTTTTATTTCAGCAGCAGCAGGTATACATTTTTAATATTTATTGCTACTGTTAACGGGAAGAGTTTCTTATTTATTTATTATATAATATATATATATATATATATATATATATATATATATATATATATATATATTATATATTATATATATATATATATATATATATATATATTTATATAGACTAATATATTAATTTCCAATTGAATTTAGTGCTATTTAGTGGAGACTTTTAGCAAATAATTTAAAAATACGAATTTAAGTTTGGGGAAGTACCCAAACATTCTCCCCCACCAAGAAACTGTTTTAATGTTAATAGCAGTTTCTTATTTATGAAGAATGTTGTTGCTTATGATCAGGTGGTGGATCATTGGTCGACAAAAAGCAGATTTTACTTATTGGTCCTTTTATACGTTTACCATTACAATAAAGAGTTACAACTCTTATCAAACCATCAGACCCAGGATGCAATTCTTCTACTTTAGCAAGAGGCAATTGGCCGGGGGCACCTTTCTCATGTAATAGAAGTACTAGATCGCCTTGTTTTACGTTACGCTCAATCTTAGTCCTGTTAGGTCGAGCCTGAAGCCTGCACATATATTCGCTGCTCCAACGATTCCAAGTGTTGTTTCATGAATTCTATTTGTTTCCAGCGACTTAAGTGGTCAATGTTAACATCGAGGACATCTTCATCGGGAATACTGGTTGTGGGTTCGCCAATTAAAAAATGAGCTGGCGTGAGCGCGTTTTCTTCAGCCGGATCACTTGATAATGGACATAGCGGACGAGAATTGAGGCAGCTCTCTATTTGGTCCAGAAGCGTAGAAAGTTCCTTATAAGCAAGAGTTCGATCCCTCATTATTCTGTTGATGCTTTGTAGATTTTCCCCAGCTTCCCATAGACCTCCAAAGGGGGGTGTAGGTGGGGGAATAAAATGCCACTTAGTTCCCTGCTTGGCCAAGGTTTCACCCAAGTGTTCTGGGAGGGAAGCTTTATTGCGATGGTACATAATCTTTAGTTCCTTATTGGCTCCCACAACATTGGTTCCACAATCCGAATACAAATCGGTACACATACCTCTGCGCGATGTAAACCGACGGAATGCTGCCAAGAAGGAGTCAACGTTGAGGCTGGTTACGGCTTCCAGATGTATCGCCTTTGTACACATACAAATAAACAGGCAGTTGTTTTTGCATTACGTAATGTTTATTGCTTCATGCCTATAGAACCAGCGTAGTCTACGCCATTGTATTCAAGCACGAGCTGGCTGTACTCTTACCATTGGTAAATTTCCCATCAATTGCTGACACGTTTTAGTACGATATTTAAAATAAATGATGCATTTTTGTTCAACAAGTTTAGGTAGATCGCGACCAGATGGAATCCAATAACATCGTGAAACGTAAGATTGCATCAGTTGAATACCACCATGCAAAGTTTTAATATGGGCTTCTGAATTATTAATATAGAAAGAGGATTTTGTTTGGCTAATAAGATAGGGTGTTTGGTAAGATAAGAAATTTTTGCATTTAATAAGCGCCCTCCGACACTAGTATTCCCATTTCGTTCAAAAATGGTGCTAGTTGACTAATTTTACTTTTGATTTATTAAAAATGAACTTGTTATTTATGTATTTTGTTATATTGAGTCAAATATGCTTTGAGTTTAAAGTTATGGATTTTAAAAGAAGTAAAAATATATATACTTACTTTTATATAATTCTTTGAAACAAATATAGGCATTTATGTATAAGTCTAATATTCACAAATATTTTCAATAGGTTATGGGCCTCTTGTCTCGCGTTTAAGATTCGTATGTTAATAAAAGACAAAATATTTTTGAAATTGTATTGAAAGTTAATAAACTGAAATGGCATCAGGCTCAATAAGTTTTCCGTTCGAAAAATTACGTGGTCGTGAAAATTTCGATATTTGGTGGAGACATGCGCAGTCATCTTTAGTAATCAAAAATTGTTGGAAAGTCGTTGATAAGGGTGTTATAGTTCCTCAAGATGCAGAAGTCAATGAGTGAGCTATGGCTGAAATAACTCTAATGATAGAACCAAGCAATTTTGCGCATATCGCTACAGCAACAACAGCTATGGAAGCCTGGAATTCCCTTGTTGCTGCATATGAAGATACAGGTTTGACAAGAAAAGTTGAGCTGTTAAAGCAGCTTGTACAACTTAAGATCGGAGATTTTGAATGTATGCAAGATTATGTAAATTCTATAGTAATGACATCTCTTAAAGTTAAAAATGCTGGTCTTAAAATTGATGATGAATTAACTGCATCTCTTATGCTAGCTGGTCTACCTGATGAATTTCGAGCTTTGGTTATGGCTGTGGAAAATTCAAAAACCAAGCTAACTCTAGATTCAAAAAAAATTTGTTACTTCAAGATGCAAAATTCGACAATAAATGTAGTAACAATGCATTAGTTTCGAAAAATGATTTAAAGAATAAAAAATTCAAATGCCATTCGTGTAATCAAGTTGGTCATTTTAGTAAAAACTGTCCTAATAAGAATAAAAATGCTAAATATCAGAATGATAAAAGTAAAAGTTTTAAAAATAACTGTGCAATGGTATTTGCTTCATTATTCTCAAATAGTAAAAATACTGAAGAATGGTATGTAGACTACGGCGCAACTTCACACATGACAAATAATGGAAATTTATTATCAAATAAAATAGAAGTTAATAATAAAGAAATTATTGTGGCAAATAATAACAAAATGCCTGTATTATGCGTTGGTGATTTGCAAATGTTATTAAAAACTGAAACAGGAACATGTGACGCTGTTGTTAATAACGTCGAATATATACCGAATTTATATACAAACTTACTTTCAGTTCGCCAATTAACCGAAAACGGATATAAGGTTTTATTTGAGAAAAACATTTGCAACATTTTTGATAACAATAATAGGCTGATAGGAAAAGCATCAATTGATAATGATTTATATCGTCTAGACTGTTGTGTTTCAAAATCAAACGAAAAAATTTTAATTGCTAAGCAGAATTCAGATTTGTGGCATCGGCGTTTGGGACATATTTGTAACGCAAATTTAATGAAAGTAAAACAATCATGTTATGGTATCAACTTTGATATTGAAATAAACCATAAATGTATATGATGTATAAATGGAAAACAAACAAGAAAACCATTCAAAGAAGCTGGTAGTCGTGCTTCAGTGTTGCTTAAACTAATTCATTCAGATGTGATTGGTCCTTTTACTCAGAAATCGTTTTCGGGTAACAGGTACTTATTAACATTTGTCGATGACTATTCACGTAAAGTGTTTGTAGCTCCAATCAAAAGAAAATCGGATGTGTTCAATGCATTTCTAAAATTTAAAAGTTTTGTAGAAAATCAATGCTCTGGAAAAATTAAAATTTTAAGAACAGATAATGGTACTGAATATGTCAATAATAATTTTACAAATTTTCTTCAACAAAATGGCATTATTCATCAAAAAACTTGTCGTTACACTCCCGAACAGAATGGAGTAGCAGAACGTATGAACAGAACATTAGTTGAAAGAATGAGGTATATGCTATATGATGCCGGATTAGATGAAAAATTTTGGGCTGAAACTTCTGTTGCTGCATCTTATTTAATTAATCGTGTTCCATGTAGAGGAAATAAATTGTCACCAGGAGAAATTTGGTCAAACAAGAAACCTTCCTTACAACATTTAAAAGTATTTGGATGCAAAGCTATGGTTCATATTCCTAAAGAAAAACGAACAAAGTTAAAAAAAAATCGGTTGATTGTATTATGGTGGGATATAGCTTCAAAAGCATATTGGCTATTTAATCCATATAGTAAAGAAGTCATTACAAGCACAGATGTGGTGTTCTTAGAAAATGAGAAAATGGAAATATGTGAAAAACGGAATTTGTATTTTCCAATACTAATAGACGAAAATCAAAATATATAATCGAATTCTGAAGAAAATATATTGGTACGTAATATTCCTGAGTTTGAGTCCGAATCTACCTTAATTGATGAACCGTTTTTGGAATTTTCTGAACAAAATAATAACGAACAAAACAAAAATCGTCGTTCTGAAAGAATAGCTAAAAAATATAAATGTAGTTATAATTTCTGTGCTAAAGAATTCGTATCTGATGATCCATCCACTTTAAAAGAAGCAATGTCGTCAATAAACGCTGCAGATTGGTCAAAAGCTATGGATGATGAACATAAATCTTTAATCGAAAATAAAACTTGGGTTTTGATAGATATACCTTACAATAAGAAAGCAATATCATGCAAGTGAATATTTAAGGCGAAAATCAATTCTGATGGTTGTGTTATTAAAAGAAAGGCAAGATTAGTGGCTAAAGGATATAGTCAAAAAGAAGGAATCGACTATAACGAAGCTTTTGCTCCAGTAGTAAAGTATGAATCTATCAGGTATTTAGTAGCATTAGCCGTTAAGAATGATTTAATTATTCATCAAATGGATGCTGTAACCGCGTTTCTTAATGGCACACTTAAAGAAGAGATTTACATGAAACAACCAGAAGGTATGGATGACGGTACTGGAAAAGTATGTAAGCTTGAAAAGTCTATATATGGACTAAAACAAGCAGGTCGAGTTTGGAATGAAACTCTTAACAAGGTACTCATAGATTTGGGTGTTAAGAGAAGTGAAGTTGACCAATGTATTTTCTATCAAGTAAATCATAAAAAGATTTTATATATTGCAATATACGTAGATGAAGTATTAATATTTTCAAATGATGTACATGTAATCAACGAAACTAAAAAGAAGTTAATGAAGCATTTAAAAATGAAAGATATGGGTGAAGGTTCATCAATATTAGGAATTCCAAAAAACATCGTGAAAAAAATTCGATAAGGATCGATCAATCGCAATATATCAACAATGTACTGAAACGTTTTAATATGGATGATTGTAATCCTGTCAATACGCCTGTTGATTGTAATAAAAAAATATCTGCTGAAATGTGCCCAACAACTGATGAAGCTAAACAAGAAATGGAAAATGTTCCATACATGCAAGCTATTGGTTGTTTATAGTTTGTAGCTCAAGTAACTCGTCCCGATATTTGTTACATTGTTAACGTTTTAAGCAGATATGGTGGGAGTCCAGGTAAGGGACATTGGGAAGCAATCAAGCGAGTATTGCGATATCTCAATGGCTCTATTAATAAATGTTTGGTGTACTCAAAAGAAACTGATATGTTAACTGGATACTGCGATGCGGATTGGGCTAGTGATATTGATAAAAGGCGTTCAACTACAGGGTACTTATTTACTTTTCAATCTGGAGCAATATCATGGTGTACAAAACAACAAAAAACCCTTGCTTTGTCAACAACTGAAGCGGAATTTATGTCCATGGTTGCAGCTATACAAGAATCCAATTAGTTGAGCAGATTAGAAAATGAAATTTCTCCAGACCGGATAAATTTAATCAGTTTAAAATATCTGCCTACGAATAATATGTTGGCGGATTTGCTGACGAAAATAATTCCTTTTCCAAAATTTAAAACACTCATTTTACAATTAATATTAAAAAAAATAATAATAATTGGATATATAAATAACATATTCAGGTAAGGTATTAAAAATTAACTTGTTATTTATGTTCTTTGTTATATTGAGTCAAATATGCTTTGAGTTTTAAATTATGTATTTTAAAACATGTAAAAATATATATACTTACTTTTATACAATTCTTTGAAACAAATATACGCATTTATGTATAAGTCTGATATTCACAAATATTTTCAATATGATTGGAAGTGGTTTTCCAGACTTTAAACAGGAAATTTCGTGATTTGCTGATAAGGTTTGAGTATAGATAATTAACTTATTTAAAGCTCTGTCTAGTTCGTAAGTTTTAAGAAATCCAAACTCTCGTTCACCGTTTTCGAATGTTTTTACCTTTAGATTAAAAATGTAGCGAAACATGTACGACAATATGTGAACCATAGATGAAATAGAAGAGTATTTGGAAACTATATCAGCAATAATAAAGTCTGTTGGCATTGTTTTTGTTGTGATATCTGGCCTAAGAGGGCCACTTCCACTTGCTGTTTGAACGGTAATAACTGATTTAGGTTCATATTGTTTATTGAAGATTTCCGTTTATACAGTAGGCCACGAATCAGATGATGTTCTTAGCCATGGAGGGCCTTGCCACCATAAACCATGATTAACTAATTCAACGGGGGCTAATCCTCTAGATGCGCAATCTGCAGGGTTATTACCAGATGGTACATATATCCAGTCATCGACGTTACTATTATTGTGAACTTGAGGAACTCTATTTGCTACATAAACTTCTAATTTCGTAGATTTATTTGTTAGCCATGCTAGTACTATAGTGCTGTCAGTCCAGTATGTTATGCGGCCTATATTAAATTCGACGTTATTTTTAATTTTTGCAACTAATTTTGAGAGTAGAGTTGCTGCACACAATTCTAGTCGGGGAATTATTTCACGTTTTAAAGGTGCAACTTTCGTTTTTTCTTGCAAAAGGTATATCAATATCTCACCCGATGCGGTTGTAATCCAAGAATAAGCAACAGCTGCATAAGCTGTTTGTGAAGCATCACAGAAAGCATGAATATCGACAGAACTTGTTGGTGTATACTCAATCCACCTTGGTAATCGTATTTCTTCGAGAAATTTTAAACCGTTACGAAATTTAATCCATTCATGCTGTAAATCTTCTGACAACTCATCTTTCCAATCAAGTTATATATTCCATAGTTTCTGAAACTGGATCTTAACAAGAATAGTGGTTGGTCCAAACCATCCTAAGGGGTCAAATAATTTTGCCGCGTCTGAAAGCAAACTACTTTTAGTTACGGGATTTTTAAATATGAAATTTATAGAAAAACAAATAGAATCATTTATTGTATCCCAAGAAAGTCCTAGAGCTTTAGACATGTTAGGCTGATGCATTTGAAATGAATCTCTTTTTTCACGATCATCTTCAGGTACATTTTCCATAAGCTGGTACGAATTAGAATTCCACTTCCTTAAGTAACAGCCGCCTGCAAAGCTGGTCTTGTATATGTAACGCTTCTGATAAATAGTCAGCACCTGATATTACATCGTCTACATACGTATTCGAACGAAGAATCGTAGAAGCTTGTGTATAATTATTTTCTTCATCTTTTGAAACTTGTTGTAGTACACGAATGGCTAAGTAAGGCCCAGCTGTGGTTCCGTAAGTCACAGTACGAAGATTGTAAACACATATTTTATTAGTTTGCTCATCCCTCCATAGAATGCATTGGAAATTCAGATGAGTTTTAGATACGTTGATTTGCCTGAACATTTTTTCAAGATCAGTTGTAAAACCAATATAATGCCTTCTCCATCGAGTTATTATAGAAGGTAAATCGTTCTGAAATGCTGGACCAGCAGATAATTCTTCATCAATAGAAGTTTGAGGTGGTCTACGATTTCCGCCATCAAAAACCACACGTAACTTAGTCGTCGTACTGCTTTCTCTCAGAACCCCATGATGAGGGAAAAAATAAGCATTTTCTGGAGTAGCTTGAGGATATTCACCCAACTTTACCATATGTTGCAGCGAAATGTATTCACCCATGAATTTCTTGTATTCAGGAGCAAAAAGGGGCTTTGTTTTAAAAGATAATTCCAATTGCTTAAGTCTCTTTAAAGCGTTATAATCCGTATGTGAAAATCTTGGTAGATCTTGACCTTCAAGCAAGGGCAGCTAGACTATATATCGTCCACTGTCATCACGAGTATGAGTGTCTGTGAATAGCTTTTCACATAAAGCGTCTTTATTAATTTCAGACTTACTTTCTAGCAATTCTTCCTGTTCCCAAAATAAGCGGAGTTGATCATTCAGAGAGCAAACGTTTATGGAAAGTCTGGGTGTATCCACTGAAGAAGATCCTGAAGGACCTGTTACTATCCAACCAAAGCGAGTTTCTTGAAGCAAAAAGCTATCTTTACATTCTACCATTTTATTTAAAAGTAAATCTCCATAGAAGTCATTTCCTAAGAGCAAATAGATTTTCTCATTAACCATAAATTTAGAATCAGCGAGATGATATTCAGCAAGATCAGAACGATTCAGAGAAACATATTTACTTTGAATCTACGACGTCACTGAAGGTGCAATAAGGGCTGGAAAAGACAATTCAAATTGTTTATCATAGCTTGAGAATATCTTGAGTTGGAGATATTTTTTCACTGTAAAAACTGGGTTTTCTCCAATCCCAGGGATATCAAAATGAGTTGTAATTTCGGTAAACGAAGTAACTGTGTAAGATCATCTGATATAAGAGACATTTGAGACCCTTGATCTACGAGAGCTTTTATGTTAAGAACACGATTATATGTTTTTATAAGAACTCTAACGGTTGGCAATAATGCTGGTAAAAATTGTTTAGTATTATAAGTTGAAGTGTTTGTACTTACAGTAGCCGTTTCAGGGGTTGTAGTAGTCATTGGTGTAGTCACATTATTAAATTCGTGATGAATTATGGTGTGATGAAGCTCATTCCAAATCTGACATCTAGTATTTAGTTTACATGATGACACGAAGTGACCAATATTGAGACAATTTCTACATATATATTTTTGATTTATAATATTTTTCTTTTCATAGGACGACAAGGCACTAAATCGAAAGCATTTGTACAAGTTGCAGCATGGGCAGTTTTCATCTCGTTTTATAGTTGTAGCATGAGCACGAACTGTTCTCGTAGGTTTTTTCCGATTATGCTTACTTGAGGCGTATGAAGTTGGTTTATTTCCGACTCAACTTGATTTAGGAGCTTCTTCTTCTATTGATTCTAAAGTTCTAAAACATGTTTCTAGAAAAGAGAGCATAGTGGACATGGGCGTAATGTTAGTACTGACATTAATAGACTGCTCCCACTCTTTCCGCGTTTGGATGTCGAGTTTTTGTGTCGTCATATACATGAGTATGGAGTCCCAAGACGAAGTATCCACTTTTAAAGTTTTTAATTCAGCCAGACAGTTTCTTGTAATATCTAGAGAGTCTTTTGCACCTTTACAAGTTCCACGCTTTTTCAAAGCATCCCACGCTGAATCGTTGCTAGATTCTGCTGTAGGGTATTCATTTACCATATTAAGGGGATTTTTGTAAGTGAGTTGTTGTTGTGTACAAGTGACAAAAACATGTCTCGATAAGAAATCCAATCAATACAAAAAGTACTAGTATGGCTCATAGAAGCCTGTGGAGAATCAAATTCAAATAGTAAGTCGAGAATGTTAGATTTAAAAGATATATACTCATTGTAGCATATATAATAAGTATCTGTACTAAAATAAGGCACATCATCTTCATTCAGGGAAGATTCGCGAAGCACTTCAATGATCTGATCATGACCATCCACGAAAGTCTTAAAAGTGAGTTCTAGATCTTCCATCATAGCTTGGACATACCCTTTTGTTTTCTCCCCTTAAGGTTTGGTGTTGAATACATTGGACATGTGTTTTATATGGTTCAACAATTTTTTCTGGTCTTCAATTCTTATGTCCATCGACGTCATTTTCCAATAAATTTAGCACGAAATTTGTAATAGCAATATGTCAATGATTTTTACGGCAGTAGTCTTATAATAGATTACGTAGGTCGTAGTGTAGACAGCAATAGTTTTACAAGTAGTAAACTGTAGGAATAGTTTAGCTTATGGGAAGTTGCAATTCCAGCAAGAATTTCAGCACAGGTAGCTCCCGGGTTTCCGGTCCATTTTAATGTAGGAGATTTTTCCAAGTTAAGATAATACTTCACTGTATTATTTTTCTCATAAAATTTTATTTAATAATATATGTAGTTTTAATTGTATAAAGCATACAGTTTCAATTGCTTAACTTAGTTTTACTTTACATATCTACTTCAATGATCATTATATATAAATGATTGAATACAAAAGATTAGCAAAGCAAAATGATCTGTATATTACGATGTTTAAAACAGAATTAAAATATAAAAATCAATTGCCTATAGACGACAAGTATGTGTTTTTCTACAGATCAAACCTTTTACATATTTCAGCAGCAGCAGGTATAAATTTTTATTATTTATTGCTTGTGTTAACGGAAAGAGTTTTTTTTTGTTATTTATTATTTACCTATTGAGTTGTTTGTTGCTATAGACTTATGTATTCATTTCCAATTGAATTTAGTGCTCTTTAGTGAAGACTTTTAGCAAATAATTTAAAAGTACGAATTTAAGTTTGGGGAAGTATCCAAACAATCCGTTTGTGCATAAATTTTATTGAAATATATATTTTCAATCATAGAAACATGAATATTTAAATTTCAATAATATGTATATACACATACTTAAGTATTTATTTATTCCTTTTTTTAAACCTTGATTGATACATAATTCTTTCTTGCCTTGAATAAATTTTGTATTAAAAATCGTATTTAATTATTCCAATTATAAGATATTTATACATTTGTGTCATATTAGAAAACATATCATATACATTGCAATATGGAAATAACTGTGTCTAGTTTATTAAATATATGGCAAGGAATGACTCGTTGTCCCATATGTTGCGTATCAACATCCTGTCTATCAGTACCTTTTATTTAATTTGCATACTTTTTCAACTCAATGCCAAAGATATAAACATATTTAAGTGCGTTGTGTATAAATAATTATTTGTTGTTGGTTTATGTGAAAAACAGGAGACACATTTTTAAGGGTTCTATAAGTGTAGCAACATTTAATTTAAAGATAACTTACATTTAGCTTACATTTAAAATTTCTATTCCAACCTTAAGCCAAGGAAACTGACGAAATTCGTTGACGACCTATTTGGAATTGTAAAAACCAGCAAAGTAGACGAAATACTGGCAGCTTTAAATGCCTTCAATAAGAATATTAAATTTACATTGGAAACGAAATCCGAAAACAAATTACCCTATTTAGACGCCTTGATTGTGAAAAAGAACAACATAATTAAACTAGATTGGTATCAAAAACTTTCAGCCAGTGGAAGACTTATTAATTCTTATTCGAAACATCCTCGCAATATGATTTTAAACACCGCCACTAATTTTATTACTAGAGTACTAGATACCAGGTTGTCAGAGCCTCGATTGGAGATGCAACTGAATACAGAGCAGTCAATCGGGGTACTCCACAGGGGGGTGTTTTATCACCCCTTCTGTGGAATCTGACTATTAATTCACTTCTACAGACTTTGTAGCGTAAACTAATCAAGACGGTCGCATATGCCGATGATGTTGCGGTAGCGATCTCTGGTAAACACTTAGATACCATATCTCAGTGTATGGAGTCCGCACTGGCAATCCTAAGCAAATGGAGCACCAGAAGTGGGCTCAGTGTGAATCCGGCCAAGACTGAGCTGGTACTCTTCACAAGGAGGTACAAGATTCATACATCCGAAGCTGAACGGTACTCCCTTGAAAATATCCGATAGCGCCAAGTACTTGGGTGTAATCCTAGATAGCAAGCTATCATGGAACCAAAACATCAGAGAGAGGGCGGATAAGGCTCTAGTGGCCATTTATACATGCAAAAGGGCAGTTGGTCTCAACTGGGGTGTAAACCTTAGAGGGATCAACTGGATCTTTGAAGCTGTTGTTAAACCGATACTCTTTTATGGAGTACTGGTGTGGTGGGAAGAGACACTAATCGCAAGACCTTTGAAAAGATTTTTCGTCTTGCGGCGAGGCTAATGACAGGCTTGCTCAGATCGACTCCAACTGGAGCACTCTTCACCCTGCTGAATTGGGTCCCAATGGACATTCTGGCCAAACAATTGGCTCTATTTTCTGCGGTCAGGTTGCACACTGCGTGCCTATGGTCACGGTTTGACTACGGGCATGCCAGGATTCTGAATGAATACCGAGACAACAGGATCCATGAAAACATTGACTATTGCATACCAAGACCTTTCTTTGGCGGACTTTTTCAGTCTCTTGTCGTGGACAGGGACCAGGTTTCTAGACTTTCATTTCCCGCAGATTCCGTTAGAGTCTTCACTGACGGATCTAAGAGGGGAACCAATGTAGGCGGAGGTTTCTACGTGGAGAACTTTAACTTAAGAACTTCATTTAGGCTTCAGGACGGTTGCAGCATTCAGCAAGCCGAAATTTCTGCTATTGCTCGTGCAGCTAGATGGCTGAGGTATTATAGGATATCGAACGATATCTATATTTTTACCGATAGCAAGGCGGCCATCTCTGCTATCAATGGTGTGTACAGCACATCCATAGCTGTGGTCGAATGCCGACTATTTTTAAATGAGATAACGAGACATTCGAGATTGACACTTGTTTGGGTACCGGGACATTCCGACTGTCCTGGAAACCTCATCGCTGATGGAATTGCCAGGGAAGGGACAGAGATGGATGACTCTATGATCTGTCACTTCACAGGCATTCCTCTATCGCATTGCAAGTTCTTGGTTCAGTGTGAATCATAAAGACTCGCTCAATTAAGGTGGGATAACGTGACCAACTGTCGTGTGGTAAGGGCCACATGGCCCCGCTATGACCCAAGCAGAACACGCGACCTTCTGAAATTCAACAAGATACGAATTCGTGAACTTCTGAATGTCTTAACTGGACATTGTAACTTTGGGACCCATGCGAGAAGGATGGATCTAGAATACAATGACTTCTGCAGAAGTTGTAATGATGAAGAGGAGGAAGAAACAGTACTCCATCTTCTATGTCAGTGTCCTGCCCTGGGTGGCTTAAGGGCAGTGGCGCTGCGCTCCAGCTTCCTGCCGGACTTGGACAGCCTGGCGAGTCTGGAGCTGACTAGAATATCGGCCTTTCTAAGGTCCACGGGATGGCTTAATGCGGCAGAGGACGACTCGTGAGTGGTCCTTGCTTTAGGGTATCACAACGGGACCGAATCAACGGACCCAAGTGCATTGCTTAGGCAATGGCCCTAACAACCTAACCTAACCTACTAGACACCAGCAATAAAAATAATATGATAAATATTAGGACTATATTGGGGAAAAACGATTTTCCAACACGAGTAGTTAACAAACTAATAAGAATTGAAGTCAAGAAGAGGAAAAACAATTTCAACGTATTAAACGGAAAACCAAAAAAAAAATTACAAGTCAATACAATTCATACCCGTGTTATCAGAAACGATAAAAAATCTGACATATGTATGTATATGATAAAGACAAATACATTCTAGTAATGAAAACGAACAATACAACAAAGAAGTTATTTACATATATGAAATCAAAACTCAGTACAATTAACGAATCAAATTCAGTTTTTGAAATAACCTGCAATGGAGACAACACTGAAGCATGTAAGAAAATATAAGTTGGAACGACAAGAACAAAACTAAACACTAGAATTTCTGGACATAAATCGGATCTAAATAATAACACAAAATCTTTTACCCCAAAAACTGCACTTGCTTCCCACTGTGCAATAGCTGGGCACCAACCAGACTTAATTATCACTGCGTTTACATTAGACAGTGCTGTTAAGACAATAGCAACACGCACACACTTTTTCACTAACACTTGCACACTTTTTCAATTGTCTGGAGTACTGTCTTGAATTTTTTGAAGACAGTAAAATAGGACAGTGATTTGACATATACTGACAATAATTGACATTTGTCAAAAAAAAGAACGCACAGAACACAGTTTTTATAGTAAAAAGCACAGTAAAAAGTTAAAGTTAGTTTCATTAAACAATAAAATGGAGAAACAAAACAAGCAGGAAGAAACCTTAAAAATAATAGCACTTTTCCGGGAACGGGAGGTGTTATGGAATATGAACAGTTTCTCTTATAGAAGAAATGATTTGAAAAAGAAGGTAAGTCAATAATTTATTTCATTGGATTGTGAATTACTATATTGATATACATATGTATATATACATGCTTATTTTAAGGCTCTGGAAGAAATAGCCACAGAGTGTAATATGAAGAAAAAAGTGGAAATGAGCAAGAAGTCCGGCTGTGAAGCCTCTGATGTATATGAGAGCTCCCTATACTGGTACAAAGAGATGGCCTTTCTCGATAGCTCCATAATAATGAGGAAACCAGTCGACAATGTTAAAAGAGTAAGTTACGAATATATTTCCATATTGATGGTTTGTAGTTTTGAATTTTATTATTTTATATAAATATATTATTTATTATACAAATGAATTTATATATACAAGATACTATGGGGTGCCAGTGCGCGTACTAATCTTATGCCACCATTGAAAATCAACATCACCATCGGATACACAATAATGTGAAATTTCGTCCCGAATTCTATTTGCATATCTGTAGGAGTTATAATTCTGCGGTCCTATAGCAGAGAAGGTTTCGGGTTGCGTATAAATTATTTGAATGTCCTGAGGAATGGTGGTCCTTTTTTCTTTTGTTAGGTAGTTATGTAGAGTACAGCTTGCTAAAACTATCATATCCACTGTATCCGGTAACACTTCAATAGGTCTTTGAAATATATTAAAAAGTTTTGCAAGTCTCCCAAATGCACATTCAACCACCAAACGTGCACGAAACAATCTATAGTTAAATATTTCCTGGGGTACAGTCAATTATATATTCCGATTATAAGGCTTCATTACATTTTTGTCGAGGCAAAATACATCGTCCCCAATAAAAAAATAAGGAATTTTGGTCACATGCCCAGATACTAGTTCTTTTGGAATTGGAATATTTAAAGAAGAATCTTTCAAGCCATTGTAAAGATATCCATCTTGATAGATAGTACTATCTGATGCTTTTCCGTTGCAGCCAACATCGGTAAATAAAAATCTTCCATGTGCATCTACTAAAGCAAACAATATGATGCTATAAAATTTATTTGTTGGGTGGTTAAGCAATGTCTTTATGCATTTCATTGGCGCTTCTTACCAAATCGTCAGTAGACTTCAACCACAGTTTTTGACGATTTGGTAAGAAGCGCCAATGAAATGCATATAGACATTGCTTAACCACAGAACAAATAAATTTCATATTATAATAGTACAATGACAATATGTCAAAAAATTAGTTTATTAACAATTCAATTGGGATTTTATTTTTCATTTTGCCTTATAAATACTTTCATTGTTATCCAAGGGATTTCTAATTGTATAAAGGTATAGAAAAATAAAATAGAGTCGTATCGAATAAAAGTTGTTTGTTGGGTTTGGTTTGTATAAGTTTCATAGCCTGCTACACTTATTATAATGTGATTTTTTGAAATTGTTTGTGAATTTTTATAGTTAATTTATTTAACATAATTCTCAGATGGTTTTTGGAAGTCTTTTAATAAGTTGAGAAGTTTGAAACTGTGCAAAATTGTGGTTGAAGTCTACTGACGATTTGGTAAGAAGCGCCAATGAAATGCATATAGACATTGCTTAACCACCCAACAAATAAATTTCTTATTATAATAGTACAATGACAATATGTCAAAAAATTAGTTTATTAACAATTATATATATATATATATATATATATATATATATATATATATATATTCATGTAAATAAATAAAGCCTAAATCAAATATTGTAGAAATCAACTAGGACCATATAAAAATACATATATACATATGTAAAAAATAATTTATATTGTTAACACATGTTTTTATAGTTTGAATATAATTATTTCTTTAGACAAATAAACAAACAAAAAAAGACAAACAAATAATAATAGCATGTAGTGCAATTTGCACAAGCGTGAAAAGTGTATTTTTAAAGGTACATTTATAAAAGATTATTTTCTCACACATAATTAAAAAGACTATTAAAAACCCAATAGAAGCTTTTCTTTTTCATGCGATCATTAAAATTTATTTAAGTAATTTCGTTAAAATATTGCTGTGACCAAAAATTGTTACTTTTATTACCTACTATAAATTACTGCAAAAACTTTTATGAGTTTCTTATATCAGTTCTACTGTTTGTTGCCGCGACCAACCCTCTTCTGTTTTCAAATTCATGTTTACACAACGATAGACATCTGAAGACTAAAAACGTTATTATTTGTCGCCTTATTCAGGGCGTAGTTAACAAAGTGACAGCGTTAAGAAATAAAAAATTTTTTGCTGCTATTCGATTTTTGTTTGTTGTGATTTTTGAATGTCAAATGTTGATTAATTCTATTTATGTTCGGAAAGATATTTAAATGAAAATTATTTATTAAGAAGGAGAATTTAATTAGATATTGGAAAAAGAGTTATATGAAAGGTTTGCAAAAATTAACCAGTTTTTAAGATTCTGTCATCACTTATCAAATTTGTTTCGTTTGTACAGAATAATGGCCCAAAGTTTTCTTAAAGAAGCGACTTTGCACTGCAAGATACACTTTCCTAATGTGAAAACTCAAATACTCAAGATATCTAGACTTATTTTGCAAGGAGATTATATAAATAGGTCGAATAACTACAATATTGATCAGAACTCGGCAGATGCTATTGTGGCTATTGGCAAATGTAGTATTAAGTGTTCTATCTCTTGCATCTATAAATTTTGTACCGTAGTATGATAATCTACTTATGTATATAAAAAATCAACTTACGTATGTAAAGCGTGATTGTTGGGTTGTACATTGATATATATATATATATATATATATATATATATATACATAAATACTCACATATATATATATATATATATATATATATATACATATATATATATATATATATATATATATATATACATATATATATATATATATATATATATATATATACATACATATATATATATATATATATATATATATATATATGCATGAATATATACATACAAATTGTACCATGCATCGTTTGGAAAATATTCATTACATAAACAAAAACACCTACGTTGTTGTATTGTTGTACTTGTAGCCCTTATAGGCATATTACACTGGCATATATGTCGGCCGACATGCTCGACGGCGACGTTTTGCTATTACACTGTCGAACATACTTCAGTACCAGTGTGACTATATAAAAATATTTTACAGCTAACCTGGTTTTAACCCTTTCAGCCCCATTCTTGCCTATAGGCAACTTTGTATAAATGTACTTCTAACTCCTGTAACCCTGCAGCCACACGATCAAGTTTTCCTTTTAAGTTTTTCACACATACTGCTCGTCAAAATTCATTTAAATTGACAACTGTGACGTAGGCTGCACACAACTTTAAAGCAATTTAGTTTCAAGACGGCATCGCCAAGAAAACAATAGATTCATAGGCCTTCACTTTTAAATCGTCTCGCCTATATGATGAGGGATTCATGATCCATATGATATCATGACTTCTGTACAGCTCTATGAACCGCAGCACATAATTATATTTAGTATTTTTATTCACAGACATGTTTCACTCATTTATTTATTATATTGCACTTAAATGTTTAAAATTGTGGCAGAATATGAGTATAAAAGCAATACAAAAACTTATTGGGGCCAAATTATTATTTAAAATAATTCTAAAGAATTGTAATCAGCTGTTTTCTTGAACGTAAATTGAAACATTCAGCTGGAAAGGGAAATTGAAAGCAAGCTCGTTTAAATTTCTAAAAGTATGAGTGTATTGGTAAAAAAGTGTGAGTGTATTAAAAATTTAAAGGCAAAACTTGATCGTGTAACCCCCAAGTAAATATTATTTAATTTTATAACGGGTTTTTTGCTTGGTAACTACCCTACAAGAACAGTGCCGGTCATATTACCGGTAAAAGGACTGGCACTGATGACCGAATTTCGGTCATCACGTAGAACATTTTATTAAGGCCAAACGGAAAAAAATTACTACAACTTTTGTGTACGTGTGATCTTGCATCCCTTTCTAACTTGTGGTATATTATCGCCTGTTAAACATATATTCAAACTACTTACTTATAAATTTTTCTCTAGTGACTTTTATGGTTTCACTGGTGACCGTTCACCCTTTACGGGTATGGTGTCACCGATGACGGGGTTGCTAACAATCCTAACCTAACCGAATTCGATGAAATAAAACGCATTTAATATCATTTCAATTATATTATAGCAAATTTATTATTTATATATACATACAAATATGCTTGTATTCTATTTTAACATACACAAAACTTACTGATATTAGTCCATCGACCAAAATAATTAAATAACCCCGTGGTAGACAACAAACCCTAAGAACAAGCCACCAAAAACTCTAGGGTCGTCGTGATTACTATGTATGGAGTATACCCGTACGGAGATATTCAGGTCACGATCACCAAGAGTATACATTGTCAATAGTTTCATTCATCTAAAGATGGATATAAATTTAGTTTTATATCTTGTTTTTTCTTTAAAACTAAACTTACTTGCACAATGCATTTTAGCTTGGCACATCATTGTTATATAAATCACCGCCCAAGAAAATTAAATCGACACCTCCCGTACAGTAAAAAAATAGATTTACCTCTTGTAGTGTCCTTTTCTCCGTATCCCAAATGATCATCAGTGGACATCATAATACGCAAGGAAATTCACTTTATTTATATTATATTTTAAATTTTATTTTATTTTGCTTCAATTTACAATTTTGCTATACAAAAGGTTGACAAATTTATTGTCTTACTCTTGCATACAGTATTCTAGCCTGTAAATACCAGCGTTGTCGCTCATACTTCTTTTCTTAATTCCTATATAATGTATTTTTCATACTCCAAAAATCCCTGAATCTCGTGGAACATTTAAAACAACAATTAGAGCAAAATTTAAGTTAGTTTTGTTAATTGGTTTATTATACAACTATTTTTGCAACTTCATTGAACTCGTACATACACAAACATACTGAAAAAGTATATATTTGATCAACTAAAAACAAATCGTAAGAATTTGGGTATGAAAAGTTCAAAAATGGTAACGCTGTTAGGCTAAAACATTTTTAATTGGGTTAGTGAAAATGTTTTTGTGTGTATTAGTTTCAGTCATTCATTTCTTGTCCCTGGAAGCATTTTATGAAAAAATTGATCATATTCGAGTCATTTATGACTCCTCTGCGCGATTAAAATAAGCATAAATGAGCTCATTTTCTGATCGTAAATGATTGTTTATTCGGGAGAAAATGGTACCCTACCCGCGACTCTTCTTGAGGAGTCTTTTATGATCCGCTTTTCTGATCAGTTTCGACTCATTTATGACTCGTATTTTTAATCATTTGCGAGTCTTTTTCGAGTCATATTCTTTATTGTCGAAGAGTCTTTTGCGACTCATTTTTCAGTCCTACTTCTAATCTTTTGCGAATCATTTATGAGTCGTTTTTTAGTCGTATTTCTGATTGTGTTTTTACTCTTTTTTCAGTCAGATTACAGAAAGATATATTTTTCTATTTATATTATGAATTACAACAGTTTATTAAAATGAAATTAGTATGATATTATATAATAAAGTACTTTTAAATTTTATAATAAATGGTATATAAATTAAATTATTATTATGTAAAAAATAATATGAACATGTTTAGTAAAAAACATTACAGTAAAAACAGGAATTGAATTTATAAAATAATATAATAATGGTATTCATAATTAATCGGAAATTTTGTATAATTTGTTTTGTATTTGCAATTCGTTTGTTTGAAAAACACAAGTATAAAAATATATAGTGAGTATATAGATTATTTTTGACAAAAGCAATATATATAAAAATTAAAATGAGTTAAAAATAATGCAATTGTAAAATATGCATACCGGGTGTGTAAACTTTTTCCGACACTATTATGTTGTTATTACACACTATACGAACTTCCCAAAGAATTATGAATCCCACTTACAATAATATAATTAATCCATTTTAAAATATAAAAAATAGTTCACAATTTTAAGAAATTTATGACAATATTTTTGTTTTCTTTTAGTTAGCCGGTCGTTCTTTCTCTGTGCATTTGAATTTGTGATAGAAAATAGCTAAGATAAAATATATTAATTCATTTTTTTTAATTTTGGACAATTAGACTTGCAAGGGAAGTATCCCGATGCTAACTGTCAAATCTTAATAAAACTTAGATATATTATAGAGAATGCAAACTAAATGGACACGTATTTTTCATAGTTACTCAATTTCAATTTAAGGGTTTAAAAGTGGGCCCGAAAATTGCCCAAGATTTTAGTTATTCCAAAAAATAGGTTTGATTGATTAATTTTTGACCCCACTTGTTTACCCTTTAATGTGAGATTGGGTAGCAAAAAAATAATATTCGTATCCATGTAATTTTTATTCTCGAGATACTTTCCTTGTTGGATGTGTACCTACCTCTAATAATTGTTTTAAGTAAATATTTTCCGCACTTGGCTTGGCTGATATTATATAAATTTTTTTTATTTGAAAAACACTTTTCATAAAATTGTATTTATTTTTATATATGTATGTATCTACTTTTAGCGACTTTAATAGTAATATAATATATTTATTTAAAATAACAAAAGCTTTTAAAATTGTGATTTTATATTTAAATTTTACACCTCGAAATCACTGATATTAATAAACTAAAATTTACAATATTATAATATTTTACGCTTCCTTCAAAGCTAGCTAAATAAGAAAAATATTATTCATAAATAATTTACAAACAGTCATATTTCAAACAGCTTTATGATCCATTTTCGATTGCTGTATGTTTTGTTATTGTATTTCCAATAAATTGCTTTTTAAGCATTAGATCGAATCATTTTCGAGTCTTTTTCCAAGCGCGCAAGTGATTAATCAGTTTTTAATCGTCAAAAGTACTCGAGGAAGACTCAGTTTGGTGATTTTTTATAAAACAATCTTCCAAATGCTAGTAGGGTTATAAAATATATGTTTTTGTATCTGTATATAAAAAAATTTAACATCACTTTCTATATAGTGTTTCATGTACATGACAATTCTTTGATTGTTAAGCATTTGAATCAGAAAAAAGGAAAAAATTATAATAAAATTACAAATTTTAAAACAAGTCTGATAAAAAATGTGATGCATTGTATAGAATTAAAGTGTGAATTTCTTCTGTATAAACCATTTCTTCAACTTTTCTTTCAAATATTGATTTGATAATTCGCAATCTTCGTTGGTTGGGTATTTTCATCACTTATTTCTTTTTCTAAGTATAGATCAGATAAATTTACAATTTCAGTATTCTATTTTTATACACAGTAATTTGTTTTTTTTTTATTTTCTTTTAAAATATCTTTTTGTGTTGCTCATTTCAATGTTTTTGCTTGTTTTTAACTTACTAATTTATGGATGTAAGAGCATTTTGCACCAATCATGTTTTATATCTTTAAATGTCGCTTTTTCAACACACAAGAAAACCGCGGCTTATACTGTTTTCAGACATGCATATTGAATTGAGTAAATTTAATTTTAATTGAACAATTCAACCTAGTGTTTATACATACTCAATTTAGTTGATTCAGTTATCATTTGACAGCTGATAAGAACATTGTTTTTATATGTTTCGTGAATATTCGTGTTTGTAAATTTAAAAAATGGATGCAAATTTTGGAGAAATATGGAGCTCTTCGAGTCATTGCGATCGATTTTTTATTTTAAATTATTAGTCGTTAAAAACAGAAAATCTTGAGAATCTTACAAAGTTTGAGAAAGCAACAGCTATTGCTCCTTTCATTATTCCAGCAAAATGCAACTCAAAGGTTACCTTCTTCACCATCCATTTCGTTTTTGTTTATTTATTTATTCATTCACTCTGTTTAAATATTCAGTTTCTTTTGTTTATATATATATGTTTTTTGACATTTAGCTCACTATAATAGGAAATTTTTCTGCACCCTGAACACAGTTCTTGACAAAAATTTTTCATACATGTACGAATAAATAAACTGACATGCAGGTGGCAGTCTTCTAATAATGTTCATCGGTGGTGCAGCGAAAAATTACACTGTTCTTTGTTCATAATTTGAATTTGTTTAAAAATTGTTGTAACAACTAAAAATAAAGTAATTGAAAATGAGAATTAGCAATTCGCGTTAAGACATAGTTAAAAAGTACTATGAATTTCTACAAGTCAAATCAATCTACAAGAGAATTACTTGAAGTACTAGTACTTTTGTATATACATATGTTCTATCGCCTTTTGAACTAATGGTGCTGTACTAGTAATCGTACTGTAGCGCTCTAAGGCGTAAAGACAATGAACGCTTATCCTCCTGAAAGGTTAATGAAACTTTTTTATATGTATATAATCATTATAGGAACGATTTTTAAAAATGAATTTGAAGTTGCTCATGTTGTAATGTTGTTAAGGTTATGTTATTGTAAAAGTGTCCGAAGTAAAAGTCTCACAATGAAAAGAGTTTTTCTTCCCACAATGCATAGTATGTTCTCAAATGGGATTTTCAAAATTGTATGTAATGTATTATAACAATATATAGTATTATAAGAATATTTACAGAGTATTACAAAATTCTTTATAGTCAATATTTACTCCTCCATTCTTAGCTTCCCGCTATTAATCAAAAGCTAAATCAATAACCACTTACCAATTGATTAAAAAATTAAAATAATAATTATTTTCTTTGAAAATAGCACAAAAATCAGCTTGCAATAGTTTGCGGTTAAAATTATTGGAAAGTTACAGGAATGGCCTTTGCGGTCAACAGTTAAGTGTTTTTTGTTTTATATATTTGGGGGATTTACACTGTAGTCATAAATCATACAATAAAAGCACGAAATATATGACTAGTGTGAACAACCCGTCACAACATGGTCTGCTAAATAAATTTGTAGACATATAAAAATTAACAGCTGCTGCCTTAATATGAGTCGAACATATGGAAAAAGTTTCAGTAGCTGCCAGCTACGTAAACTAAACGAGAAAAATTTTTCACTTTTACGTAGGGTCCCTGCAAGCATTTTATGAAAAAATTGATCATATTCGAGTCATTTATGACTCCTCTGCGCGATTAAAATAAGCATATATGAGCTCATTTTCTGATCGTAAATGATTGTTTTTTCGGGAGAAAACGGTACCCTACCCGCGACTCTTCTTGAGGAGTCTTTTATGACCCGCTTTTCTGATCAGTTTCGACTCATTTATGACTCGTATTTTTAATCATTTGCGAGTCTTTTTCGAGTCGTATTCTTTATTGTCGAAGAGTCTTTTGCGACTCACTTTTCAGTCCTATTTCTAATCTTTTGCGAATCATTTATGAGTCGTTTGTTAGTCGTATTTCTGATGGATTTTTACTCTTTTTTCAGTCAGATTACAGAAAGAGATATTTTTCTGTTTATATTATGAATTACTTCAGTTTATTAAAATGAAATTATTATGATATTATATAATAAACTTAAGTATTTTTAAATTTTGTAATAAATGATATATAAATTAAATTATTATTATATAAAAATAATAATATAAACATGTTTAGTAAAAAACATTACAGTAAAAACAGGAATTAAATTAATATAATATAACAGTGGTATTCGTAATTAATCGGAAATTTTGTATAATTTGTTTTGTATTTGCAATTCCTTTGTTTGAAAAACACAAGTATAAAAATATATAGTGAACATATAGACTATTTTTGTCAAAAACAATAAATATAAAAATTAAAAGGAGTTAATAAAATATGTAACTGTAAAATATGCATACCGGGTGTGTAAACTTTTCCCGACACTATTGTGTTGTTATTACACACTATACGAACTTTCCAAAGAATTATGAATCCCATTTACAATAATATAATTAATCCATTTTAAAATATAAAAAATAGTTCACAATTTCCAAAAATTTATGACAATATTTTATAAATGAAACTTATTGTGGATGTTTTCTTTTAGTTATCCGGTCCTTCTTTTTTTCTGTGCCTTTGAATTTGTGATAGGAAATAGCTAAGATGAAAGATATTAATTTATGTTTAGTATCCCGATACTAACTGTCAAATCTTAATAAAACTTAGATATATTGTAGAGAATACAAACTAAATGGACACGTACTTTTCTTAGTTACTCAATTTCAATTTTAAGGGTTTAAAAGTGGCCCCGGAAATTATCCAAGATTTTAGTTATTCCAAAAAATAGGTTTGATGAAGAAAAATATTCGTATTCATATAATTTTTATTCTGGGGATACTTTCCGTGTTGGACGTGTACCTACCTCTAATAATTAATTTAAATAAATTTTTTCCGCACTTGGCTTGGCTGACATTATAAAAAAGTTTTTTATTTGAAAAACACTTTTCATAAAATTGTATTTATTTTTATATATGTATGTATCTATTTTTATCAAATTTTAATTGTAATATAATATATTTATTTAAAATAATAAAAGCTTTTAAAATTATGATTTTATATTTAAATTTTACACCTCGAAATCACTGATATTAATAAACTAAAATTTACAATATTATAATATTTTACGCTTCCTTCAAAGCTAGCTAGATAAGAAAAATATTATTCATAAATAACTTACAAACAGTCATATTTCAAACAGCTTTATGATCCATTTGCGATTGCATTTCGATTGTATGTTTTGTTATTGTATTTCCAATAAATTACT
This sequence comes from Linnaemya vulpina, assembly GCA_963675445.1. Taxonomy (NCBI): domain Eukaryota; kingdom Metazoa; phylum Arthropoda; class Insecta; order Diptera; family Tachinidae; genus Linnaemya; species Linnaemya vulpina. The sequence goes on along the minus strand of OY776278.1, from coordinate 60,182,531 downwards.
TTTTAAGCATTAGATCGAATCATTTTCGAGTCTTTTTCCAAGCGCGCAAGTGATTAATCAGTTTTTAATCGTCAAAAGTACTCGAGGAAGACTCAGTTTGGTGATTTTTTATAAAACAATCTTCCAAATGCTAGTAGGGGTAGATGCCTTGCTAAGTGTGTGCATAGTTTCATACAATAAGCTTTGATAATGTTTAGTTGCTAACTGTTTGTTGTAGTGACCACACGCATTTATAGTATTTGCAAAAAAGTAGTTTTGGAAAAATTAGAAAAAAATTCAAATATAAAGAACTATTTTTGTATAAAGTGAAATTCGCTTTTGTTAACAGGTAAGTAAATATTATAAAAATACAATATGTGAATAAATGTTGTAGCTTTGAGCCCTGTTTTTTTTTAAACCATTTTGCCTATAGGCAACTTTGGTCCATATAGTGCACATATTACATAAAAATATTTTGTTCGTTAAAAATGAATTTAAGAGGTTTAACTAGTCTAGAAATTGAAAAAATTTTCAATTTTGATTGGGATGATTCTGCTGACGAAGGTGAAGATGAAGATATCGAAAAATCAGGAATTTTTGAAGAATGTGATAGAGGAGACAATACAAAGCCTGGACTAAAAGGAGTTGAATGTCGGTTTGAGTGAGGGATTGTTCACGATGCCAATGAATTTGAGAGCGGTGTGGAAAATGCAGAAAGAGTAGAGGAAATCTTGGAAAAAGTTGATTTGACTCGGCTGAGAGGGAAAAGTATGCCATTAAACGCGTCCGATACCATGTGGAAAGGCGAAATCAAATGTCGTGAGATGAAGGAACCGATAGCGTATTTCCACTAATTTTTCGATGACGAAATTATTTTAAAAATTTGCGATGAAACTAGCCTATATGCGATGCAAAAAGATTGTCTAGGAACCGATTTGAGAATATTAAGCAATACTTCCACATTAATGACAATAGCACACAACCCCAAAGAGGGCATGCAAATTATGATAATCTGCATAAAGTACGAGTCTTACTATCCAAATTAAAGCAAAAATGTACTGAAATATCACAGGAGGAGTATCAGAGCGTCGATGAGCAAATTATTGCTTATAAAGGTAATTTATAAAATAGTTAAAATTAAACAAACAGATATATATATATATATATATATATATATATATGTATATATATGTATATATATATATATATATATATATATATATATATGAATATATATACATATATATATATATATATATATATTTATATATATATAGGTCATAACAGCATGAAACAGTACCTGCCAAAAAAATGTCATAAGTGGGGGTTCAAAATGTTTACGAGAGCTGGTGTTTCTGATTTAATTTATGATTTTGTTATGAACGTTGGTGATGAAACATGTCCATGGATTAGAAATATCCTCGGATATAGTAGTACATTTATCAAAAAACATTCCAGATAATGAAAATTACAAGTTGTTTTTTGACAATTTGTTAGCCTTTTAGTTGCATTGAAACGAAGGAGTATATTAGCTGTCGGTACAATAAGGTCAAATAGAATAAAAAATTGTGAGATACAATACAAAAAAGACCTTCAGAAAAGTGGGCGGGGGTCAAGTGACTTCAAATACGAAACCCAACACAATTTAATCGTTCGTCAGTGGTTTGACAATAAGATCGTCCAATTGATGTCAAATTACATAGGAGAAAATCCGATGAGTACATGTGATCGATGGTGTCAAAAAACGAAAACCTATATTCATATTCCTTGTCCGGCTATAGTTAATTGTTATAATAAACACATGGGAGGAGTTGACCTCGCTGACATGTTGCTGGAACTATATAAAATAATTCATCGTTCCAATAAATGGTACACGCGTATTGTCTATTGGGCGATTAATTCGTCAATACTCAACGGTTGGCTTTTGTACAGAAGCGCCTTGAGAAGAGAGAAGAAGTACATGTCTCTACTTAACTTTCAGCTAAGTATTGCAAATGAACTAATGAGCTTCACTAATGTTATCCACGTTCCTCGAAGAAGAGGTCGTCCAAAAACATTAGCAATCTCTGCACTACTCGACTCGCCCTCGCCATTAGAACCATCTTCTCCATCATCACCAATCTCATCATGTTTATTACCATCCAATAGCGCAGTGTACCAAAAAATATCTTATACGGTAGAGACCGTAAATAGCCAAAGATTTGATCAAATGAACCATTGGGTTGAATGGGGATCCAAAGGACGATGTAGGATGTGTCATACAGGTTTTCCACGTTCTAAATGCACCAAATGCAATCCTCAAAAGAACTGTTTTATGCTATACCATATTTGATATTAATATAAAATTACATAAAATTAATAAATAAACTGATTTTCACATAAGATCAAAGTCTATGTATAATTGCCCAATGTCACCTATAGGCAACATTTGCTATGTCCTTAAACAGAAAGGCTAGAATTTTAAAAATTTGCTTATTTCATATTTAGACATATAGAAACTTATACATACTTTTTACACGCCCAAAACAACTCGGGGCTGAAGGAATTAAGATAATGCTAAAATATATAAAATAAATAATCCTAAACCGCAAAATAATAATGCTAAAATCTTAATTGTATTAACTTTTCTTACTTTAGGTAAAATATCTTTAAAAATTATTTAGTTTTCATGATGCTTCCCTATAAACACTTATTGCACATGATTGAAAAGTAACAAAATATACATTGAAGTATATGTACATATTTATGTACATTCATAAAAAATGTTTTTTTTTAAGAAAAATAAAATTCAATATCACATTAAATTATTATAATATTTATAAAAAGACAAAGTAACTTCAACCACAAATGGATTTAAATAAATATTTCAGTACAATTTATATTACATATCTTAAAATTATAAATTAAATACGTCATCCAATGAATATTCTTCAACCTCGATCGATATATCATTATAATATATATTCTTATCACATTTTTTAGTGAGTTCATTCGTTATTTTCAAACTTACCTAATATAAAGTAGCGAATTCATGGTGTTCACATCATTATATTTCGAATTTTCGTTCTTACGGGATTCATGCCACTAAAAACGCGTTGATAAATGAAAAAACCAAGAACTTCATTGCAAAAGTGGCTAATTTGCTGAAGGGATTTTCATTTAGTGCATTTTTATAGTCATATACATTTACCAAAAGTCAACTGTTGAATTCATATTTAACCATTCGTATGAATTTAGTTTCTGACACTAATATTCCAAAGCGGTAATTTCTTCTACAGATTTTGATAAATATATCTTCAGATTAAAATAAAGAAAATACAGAAATTTTTTAATCGAAAGCATGTCAATGAAGCGGAAAGTTGTAGCGGTGATGGTTATCAATTAAAAACAATTACAAGAGGACGAAAACTAAGATAAATTTAATTTATTGTATCCAATAAAATTTAATTGCCTATTGTGGTAAAAATCTGATGTTTTTTTATACAATTCAATTAATTCTTCCCAAAAACTAACGTTACTGAACCACCATGTAGCAGGACATGCTATTACACCGGGGATTTGGTACGTTGTCGAGTATGTCGGCCAACATGTACGCCAGTGTAATAGTGTAATTACGTTTTTCAGCATTCAAATAAGCATTTTCACAGTTTGCCGTGTAACAGATTAGATCAACCGATGCGTCTGCTCAGCGTTTGGCTAATTGGGCTTCAAAGCTGTGTATGTGTATACAATTTTACATCAGATGAATTCATCCAGTGTGTTTTAAAAAGAACAAAAGTTGTGCGGACTAAAAATTCATCTTGCCTGTACAGATACATAGAGACTATTTTTTGTGATATTTTTGTTTTTACATTTATAATATTTTTTTTTGCTTGTTTGGATAAGTCAAACTTATAGTTTAAAGTGGACAAGTGATAAGTCAAGAAGTGGAAAACGTAATAAAAATATTTTTGCTTAAAAAAGGAAAGTTATTATTTAAATTAAATGGCCTAGTATACACGAGAACAATTATGCTGGCATAACATGGCAGTTTGTCTGCATTTTCGGTGAGGGGAGTAGTTTTTGCTTAGCACAATTTTCATTGAGCTTCAAACCCGCATTAACAGAACAAAACTAATACATACGCACACTTATGAAAACAAAGAAAACACAGGTTCTGTGTTTGCTATTTTACAGAGCGTTTTTCAATCTTCAGATGTCAATCGTGGTGTAAACATGAATATGAAAACTGAAGGGGGTTGATCGTGGCAACAAACAGTAGAACTAATAAAAGAAACTCATAAAAGTTTTTGCAGTAATTTTTAGTAACTAGTAAAAGTAAAAATTTTTGGTTACAGAAAATTTCAGCAATATATTACTGAAATTACTTAAATAAAATTTAATAGTAGCATGAATAAGCAAAAACTTCTATTGGTTTTTGAATAGTCTGGTTAATTATGTGTGAGAAAATAATGTTAGATGAATGTACCTTTAAAAATTCACTTTTCATGTTCCTGCAAATTGCGCTACATACATAATTTTTTTTTTGCTTATTTGTCTTAAAAAAACAATTATATATTAACTATAAAAACATTAGTTAACAATATAAATACTTTTTTACATATGTATATAAATATGCATTTTCAATATGGTCCTAGTTGATTCCTACAACAATTAGGCTTTATTTATTTACATGAAAATATATATATAATGAAACTAGAAATTCCTCCTAAGATTATTGCCAATTCCTAATCACTTATCCGCTAACTTTTCAAAACGCATGTGTACAGCGAACGAAAAATGACACCAAATGAATAAAGAAATACTAACACACACAAAGCTGTGTATACGTATACAATTTTATGCCAGATGAATTCATCCAGTGTGTTTTGAAAAGAAAAAAAGTTGTGCGGACTAAATATTCATCTCGTCTGTACAGGCACATTAAATCAGTACACACAAGACTAATTATGTTGGCATAACATGGCAGTTTGAAGGTATTTTCGGTGAGGGGAGTGGTTTTTGGTTGGCACAATTTTTCAACCATCTTCAACCTCGCATTAGGAGAACAAAACTAATCCAAACGCACTTATGAAAACAAAGTAAACACAGGTTCTGTGTTTTCTATTTTACAGAGCGTTTTTAGTCTTCAGATGTCCATCTTGTGTAAACATGGATATGAAAACAGAAGGCTGATCGCGGCAAAAAACAGTAGAACTAATAAAAGAAACTCATAAAAATTTTTGCAGGAATTTTTATTAACTAGTTGATAAATAGTATATTTTAAAAAATTTATTATTTGTTTTGTTATATCAAGAATATATATATAACAATTTTCTTTAAATTAAAATAAACTAGGCTGACAAAATAATCTTCCAATATTTTTCATTTGTCCATAATAATCAAAGGTAACATGTTTGATTTATATTTTTATAAAATTCAAAATGCAAAGTAAGAAAGATATCATTTCCTCCTTGCCAATTTCGTAATAACAGACGGTGAACTTAATCCTGTTCTGCTTTTCAATCGCTCAGATCTTCTTAATGAAGTAGTACCCATTTTCATACTTTGTTTGGTTTCTAGAGGGAAACGAGACTGATCCGAGTTGGAAGGCATTGTGTTTAAGTCTGATTCGGAGGAATTCCATTATTTTAAGGGTTTAAAAGTGGCCCCGGAAATTATCCAAGATTTTAGTTATTCCAAAAAATAGGTTTGATGAAGAAAAATATTCGTATTCATATAATTTTTATTCTGGGGATACTTTCCGTGTTGGACGTGTACCTACCTCTAATAATTAATTTAAATAAATTTTTTCCGCACTTGGCTTGGCTGACATTATAAAAAAGTTTTTTATTTGAAAAATACTTCTCATAAAATTGTATTTATTTTTATATATGTATGTATCTACTTTTATCAAATTTTAATTGTAATATAATATATTTATTTAAAATAATAAAAGCTTTTAAAATTATGAGTTTATATTTAAATTTTACACCTCGAAATCACTGATATTAATAAACTAAAATTTACAATATTATAATATTTTACGCTTCCTTCAAAGCTAGCTAGATAAGAAAAATATTATTCATAAATAACTTACAAACAGTCATATTTCAAACAGCTTTATGATCCATTTGCGATTGCATTTCGATTGTATGTTTTGTTATTGTATTTCCAATAAATTACTTTTTAAGCATTAGATCGAATCATTTTCGAGTCTTTTTCCAAGCGCGCAAGTGATTAATCAGTTTTTAATCGTCAAAAGTACTCGAGGAAGACTCAGTTTGGTGATTTTTTATAAAACAATCTTCCAAATGCTAGTAGGGGTAGATGCCTTGCTAAGTGTGTGCATAGTTTCATACAATAAGCTTTGATAATGTTTAGTTGCTAACTGTTTGTTGTAGTGACCACACGCATTTATAGTATTTGCAAAAAAGTAGTTTTGGAAAAATTAGAAAAAAATTCAAATATAAAGAACTATTTTTGTATAAAGTGAAATTCGCTTTTGTTAACAGGTAAGTAAATATTATAAAAATACAATATGTGAATAAATGTTGTAGCTTTGAGCCCTGTATTTTTTTTAAACCATTTTGCCTATAGGCAACTTTGGTCCATATAGTGCACATATTACATAAAAATATTTTGTTCGTTAAAAATGAATTTAAGAGGTTTAACTAGTCTAGAAATTGAAAAAATTTTCAATTTTGATTGGGATGATTCTGCTGACGAAGGTGAAGATGAAGATATCGAAAAATCAGGAATTTTTGAAGAATGTGATAGAGGAGACAATACAAAGCCTGGACTAAAAGGAGTTGAATGTCGGTTTGAGTGAGGGATTGTTCACGATGCCAATGAATTTGAGAGCGGTGTGGAAAATGCAGAAAGAGTAGAGGAAATCTTGGAAAAAGTTGATTTGACTCGGCTGAGAGGGAAAAGTATGCCATTAAACGCGTCCGATACCATGTGGAAAGGCGAAATCAAATGTCGTGAGATGAAGGAACCGATAGCGTATTTCCACTAATTTTTCGATGACGAAATTATTTTAAAAATTTGCGATGAAACTAGCCTATATGCGATGCAAAAAGATTGTCTAGGAACCGATTTGAGAATATTAAGCAATACTTCCACATTAATGACAATAGCACACAACCCCAAAGAGGGCATGCAAATTATGATAATCTGCATAAAGTACGAGTCTTACTATCCAAATTAAAGCAAAAATGTACTGAAATATCACAGGAGGAGTATCAGAGCGTCGATGAGCAAATTATTGCTTTTAAAGGTAATTTATAAAATAGTTAAAATTAAACAAACAGATATATATATATATATATATATATATATATATATATATATGTATATATATGTATATATATATATATATATATATATATATATATATATATATATATGAATATATATATATATATATATATATATATATATTTATATATATATAGGTCATAACAGCATGAAACAGTACCTGCCAAAAAAATGTCATAAGTGGGGGTTCAAAATGTTTACGAGAGCTGGTGTTTCTGGTTTAATTTATGATTTTGTTATGAACGTTGGTGATGAAACATGTCCATGGATTAGAAATATCCTCGGATATAGTAGTACATTTATCAAAAAACATTCCAGATAATGAAAATTTCAAGTTGTTTTTTGACAATTTGTTAGCCTTTTAGTTGCATTGAAACGAAGGAGTATATTAGCTGTCGGTACAATAAGGTCAAATAGAATAAAAAATTGTGAGATACAATACAAAAAAGACCTTCAGAAAAGTGGGCGGGGGTCAAGTGACTTCAAATACGAAACCCAACACAATTTAATCGTTCGTCAGTGGTTTGACAATAAGATCGTCCAATTGATGTCAAATTACATAGGAGAAAATCCGATGAGTACATGTGATCGATGGTGTCAAAAAACGAAAACCTATATTCATATTCCTTGTCCGGCTATAGTTAATTGTTATAATAAACACATGGGAGGAGTTGACCTCGCTGACATGTTGCTGGAACTATATAAAATAATTCATCGTTCCAATAAATGGTACACGCGTATTGTCTATTGGGCGATTAATTCGTCAATACTCAACGGTTGGCTTTTGTACAGAAGCGCCTTGAGAAGAGAGAAGAAGTACATGTCTCTACTTAACTTTCAGCTAAGTATTGCAAATGAACTAATGAGCTTCACTAATGTTATCCACGTTCCTCGAAGAAGAGGTCGTCCAAAAACATTAGCAATCTCTGCACTACTCGACTCGCCCTCGCCATTAGAACCATCTTCTCCATCATCACCAATCTCATCATGTTTATTACCATCCAATAGCGCAGTGTACCAAAAAATATCTTATACGGTAGAGACTGTAAATAGCCAAAGATTTGATCAAATGAACCATTGGGTTGAATGGGGATCCAAAGGACGATGTAGGATGTGTCATACAGGTTTTCCACGTTCTAAATGCACCAAATGCAATCCTCAAAAGAACTGTTTTATGCTATACCATATTTGATATTAATATAAAATTACATAAAATTAATAAATAAACTGATTTTCACATAAGATCAAAGTCTATGTATAATTGCCCAATGTCACCTATAGGCAACATTTGCTATGTCCTTAAACAGAAAGGCTAGAATTTTAAAAATTTGCTTATTTCATATTTAGACATATAGAAACTTATACATACTTTTTACACGCCCAAAACAACTCGGGGCTGAAGGAATTAAGATAATGCTAAAATATGTAAAATAAATAATCCTAAACCGCAAAATAATAATGCTAAAATCTTAATTGTATTAACTTTTCTTACTTTAGGTAAAATATCTTTAAAAATTATTTATTTTTCATGATGCTTCCCTATAAACACTTATAGCACATGATTGAAAAGTAACAAAATATACATTGAAGTATATGTACATATTTATGTACATTCATAAAAAATGTTTTTTTTTAAGAAAAATAAAATTCAATATCACATTAAATTATTATAATATTTATAAAAAGACAAAGTAACTTCAACCACAAATGGATTTAAATAAATATTTCAGTACAATTTATATTACATATCTTAAAATTATAAATTAAATACGTCATCCAATGAATATTCTTCAACCTCGATCGATATATCATTATAATATATATTCTTATCACATTTTTTAGTGAGTTCATTCGTTATTTTCAAACTTACCTAATATAAAGTAGCGAATTCATGGTGTTCACATCATTATATTTCGAATTTTCGTTCTTACGGGATTCATGCCACTAAAAACGCGTTGATAAATGAAAAAACCAAGAACTTCATTGCAAAAGTGGCTAATTTGCTGAAGGGATTTTCATTTAGTGCATTTTTATAGTCATATACATTTACCAAAAGTCAACTGTTGAATTCATATTTAACCATTCGTATGAATTTAGTTTCTGACACTAATATTCCAAAGCGGTAATTTCTTCTACAGATTTTGATAAATATATCTTCAGATTAAAATAAAGAAAATACAGAAATTTTTTAATCGAAAGCATGTCAATGAAGCGGAAAGTTGTAGCGGTGATGGTTATCAATTAAAAACAATTACAAGAGGACGAAAACTAAGATAAATTTAATTTATTGTATCCAATAAAATTTAATTGCCTATTGTGGTAAAAATCTGATGTTTTTTTATACAATTCAATTAATTCTTCCCAAAAACTAACGTTACTGAACCACCATGTAGCAGGACATGCTATTACACCGGGGATTTGGTACGTTGTCGAGTATGTCGGCCAACATGTACGCCAGTGTAATAGTGTAATTACGTTTTTCAGCATTCAAATAAGCATTTTCACAGTTTGCCGTGTAACAGATTAGATCAACCGATGCGTCTGCTCAGCGTTTGGCTAATTGGGCTTCAAAGCTGTGTATGTGTATACAATTTTACATCAGATGAATTCATCCAGTGTGTTTTAAAAAGAACAAAAGTTGTGCGGACTAAAAATTCATCTTGCCTGTACAGATACATAGAGACTATTTTTTGTGATATTTTTGTTTTTACATTTATAATATTTTTTTTTGCTTGTTTGGATAAGTCAAACTTATAGTTTAAAGTGGACAAGTGATAAGTCAAGAAGTGGAAAACGTAATAAAAATATTTTTGCTTAAAAAAGGAAAGTTATTATTTAAATTAAATGGCCTAGTATACACGAGAACAATTATGCTGGCATAACATGGCAGTTTGTCTGCATTTTCGGTGAGGGGAGTAGTTTTTGCTTAGCACAATTTTCATTGAGCTTCAAACCCGCATTAACAGAACAAAACTAATACATACGCACACTTATGAAAACAAAGAAAACACAGGTTCTGTGTTTGCTATTTTACAGAGCGTTTTTCAATCTTCAGATGTCAATCGTGGTGTAAACATGAATATGAAAACTGAAGGGGGTTGATCGTGGCAACAAACAGTAGAACTAATAAAAGAAACTCATAAAAGTTTTTGCAGTAATTTTTAGTAACTAGTAAAAGTAAAAATTTTTGGTTACAGAAAATTTCAGCAATATATTACTGAAATTACTTAAATAAAATTTAATAGTAGCATGAATAAGCAAAAACTTCTATTGGTTTTTGAATAGTCTGGTTAATTATGTGTGAGAAAATAATGTTAGATGAATGTACCTTTAAAAATTCACTTTTCATGTTCCTGCAAATTGCGCTACATACATAATTTTTTTTTTTTGCTTATTTGTCTTAAAAAAACAATTATATATTAACTATAAAAACATTAGTTAACAATATAAATACTTTTTTACATATGTATATAAATATGCATTTTCAATATGGTCCTAGTTGATTCCTACAACAATTAGGCTTTATTTATTTACATGAAAATATATTTATAATGAAACTAGAAATTCCTCCTAAGATTATTGCCAATTCCTAATCACTTATCCGCTAACTTTTCAAAACGCATGTGTACAGCGAACGAAAAATAACACCAAATGAATAAAGAAATACTAACACACACAAAGCTGTGTATACGTATACAATTTTATGCCAGATGAATTCATCCAGTGTGTTTTGAAAAGAAAAAAAGTTGTGCGGACTAAATATTCATCTCGTCTGTACAGGCACATTAAATCAGTACACACAAGACTAATTATGTTGGCATAACATGGCAGTTTGTTGGTATTTTCGGTGAGGGGAGTGGTTTTTGGTTGGCACAATTTTTCAACCATCTTCAACCTCGCATTAGGAGAACAAAACTAATCCAAACGCACTTATGAAAACAAAGTAAACACAGGTTCTGTGTTTTCTATTTTACAGAGCGTTTTTAGTCTTCAGATGTCCATCTTGTGTAAACATGGATATGAAAACAGAAGGCTGATCGCGGCAAAAAACAGTAGAACTAATAAAAGAAACTCATAAAAATTTTTGCAGGAATTTTTATTAACTAGTTGATAAATAGTATATTTTAAAAAATTTATTATTTGTTTTGTTATATCAAGAATATATATATAACAATTTTCTTTAAATTAAAATAAACTAGGCTGACAAAATAATCTTCCAATATTTTTCATTTGTCCATAATAATCAAAGGTAACATGTTTGATTTATATTTTTATAAAATTCAAAATGCAAAGTAAGAAAGATATCATTTCCTCCTTGCCAATTTCGTAATAACAGACGGTGAACTTAATCCTGTTCTGCTTTTCAATCGCTCAGATCTTCTTAATGAAGTAGTACCCATTTTCATACTTTGTTTGGTTTCTAGAGGGAAACGAGACTGATCCGAGTTGGAAGGCATTGTGTTTAAGTCTGATTCGGAGGAATTCCATTATTTTAAGGGTTTAAAAGTGGCCCCGGAAATTATCCAAGATTTTAGTTATTCCAAAAAATAGGTTTGATGAAGAAAAATATTCGTATTCATATAATTTTTATTCTGGGGATACTTTCCGTGTTGGACGTGTACCTACCTCTAATAATTAATTTAAATAAATTTTTTCCGCACTTGGCTTGGCTGACATTATAAAAAAGTTTTTTATTTGAAAAACACTTTTCATAAAATTGTATTTATTTTTATATATGTATGTATCTACTTTTATCAAATTTTAATTGTAATATAATATATTTATTTAAAATAATAAAAGCTTTTAAAATTATGAGTTTATATTTAAATTTTACACCTCGAAATCACTGATATTAATAAACTAAAATTTACAATATTATAATATTTTACGCTTCCTTCAAAGCTAGCTAGATAAGAAAAATATTATTCATAAATAACTTACAAACAGTCATATTTCAAACAGCTTTATGATCCATTTGCGATTGCATTTCGATTGTATGTTTTGTTATTGTATTTCCAATAAATTACTTTTTAAGCATTAGATCGAATCATTTTCGAGTCTTTTTCCAAGCGCGCAAGTGATTAATCAGTTTTTAATCGTCAAAAGTACTCGAGGAAGACTCAGTTTGGTGATTTCTTATAAAACAATCTTCCAAATGCTAGTAGGGGTAGATGCCTTGCTAAGTGTGTGCATAGTTTCATACAATAAGCTTTGATAATGTTTAGTTGCTAACTGTTTGTTGTAGTGACCACACGCATTTATAGTATTTGCAAAAAAGTAGTTTTGGAAAAATTAGAAAAAAATTCAAATATAAAGAACTATTTTTGTATAAAGTGAAATTCGCTTTTGTTAACAGGTAAGTAAATATTATAAAAATACAATATGTGAATAAATGTTGTAGCTTTGAGCCCTGTATTTTTTAAACCATTTTGCCTATAGGCAACTTTGGTCCATATAGTGCACATATTACATAAAAATATTTTGTTCGTTAAAAATGAATTTAAGAGGTTTAACTAGTCTAGAAATTGAAAAAATTTTCAATTTTGATTGGGATGATTCTGCTGACGAAGGTGAAGATGAAGATATCGAAAAATCAGGAATTTTTGAAGAATGTGATAGAGGAGACAATACAAAGCCTGGACTAAAAGGAGTTGAATGTCGGTTTGAGTGAGGGATTGTTCACGATGCCAATGAATTTGAGAGCGGTGTGGAAAATGCAGAAAGAGTAGAGGAAATCTTGGAAAAAGTTGATTTGACTCGGCTGAGAGGGAAAAGTATGCCATTAAACGCGTCCGATACCATGTGGAAAGGCGAAATCAAATGTCGTGAGATGAAGGAACCGATAGCGTATTTCCACTAATTTTTCGATGACGAAATTATTTTAAAAATTTGCGATGAAACTAGCCTATATGCGATGCAAAAAGATTGTCTAGGAACCGATTTGAGAATATTAAGCAATACTTCCACATTAATGACAATAGCACACAACCCCAAAGAGGGCATGCAAATTATGATAATCTGCATAAAGTACGAGTCTTACTATCCAAATTAAAGCAAAAATGTACTGAAATATCACAGGAGGAGTATCAGAGCGTCGATGAGCAAATTATTGCTTATAAAGGTAATTTATAAAATAGTTAAAATTAAACAAACAGATATATATATATATATATATATATATATATATGTATATATATGTATATATATATATATATATATATATATATATATGAATATATATATATATATATATATATATATATATATATATATATATATTTATATATATATAGGTCATAACAGCATGAAACAGTACCTGCCAAAAAAAATGTCATAAGTGGGGGTTCAAAATGTTTACGAGAGCTGGTGTTTCTGGTTTAATATATGATTTTGTTATGAACGTTGGTGATGAAACATGTCCATGGATTAGAAATATCCTCGGATATAGTAGTACATTTATCAAAAAACATTCCAGATAATGAAAATGTCAAGTTGTTTTTTGACAATTTGTTAGCCTTTTAGTTGCATTGAAACGAAGGAGTATATTAGCTGTCGGTACAATAAGGTCAAATAGAATAAAAAATTGTGAGATACAATACAAAAAAGACCTTCAGAAAAGTGGGCGGGGGTCAAGTGACTTCAAATACGAAACCCAACACAATTTAATCGTTCGTCAGTGGTTTGACAATAAGATCGTCCAATTGATGTCAAATTACATAGGAGAAAATCCGATGAGTACATGTGATCGATGGTGTCAAAAAACGAAAACCTATATTCATATTCCTTGTCCGGCTATAGTTAATTGTTATAATAAACACATGGGAGGAGTTGACCTCGCTGACATGTTGCTGGAACTATATAAAATAATTCATCGTTCCAATAAATGGTACACGCGTATTGTCTATTGGGCGATTAATTCGTCAATACTCAACGGTTGGCTTTTGTACAGAAGCGCCTTGAGAAGAGAGAAGAAGTACATGTCTCTACTTAACTTTCAGCTAAGTATTGCAAATGAACTAATGAGCTTCACTAATGTTATCCACGTTCCTCGAAGAAGAGGTCGTCCAAAAACATTAGCAATCTCTGCACTACTCGACTCGCCCTCGCCATTAGAACCATCTTCTCCATCATCACCAATCTCATCATGTTTATTACCATCCAATAGCGCAGTGTACCAAAAAATATCTTATACGGTAGAGACTGTAAATAGCCAAAGATTTGATCAAATGAACCATTGGGTTGAATGGGGATCCAAAGGACGATGTAGGATGTGTCATACAGGTTTTCCACGTTCTAAATGCACCAAATGCAATCCTCAAAAGAACTGTTTTATGCTATACCATATTTGATATTAATATAAAATTACATAAAATTAATAAATAAACTGATTTTCACATAAGATCAAAGTCTATGTATAATTGCCCAATGTCACCTATAGGCAACATTTGCTATGTCCTTAAACAGAAAGGCTAGAATTTTAAAAATTTGCTTATTTCATATTTAGACATATAGAAACTTATACATACTTTTTACACGCCCAAAACAACTCGGGGCTGAAGGAATTAAGATAATGCTAAAATATGTAAAATAAATAATCCTAAACCGCAAAATAATAATGCTAAAATCTTAATTGTATTAACTTTTCTTACTTTAGGTAAAATATCTTTAAAAATTATTTATTTTTCATGATGCTTCCCTATAAACACTTATAGCACATGATTGAAAAGTAACAAAATATACATTGAAGTATATGTACATATTTATGTACATTCATAAAAAATGTTTTTTTTTAAGAAAAATAAAATTCAATATCACATTAAATTATTATAATATTTATAAAAAGACAAAGTAACTTCAACCACAAATGGATTTAAATAAATATTTCAGTACAATTTATATTACATATCTTAAAATTATAAATTAAATACGTCATCCAATGAATATTCTTCAACCTCGATCGATATATCATTATAATATATATTCTTATCACATTTTTTAGTGAGTTCATTCGTTATTTTCAAACTTACCTAATATAAAGTAGCGAATTCATGGTGTTCACATCATTATATTTCGAATTTTCGTTCTTACGGGATTCATGCCACTAAAAACGCGTTGATAAATGAAAAAACCAAGAACTTCATTGCAAAAGTGGCTAATTTGCTGAAGGGATTTTCATTTAGTGCATTTTTATAGTCATATACATTTACCAAAAGTCAACTGTTGAATTCATATTTAACCATTCGTATGAATTTAGTTTCTGACACTAATATTCCAAAGCGGTAATTTCTTCTACAGATTTTGATAAATATATCTTCAGATTAAAATAAAGAAAATACAGAAATTTTTTAATCGAAAGCATGTCAATGAAGCGGAAAGTTGTAGCGGTGATGGTTATCAATTAAAAACAATTACAAGAGGACGAAAACTAAGATAAATTTAATTTATTGTATCCAATAAAATTTAATTGCCTATTGTGGTAAAAATCTGATGTTTTTTTATACAATTCAATTAATTCTTCCCAAAAACTAACGTTACTGAACCACCATGTAGCAGGACATGCTATTACACCGGGGATTTGGTACGTTGTCGAGTATGTAGGCCAACATGTACGCCAGTGTAATAGTGTAATTACGTTTTTCAGCATTCAAATAAGCATTTTCACAGTTTGCCGTGTAACAGATTAGATCAACCGATGCGTCTGCTCAGCGTTTGGCTAATTGGGCTTCAAAGCTGTGTATGTGTATACAATTTTACATCAGATGAATTCATCCAGTGTGTTTTAAAAAGAACAAAAGTTGTGCGGACTAAAAATTCATCTTGCCTGTACAGATACATAGAGACTATTTTTTGTGATATTTTTGTTTTTACATTTATAATATTTTTTTTTGCTTGTTTGGATAAGTCAAACTTATAGTTTAAAGTGGACAAGTGATAAGTCAAGAAGTGGAAAACGTAATAAAAATATTTTTGCTTAAAAAAGGAAAGTTATTATTTAAATTAAATGGCCTAGTATACACGAGAACAATTATGCTGGCATAACATGGCAGTTTGTCTGCATTTTCGGTGAGGGGAGTAGTTTTTGCTTAGCACAATTTTCATTGAGCTTCAAACCCGCATTAACAGAACAAAACTAATACATACGCACACTTATGAAAACAAAGAAAACACAGGTTCTGTGTTTGCTATTTTACAGAGCGTTTTTCAATCTTCAGATGTCAATCGTGGTGTAAACATGAATATGAAAACTGAAGGGGGTTGATCGTGGCAACAAACAGTAGAACTAATAAAAGAAACTCATAAAAGTTTTTGCAGTAATTTTTAGTAACTAGTAAAAGTAAAAATTTTTGGTTACAGAAAATTTCAGCAATATATTACTGAAATTACTTAAATAAAATTTAATAGTAGCATGAATAAGCAAAAACTTCTATTGGTTTTTGAATAGTCTGGTTAATTATGTGTGAGAAAATAATGTTAGATGAATGTACCTTTAAAAATTCACTTTTCATGTTCCTGCAAATTGCGCTACATACATAATTTTTTTTTTTGCTTATTTGTCTTAAAAAAACAATTATATATTAACTATAAAAACATTAGTTAACAATATAAATACTTTTTTACATATGTATATAAATATGCATTTTCAATATGGTCCTAGTTGATTCCTACAACAATTAGGCTTTATTTATTTACATGAAAATATATTTATAATGAAACTAGAAACTCCTCCTAAGATTATTGCCAATTCCTAATCACTTATCCGCTAACTTTTCAAAACGCATGTGTACAGCGAACGAAAAATAACACCAAATGAATAAAGAAATACTAACACACACAAAGCTGTGTATACGTATACAATTTTATGCCAGATGAATTCATCCAGTGTGTTTTGAAAAGAAAAAAAGTTGTGCGGACTAAATATTCATCTCGTCTGTACAGGCACATTAAATCAGTACACACAAGACTAATTATGTTGGCATAACATGGCAGTTTGTTGGTATTTTCGGTGAGGGGAGTGGTTTTTGGTTGGCACAATTTTTCAACCATCTTCAACCTCGCATTAGGAGAACAAAACTAATCCAAACGCACTTATGAAAACAAAGTAAACACAGGTTCTGTGTTTTCTATTTTACATAGCGTTTTTAGTCTTCAGATGTCCATCTTGTGTAAACATGGATATGAAAACAGAAGGCTGATCGCGGCAAAAAACAGTAGAACTAATAAAAGAAACTCATAAAAATTTTTGCAGGAATTTTTAGTAACTAGTTGATAAATAGTATATTTTAAAAAATTTATTATTTGTTTTGTTATATCAAGAATATATATATAACAATTTTCTTTAAATTAAAATAAACTAGGCTGACAAAATAATCTTCCAATATTTTTCATTTGTCCATAATAATCAAAGGTAACATGTTTGATTTATATTTTTATAAAATTCAAAATGCAAAGTAAGAAAGATATCATTTCCTCCTTGCCAATTTCGTAATAACAGACGGTGAACTTAATCCTGTTCTGCTTTTCAATCGCTCAGATCTTCTTAATGAAGTAGTACCCATTTTCATACTTTGTTTGGTTTCTAGAGGGAAACGAAACTGATCCGAGTTGGAAGGCATTGTGTTTAAGTCTGATTCGGAGGAATTAGTTTGGTGTGATGATGAAGGCATTTCTTCTATAACTGCTCTAAGAGATGGATCTGTGGAATAAATTGGATTAGATGGAATAGATGATGATAAACAATTCTCTAACAAATAGCGTGCTGTTTCATGAACATCTCTAATTTCAGTTTGTTTTTAATAATTTAATTTGGTTCTTGTGTCGTCTTGTGATGTTTTCGCCAACTTTAACTAGATACATAACATTCCCAATACATTTTAAAATAATTTCACGTTGCCATTTTTCTCCCAAACCAAAGTTTTTGCATAACACGTGATCATCAACAGAAAATTTTCTTCGACTTGAAACGGGTTTTTGATTATTAAAGAAAGTAATATTCGAGGCGGGAGATTTCTCCTCTTTATTTGGGGTTGATCTATATGAAATGAGATATGCTAAAAGTGAAGAGTCCAAATCCTTCCCACTTGCAAGTTTTTTCTTTAAACAATTTTTAAACGAGCGAACAAATCTTTCTGCTAGCCCATTATATGCAGGATGAAAAGATGCAGATGTAAGGTGCTGAATACCATTTACTTCACAAAATTTATTAAACTCTTCTGAACTGAACTGTTACTATTGGTTCAGGTAAACCTTCAATTGAAAATATACTTTGCAACGATTTAATTGTTGAGGTTGATGTAGCATTTTTAATCTTAACAACATATAGAAATTGAGAGTACGAATCAAGGGCTTTTTTAGCTCTTGAAAAGCGTTTTCCTGTTTCTTACCCCAAAAGAATTTCTGATTTTTCTGCCGAAGAAAGTTGAGTGGAGCACAAACAGTAGAATAGTTTTTTATAAAAGAGCAATAATAATTGACTTTTCCCATAAAAGATTGAAGCTCGACAATATTTCTGGGCCTTGGTGGGTTCCTTATAGCTTCTGTTTTCGATTCTGATGGAAACATCACAACATGTCCTAAATATTCGACTTTTGGTTGAGAAAAACAACATTTAGAATAATTACAACGAAAAGCACTGGCATTCAGTCTTTGTAACAATAAACGAAGATTTTTACAATGCTCTTCTTCAGTTGCACCCGTGCAAATAATATCATCTAAATAATTTACACATCCGGGTATATCACTTATTGTTTGCTCAATTATTCGTTGAAGTATAGCAGGAGCACTTGCTACTCCAAATGGTAATCTTTGATATTCAAAAAGTCCTAACTGTGTATTGACAACAAGAAGTTGTTTTGATTCCTCTTCCATTTCTATTTGTAAATACGCATCTGATAAATATATCTTAGAAAACAATTCACCATTCTTTAGCTTGTGAAATAAATCACGAATTCGTGGAACAGGAAAGCTTTCTATATCCATTTGAGGATTTATTGTTACTTTAAAATCTGCACAAACTCGAATTGTATTGTTTGCTTTAGGTACGATAACTAATGCTGATGCCCATTTACTAAATTTTATAGATTTCCATATTCCTAATTGAGTCAACCGTTCTGCTTCTTCCTTGAGGGAGTCATAAATTTAATAAGGAATTGGTCTAGGCTTACAAAATTTTGGTCTAGCCTCTGGTTTCATATAAATGTGACCTTTCTCCTTCGTACATAATCCTAGCTCGTTTGAAAATAGGTCCTTGAACTCATCATATATGTATTTCAAATTAAGGTTTTCGTCAACATTAAATACTTGAACTATTTTAAATTCATCATACCAATTCAAGCCAAAAATGTTACTATGTACATTCATCAGAATTGGCTACAATAAGCTCTAAACATTTTTGTTCATCTTGAATTGGAACATCTACTATAATTGAACCCAAAACAGGAATTTCTGCATTCCCATAGCCAAATAGTTTAACAGGCGTGTGTTTTAAAACTGGGCTCTTTAAGGATTTATAACTTTTCAACCCAATAACCGAACGCATAGCTCCCGTATCAAATTAAAATTTCATCTCATTATTATTTACTTTTATATTGATTAACATCTTATTACCAGATCGTGAAATAATGTTATCAGTATCATCACAAGTAAAAATTTTTACTTCGTTTTCAATAGATCTAATGTCTTCAACCTTACCCTCTTTCATAGAGTTAACGCAATTTCATGTTTCTTAAAACAACCACTGCATGCTGGCCACTGATGACTCACTTGTTGCTTCTTATCTTGACGATTATTTGAATAATTTTTTCTATATTCTTTTCTTGAGTCTTAATTTACAACATAGACATTTCCATTTTGGTTAGATTTAATACTACTAATAGTATTACGTGTATCTTTAAACGTTTCTGCAATCTGCAAAATTTCTTCTAACGTCGGTTCATCTTTATGCAACGCAGCTGTTCTAACGGCTTCATAGGGTGTATATAAAATTAATATATCTCGAATTAATTCATCAGAAAAAGCAGTACAACTATTTGCTTTTTTACATGTAAGTTTACATTCTCGTGCCATACCTTTTAATTCAGTTATCCATTGATTATAACTTTCACCATCACGGATTATTCTTTTGTAAAAATCATACCTTGATTTAATTATATGTATTTTACTCTTATAGTGAGCATCCAATTTGGAAATTAGTTCTTGATACGGTAAAATCTGTACACTGTGCTTCCCAACCACTTTCTGCAACAAACGATAGCTCTGATCGCCCATCCACGACAATAAAAAGACTTCTTCCTTTTATCATCTTCAACACCATATGCCTTAAAGTGTTCCTCCAACTGCGTTTTGTAAGTCTCAAAATCATTTGAATCTTCATCGAATTGCTGGAACTTAGGTACCGCCATATTGCTTGTTGTAACATTCGAATTCCGCTGATTCAATATTTCTGCAAAAAACTGTTACTGTTGTCAAACATTTGTTGCAACCAAATCTGTTGACGTTCTAATATCTGCTTGATATTCATATCCATTTTACTAATTAATATCCTCGTCGCCAAATGATAAATTATATATTTAAAAAAATTTATTATTTATTTTGTTATATCATGAATATATGTATATAACAATTTTCTTTAAATTAAAATAAACTAGACTGACAAAATAATCTTTCAATAATTTTCATTTGTCACATAATAATCAAAGGTAACATGTTTGATTTATATTTTTATAAAATTCAAAATGCAAAGTAAGAAACATATCACTAGTAAAAGTAAAGCTATTTGGTTACAGAAAGTTTCAGCAATATTTTACTGATATTACTTAAATAGATTTCAATGGTCGCATGAATAAGCAAAAACTTCTATTGGTTTTTGAATAGTCTTTTTAATTATGTGTGAGAAAATAATCTTATTTGAATGTACCTTTAAAAATTCACTTTTTTGTTTGTGCAAATTGCACTACATACTTTTTGTGTTTGTTTATTTGTTTCAAAAAAAAAAAAAACAAGTATATTTAAACTATAAAAACATTAGATCCCACTGTACTCGCTTGAGTACAGAAAATTGCTCAATTTCATGCGCTCGTAACACTAACGGAACTTTTTTTTTAAGAGCTATTCACTTTAAATATTACTTAAGAGTGTAAAGAGTAAATCTGTATCAACAGAAGCGAAATATGTCTACGAGTAAACTGATATTCTAAGTCCCCGTCCACATTTGCAATTTTGTTGCGTGGAATTCTGCTTTGAAATTGCTTTAATGTCCACATTAGAAAAATCTGGCATTTCAATTCTTGTATTTCTTATGCCTTCTTTACTCTCCTTCTTATTATATTTCTTCAAGTTGAATAGTGAGAATTGCAAAGCAAAAGAAAATTGCCGAGAACATGAACCTCTGTACCCCTCCCCAAGCTTCTCACTGCTGTCACCTAAAACATTCAAGAATTGCTGCAACAAAATTGCAAGTGTACACGGGGACAAATATTCTTAAATAAGTGATTCCGCGTTTTTCAGTATTTTACGCTTTTCATTGCAATTTTGCTTAGAGTTTATTACTGTTGAGCTTGACGTCGTGGAGTTTGCGTGAAATTATACTCTAAGATAACAAAATGTAAGTATAATACTTAAAGTTTATAGAAAATGTGTTTTTTGGTAAGCATTATTATTGTTGTACTCGTATGAGTACAATGGGATAATGAGTGTACTAATATTCATAGTAATTTTATTTTTTTTGTAATGGACGTTAATAAATTTTATGGGAAAAAATTTTAAAATATATCTGCTGCATTGGATTATGCTGATAGTAATAACCACACAAATATTGATTTTGCCATAATTCCTCCAGATGTCGATCGCGAAACAGATGAAGAGGAAATTGACGAAGGAAATTCATTACGCAATGATTTTGCATACGACATTCTAGGAGAGTTAGAAGCTAGTGATAGTGAAGATGATATCCCACTCTAATAGCTAAGAAATTTGATTTTAGGGCCATGGGCAATAAAATGGAGAAAACGACCCATGAATATGGATATGCCTAGCACTACATCCTTTGAAAGTTTCAAGAGTAATATGAAGACAACACTAGAAGGCAAAACTCCTGTTGAAGTATTGGAAAAAATTGTTGATAATGATGTTGTGCAGCTAATTGTTGACCAAACTATGAAATATGCCTGTCAACACAACATGCATAGATTGAACTTGACTGCGGAAGAGCTAAAGGTGTTTATTGGCATTCTACTATTCAGCGGTTATCACTCCTTACCGAAAGAGCGCATGTATTGGCAGTTAGACGAGGATACGCACTTACCACTTATTTCCAATAATATGGCACGAAACCGATTCCAGGAAATAAAACGCTACATACATCTGTCTGACAACTCTGTACTAGATTTAAGTGATAGAATGGCGAAGATTAGACCACTGTCAAAAATTTTATGTGAAAATTTTTGTCAGTTCGGATACATGCACCAAAACCTCTCGTTTGACGAATCAATGGTCAAATATTTTGGTGGCCATTCGGCCAAACAATTCATTAGAGGGACACCCGTTAGGTTTGGTTTCAAAAATTGGATGCTAACCAGTAGTTGTGGATATTTGTATCAATTGGATACTTATTGTGGTGCTAAAGTGGTTGACAGAGAACGTCAACATATACCATTAGGTTCGAGAGTTGTTCTAGATTTTATAAAGAATATTCCTCATCTTACGGACCATATATTATTTTTTGACAACTTTCTTACATCCTTTGATATTTTGAGTCTTCTCAAACAAAAAGGGTTTAGGGCTACAGGAACTGTTCGACATCGAAGAACTAGAAATTGTCCTCTGGCGCTAAAAAAGACTGCAAAAAGAAGAGCGTACAAAATTTGACTATATGTAAGTAATTCTGAATATCTTTTATAATATTTATACGAAATCTTGGCCGTAAAATAGGTATTCTGAGGCGGGAGTTCTTTTTGTAAAATGGAACGATAATAGTGTGGTGACTGTCGGTACAAGTTTTGACACAATTGAACCTATCATCAAGTCAAACGATGGTCAAAAGCAAGTAAAAGCAAAATTAGTGTGCAGCAACCAAAGCTTATTGTAGAATACAATGCTGGAATGGGACGAGTGGACCTCCATGATCAAGCAATAAATGCATATAATATAAAATTCAGAAGCAAGAAATGGTGGTGGCCTATTTTTACATCAATGATTAATTCATGTGTAGTGAATTCTTGGAGGCTTTACAAAAGCGCTAACAATAACGAAATAGATGTTTATACTTTCAACGTGTAATAGTTCGATTCTACCTGAGGAATTATTCGATTCGTGCAATAGAACCGAGACGATCAACTATTTTCTGAATTGCAACATCAGCAGATAAGCACTTCCCTAAACGTGTTTCCAATCAAATAAGATGTAAGGTTTGTCACAGTAGAATTCGTTGGATTTGTGAGCTTTGTAACATTGAACTTAGCGTAGAAAAATAGTGTTTTAAAACATTTCACACCACATCGAGTGCAAGTGTAAGTAATAATAATTAAATAAATTTTTCTGTGTCGTGTTCAATTTCAAAATACTATAAACGTGAATAAAAAATCATTTTGAAATGAAACCTACTCTATTTTTAACCTAATATATTATACCCCTATTGTCCCATTGTACTCGTTCAAGTACAGCCCAAAAAACATTCTTCTAATTTTTTTTTTATTAAACATTTTTTTATATTAATATTTATATAGGCTAAATTGTTCTAACTTAGTTAAAATCTCAGAAAGACATGATGATAAATATTCCTAGGTACAAAGGAAGTCAACATCAGTTTTATTCAACTTACACAGCAGAGCAAAACAGCTGTTTTCGAAAGTCGTAACACTTTCATCTTCAGTGCTCATGTGTATATTGTGTTTATCACCACTGTTTAGGTGGCTTAGTTGAATGTGATAACAGTTTTCTATTTACACAAATTTTATTGTGAAAAACAATCCGAGAACTGTATCAACCTGATGTTAACACTTGTGTGTTATAATACCTGTGTTTCCATTTTATTATTTGCTTCATGTCCCATTTTTCTGAATTTTTTGTTCCATTATACATTAAGTCAAAGTTTTTTGGTTTGAATTTTATACTTAAGTATATTTGACGTTTTTCCAATTTTCATTAGTAGCTCAAGCCAAATGTTCAATAAAAATAAAATTACATACAATTTAAGCTTTAGCATATTTTGGATACATTTATAAATAAAAAATATTCAAAATTTTCCACCCCAGGAAACTAAATTTTAATTATTTAAATTTTTCTTACCAATTCAAGTCTTCATTAAGTGTAAATCGATTTTATTTAAGGAAAACTACATATTTGTAACCATTTTCGTAACTTTCATGTGATACAAAATATTGCAAATATCCAACCCTGGAATCGAAATTGAGATTTTTTCAAATACTTGATATTGATTTTGTCTTTTCCTGAATTAAGAACTAGTTTTAATTAGTAAAATAAGTGCGTTAGTTGTCTTTTGGTTTATATTTGTATAAAAAAATTTCAATTTCCCACCCCTGGAAGCGAACATTTTTTCATCAATGCAAATCTTCATGATTATACATCATGAAAGGTTCTATTTAAGAAAAACTTAAAATTTTTAAATATTTTAGTTATTATATGTACCACGAAATACCGAATGTGCCAAAAAAAAACTTTTAATTTCCCATCCCTGAAAAAATATTTTTTTTTTAGTTTTAAGTAGACAATTGAGGAGTCCCATGGCATGAAATAGGTTCAATTTACAAATAAACAAAAAAATATTTGGTTTTTGGTGTTAATTTTGCGTCAAGAAATAGGTGTAAGCTACCCAGCTCTGAAACCGTCCTTCTGATTTTATTTAATACCACTCTATTTAGGTTCATTTCCAATCCATTAATGCAAGAATGAAGTCTCTAGCTCTTCTGGGGGCTTGGGAAAACCGATTTCACGAACAGACAAACGGACATCGCTCAATCGTCATCGCTATTTATAAGGATCCAGAATATTCATATATACTTTATGGGGTCGCATATTTATATCGAAGAAATTACACACGAAATGACAAATCCAGATAAATCCTTGTTTGTAAAGGGTATAAAAAGGTGCTGTGCCAAGTTTGTATTTAACTGATGGTGTCGAGTCCAAAAGTGCTGAACAGATATTTGTTTGTCAAAATCAGGATATTAATTATTCGGTTCTTAGAACTGCTTCCCGAAAGCTTAAGAGATCACAATCACCGCCATCATAATGTAAGAATTGCATGCTTAGCGCAAAAGATTAAGAATTTTGTATATCATATACATACATATATGTATATAATATCAAGTAAAAATTTTTGTATAAAACCTATGTCTTTATTTAATTACATTTCATTTTAAGTAATGTAAGTAGTGAAACATTGATATATACATACATATGTACATATATTCCTACCTATTATAAAAAGAGGATTGTGAGTTCGGTGTGAATATGCATATTTCGATTCATCCATAAACAAAATTAATATATTTTCCCTACAATAATGAAACTATTGGAATATTACTTGCTCATGTAAGTACATGATACGTATGTAGAATATATTAAAAAAGTTTTTAAAAATATGTCGGCAAGAAATCCCTAATAACAAAACAAAGTAAATACATAAGTACATACACACATACCAAGCATCGCAATGTATGAATTTGTGTTTGAATATATTGTTTCTTTGTTGGATTCGTTTAGATAACTGAGAGTTGTATTTCTTTTCCATTGTTGCTTTTCCCCCTCATCATAAAAGAAGTTTACAGTTTTTGTTCTTTAAAATGTTCAAGTGCAACATTTTTATAAATCTATATTCTTTGATTTAAGTCTGACTGAAAAACTGAAAGCGTATTTAAATAGAGTTTAAGTTTTTATCAAAATTAACTCAAAATACATTTAAATATCGACTGTTTTATATGTCTTTATTATAATTATGGATAGTACGTATGTACATATGTATGTATGTATATTAAAACTAAGAACCTAATATCACTGATTGCGTATCACTATGCATAATAGGGTCATACATACATACTTATGTACATGGTAGCTGTAAATTAAGTCAGTTACTCTAACAGTATCTGAAAAGCATTGCAAAAAGCTTTCAGATAAAGCTTCAGAAAAAAATTGAGTAAACATTCGACTACACACATACATACATATTTTTATGTAGAAATAGACAGACATATTTGAGTAATGAGCTCAATATCTGACTGGCAATTGCTGCGATCAGTAAAAAGCGATAAAATTAAAATAAAACAACATCGTGCTTGAAAAGCAGATGAGCAGTTAAAAATAAAAATAGAGATAACGACACCTTTTTAACAAATGAAATATACAACAAGACAAGTCTTTACGATCAAATTGCGACAGTGGGATGTACGAATATAGTTTAATAAATAAATTTTATTAAAAACGTATTTTGTGCTGTGAAATTCTTTGCATTTGTTAAATATAATTCTCTTTAAATCAGTTACACGAATATATGCAAAATAACATATTTCAGTTTTCACCATTATAGAAGAGGAAAATTCAAGAAAATATATCAGTCAAAGGGAAAGCAATAAAATGAAAATGGAGGAATTAAAATATATATCAACTTTGTTTATATATACAGCCATCTATTTACTAATAAATTCAACGAAATCTGAAGGCTCGACGGAATATAACCGTTACTTGGCAGGTATTTTTCACAAGTACGGCAATGGCGGTACCATATCTTTCGAGGTAAGACGTATATCATAGCTTTCGATCTACCAATTGAGCTCTCTTTAACACTTCAAAATGTATAAAACAATTGTGTATTACCTATTGCTATTTATTTTATTATATCATAATAACAAAAACATACCAGTAAAGAGTTCTTTCTGTTAATTTCGCATGAAATTTAAACTATTATTACGTGTTTCATTACATTTTAACACGGTCGAATGTGTAAATTGTTTCTTGTACACCAACGTGGAATTTACTAATTTTAACTGGTCTGACAAATTTTAAATCTAAGACGAGTTGTATCAAAATATGGGGATTATGCCGAATTTTCGTTATTAAAACTGTAAAATTATTTTTCATGTCGGATACCAAGGGGATTACATATAACTGCATCTGCGATATTAGTAATACTCTGGGAGTGGAAAGAGGATATTAATAGTCAAATCGTTGAATCGTTTTATGCTTTTTGTACTTCAGACGCGTTTCTTACTAAAAGTTACATGTAAAGCGTTTTATACGCCAACGTGTATGCTTTGATCGGCTGTATGGTAACATACACAAATATAATTTTTGCAAAAATGGTAACTGAAACTGAAATCTTAGAAGAATTTGTGGAAGCCATTGAGCTTGTAAATACATACATATGTACAATATTTTTTCCGAAAAGGGCATAAACAAAGCTATAAAACAAAAAGAGAAGTTCTTGGGTGCGTGCCTTGTTTTTAGAACGGAAGTGGCAACGTAGTTAACGACAGAAAACTCCTCAGAAGAACCGTAATCTTACACATTTAACTGAGTTGTTGAAGTTAACCAGTGCGAGAGGAACGCAAAACTCTCGAAAGAGAGTGAACGATCAGTGGTCTGGCTGCACGTAATATATAATTGCCAACGAGGCTTAATGCGCACTGACTAAATTATGGAAAAACCGAACATTCTGATACAAGCTGTTATATAGCAAGCTGTGTAAATGCTTACTTCGTTGTAAGAAAATGTTGCCGTAAAGCTGTACGTGTAATATTCATATGTACATAGAAGTTCATTTTGCTAAAATTTTAAATAATATTAAAAATTTTAAAAAATTTGTGGATTTAGTTGAGTTTCTAAATATAATATATTGTGCAAAAAGAGCATAGGCAACTTTGTTTAATATATTGCAAAATAAACAAACATAACAGTACGTAAAATAAATTTTACATTTGAATTACATGGGTTTGATTAGAGGTTGTTGTCAAAAACGAGCGTTTGATGAAGTTCGGCACAGCTCTATAAATTATATGAATATATGTTTGAAGAAACAATTGTGATAAAATAATAATTTCAATGTATTTCACCAAAGAATATACACTATAAGAAGACTCATGTAGAATAAATCACGAAATTAAATTTCAAAATCTTTATTGGTGCCGGCGGTAAGGGAAAAAACGAAGAAAAAAAGCAGGAACGAACGTGTTGGATCGTTGGTCATCGAACATGTTTAAAAGTTGGTTTCATCAAATTTAACTTGAGGTACTGAAGGCATGGTGGAAAAAAACATAAGCAAAAACACATGCAAACTTGTTTGAAGATCTTTACAGAAAATTATATTTTTATTTTAAACATTGTTAATGATTGAGCTACAATATTTATGTGCATTTGTAATTTTCTTTTCCTTTACATGATGAATGCAAGTGGGAAAAGTAAAACAATTTAATATCGGGCGGGAAATGTTGGGTAGAGATGTGTAAAAGATCTAGAAGACATTTTAAAGGTTTACGATTTTTTATTCGTTTTAGGGCAAATTTGGTGGGGAAAATGTCTAATGCCCGAAGAAGATTACACAAAGTTCTTTACACATATATGCGACAGTAATTTTGAAAGCTAATTCATTTTGAATAAAAAACTAAAGGCGGAAGCAAACACTCTATAATATAAAGATGTTGCACGCCATAGGTATATTACAAAAATTAAAAATTTTGTACTTCGAAATCCAATGACTTATTTATTCTCTTTCTCATGTTTTTTGCAAACACAATTTTTAAGTAACTTAATATATTTTCTTACACTATCTGTTGTGGATGTTTGTATATATGTACGTACATCCATAAGTATAGCTGTTATTTATTTATAATAGTTCTTTCACACTATTGCTGAGGCCGGAGAAAATTTTTTTTGTTTTGTTTTTTTTTCAAATGTACATACATTTTTATTTTCTACAATGTTTAGTCTGCACACAGTGACATTTTTCCATTTCCATAGAAAATATTATAAAATGTTTCATATATTTTTCTAAAATATATCTCTATTAATATTTTTAGATACAAAATATTTTATAATGAAAAATTGTTTATAGTAAATTCATTCATAATAAAAATGTTAGTAGAAATAATTTCAGAACAAAAATGTTTCTATGGAAAAAACTTGTTTGATTATAAAAATTTCATAAGCCACATCTCTTCATAAAAATATTGTAATAAAAGTCTTTCCATAGAAAACATTTATAATGAAAATATTTTTGTAAAATATATTGTAAACAGAGAGACAATTTTTCATTACAATTAATTTCCTATAAAATATTCTATGTATGTCGATAATTTTTATATTGAAAAGTTTGTGTATACAAAAATTTTCCGTAAAAAAGTTTTTATAAAAAGATCTTTGTACATAGAATAGATATGCTTAATCTTTTCATGGTAACTTTACTGCGTGAGCATTCTTCATGAGAGATCTATAAGTACATATCATCTAGTGCTCAGAAGGTTAAAAAAGGAAAGTCCTTTTTTGTAATATGTTTTATTGCCAATATAATATATATATATATATATATATATATATATATATTTATAGTAAGTGTAGTAGGCTATGACACTTATACAAACCAAAACCCAACAAACAACTTCTATTCGACATGACTCTATTCAATTTTTCTACACCTTTATACAATTAGAAATTCTTTGGATAACAATGAAAGTATTTATAAGGCAAAATGAAAAATAAAATCTGAATTTAATTGTTAATAAATTAACTATTAGACATACTGTCATTGTACTATTATAATATGAAATTTATTTGTTGGGTGGTTAAGCAATGTCTATATGCATTTCATTGGCTCTTTTTACCGAATCGTCAGTAGACTTCAACCACAGTTTTCCAAAGTTTCAAACTTCTCAACTTATTAAGACTTTTTTCATAGTCTACTACACTTATTATAATGTGATTATTTTAAATCATTTATGAATTCTTATAGTTAATTTATTAACATAATTCTCAGATGGTTTATAAAAGTCTTTTAATAAGTTGAGAAGTTTGAAACTTTTCAAACCTGTGGTTGAAGTCTACTGACGATTTGGTAAAAAGCGCCAATGAAATGCATATAGACATTGCTTAACCACCCAACAAACAAATTTCATATTATAATAGTACAATGATAGTATGTCAAATAGTTAATTTATTAACAATTATATATATATATATATATATATATATATATATATATTCCTCAAGTGAACATACTGAAATAGGCTCTAATAAAAGGGTATCTATGCGTATTACTTTTTAAAAGATATATTTAATAATTCGTTGAGTATGTTGCATTTAAAATTATTCCAAAATTGCAATGTGCAAAATGCTGTAATGAGCTTAGAAACATGGATGAAATATCAACCGCTCCAAGCGAGCTTTTTGTATTCTTTAAGAATTATCAGTCTCTTACAGGTTTTGGAAATTTAACTGCTCCATCAGACAAACTAATGGATGCAAGTAAGAAACATATTTTTATATTTCATATAATCCTTAAAACTGAACCGGAATGAAATGGTGTAAGATAATTTATTATTGACTTGTGCAAACGCTCTACCCCAGAATGGTTAAGTGATGATTGTTTCCACTAAAAGCAGCAATTATTGGACTTTAAATTATTGGTCCTCCTTCGAAAGCACTGCTTTTGGGCTATAGAAAAAGGTACATAGTCCAAAGCAAAGATAAAGTGCAGATTTTTTCAAATAAATAAAAATACAAAAGCACTTTTAAAAAAAGTAATAAAAAAGAAACATAACAAAAAAATATATAAATAAATAAATGCAAAATATTAAAATAAACATAATATTACTAATAATAATTAAATTTTTTTTCATAGAAACATTTTTAAAAAGGTTTCAATATTTTTATTAAAATCTCCAACTCTCTTGATTTTACCAAAATAAATTTATCCTTTTTTATATTATACATTACAGAAACCCCTAAATACTTTAGCTTTAGTGCACAATAACGTAATACAATTTATAGAAAGGGTTATTGCGTGTAACCATTTTATATGAAAAAAAAATTAATTACTAAGATTTTCTTTGAATTCCTTAATAACTTATTTCTAATTCAAAATTAATTCTTATATTTTAACAAAGCGAATGCATTAAAAATTTTTGATTTGTATATATACATATATATATATATATATATATATATATATATATATGTATGTATATATATATATATATATATATATACATATATATATATATATATATATATATATATTGTTACGTTTTTAGACTTTTTGTAAAAACGGTTTTATTACTTATACTTCAAGGAATCATTTTATTGCAGTACACGAGTATATGTACTACTCAACACTTAGCGATGTTAACGTCTATATTTGAAATCGCTCTCCCTCGCTGAGCTCTGGCAGCGCCTTTATATAGCAAAAATGACGTCGTCTGGTAACTTCGCGAAACTTCTGGGCATGGTGGTTGTACTTTACTTAACATGTAGCTATAAACGTGTGTTTGTATACATGACAATGCTGACTTGTGTGTTTTGCTTATGGTAAATATGTGTGGTGGTATGTATGAGTGTTCTGTGTGTTTTGTCTATGTTAACTATGAGTGGTTGTATGGATGAGTGTTCTGTGTGTTGTGTGGTTTTGTTTCTTCTTCTGCTATGTGTATATGGCTGTGTATACTTGTGAACCTGTTTAGCTTTATTAGCAGCGAATACTTGCATACAAGATCAGTAAGAATAACATCTCTTAGCATTTATGTTGCTAGGTTTTTCGTTGTTGTTGTTTGCACTTATTATTGGCACAGCACCGAATGATCTTGTATATTCTGCAGTATTCCATTTCCGTTAATTTGAATATTATCTATGTTGTGTTGACCAGGGCTGTAACATTTTGACAACTGTAGATTAATTGGCAGTGCTGCCAAGTACATATAGCCACATTGTCGTTTTATTTAAATCTATTTCTAATCTTTGTAACACTGCCGCCCACTTAAGCCTGTTGGACCCGAATAGGCATACAATCACCTCTTCCATAGCGCGCCAATCGTTCGAGATGTACTATCTTCATTTTCGACCTTGGGCAACGTCATTTACTCTTTTAATCACTTTATACGGGCCATCCCAGTGAGTCTGTAATTTTGGGGAAAATCCTTTCTTCCGTTGTGGGTTATAAAGTAGGACCAATTGTCCTTCCATAATTCCCTCCGAATTTGCTGCGAGGTCTTCACCTTGTCACTGACCATCTTGATTCTATTACGCTCGAACTCATGCAGTTCGTTTAAGTCCTCCTTCTGCTGGGACGTAATAGCTCCTTCCTCTACAGTTGGCTTAACACCAAATTCCAAATCACCAGGTAGTTTTAATTCCGTCCCGTAGATAATTTTGGCTGGCATTCTCGATGTTGAGTCGTGTACAGCTGACTTATATGCCATCAAAAATTTGGTGATGTGCTCGTCCCAATCCCTCTGATGGGTGCTTACTACTTTTCGTAGGTACTCCTCTAAGGTGCGATTGAACCTTTCTATCATGCCATCAGACTGTGGATGCATCGGCATCGTTCTAGTTTTCTGAATATGGCAGACTCGAAATTCCTTCCTTGGTCGGAGGGAAAGGGACCTGCTACATTCATTGTGATCCTGAGTTGTATTGTTGTAGCTGTCCCCGGCTTCTTCTTACTGGGTCTTTGGCTGCTATGCACTGTGGGCAGTTTGCTATCCACTCGGCTACGGCTTTTTGACATCCAACCCAATAAAAACGCTGCTTCAGTTTCTCAAGTGTTTTTGTTACTCCATGATGACCGCCACTAGATCCATTATGAAACTCCTGTAAAACTTTAGTTATCTTGGAGTATGGCACAACTATTAAATTTGACGACCGGGATAGTCGTCTGTCCTCTTCCTTGGCCGCTATAAATTTCCTTAGTATCCCATCGTCCCTCTGTGCCGCTGACCAGTCTTCATCAGGGCCGATGTGCATTAGCCGAACATCCACAACGCCTTACTTTTGCTCGGTTCTAACACAATGTTTACACTCTAAACACTAGGGTCTTCTCAAAAGAGCATCCGCATTGTTATGCTTTGTGTCCCTTCTATGCTCAACGCTGAAGTCGTAGCTCTGCAGGCGCTCAATCTACCTTGCCATTTGCCCTTCAGGATTTTTAAACAGCAATAGCCATCTCAGTGCAGAATGATCGGTCCTTAATGTAAAGTGTTGACCATAAAGGTACTTATGGTAATGTTTAATGCATTCCAATACCACCAGAAGCTCACGTCGTGTCACACAGTAGTTCCTCTCAGGTTTTGAGAGTACACGGCTATAGTACCCTATGACCTTCTCAGTGCCATTAACTACTTGGGATAGCACACCACCTATGCCATAACCGCTCGCATCGGTATCAAGCACAAATTTTTCTCCAGCTATGGGATACGCTAGCACTGGTGACGTACATAATAATTCTTTGAGTTTCTGGAATGAATTTTCTTGTGGCTCGCCCCAATGGTATGGTCTCGATTTCTTTGTCAGCTCATGCAGGCTTGCAGCTACACTGACGAAATTCGGCACAAAATGTCTGTAGTAAGTACAAAGGCCCAAAAAGGTGCGCAATTCATGAAGATTTTTAGGTTGATGCCAGTCCCTTACTGCTTTTATTTTATCTTCATCTGTTGAGATTCCGTCTGCTTTAACACGATGCCCCAAATACTTTACTTCCTTCTGAAACAATGCACATTTCTTCAAGCTGAGTTTCAATCCAACTGATCATATCCGTTAAAGAACTTCTGCCATGTTTTTGAGGTGTTCGTCGAAAGTTTTCCCCATTACGATTATGTCATCTAGATATACCAAGCATGTCTTCCAGTGAAGTCCTATCAGTACCTTCTCCATTAGGCATTCAAATGTGGTCGGAGCATTGTAGAGACCATATGGCATGAACTGCCATAATCCGTTACCGACACTGAAGGCAGTTTTCTCTTTGTCTTTCTCTGCAATCTCCACTTGCCAATATCCGCTTCGCAAGTCCAGCGTAGAGAACCATTTGGTACCAGCTAGCGTGTCCAAAGTGTCATCGATCCTGGGGAGCGGATAACTGTCCTTCTTGGTTATGTCATTGAGCTTCCTGTAGTCTACGCAGAATCTAGTACTGCCATTTTTCTTTTTAACTAACACTACGGGTGAACTCCAAGGACCAGAAGATGGCTCAATTACGCCATCACGCTCCATTTCACTTACAAGCTCTTTTACTTTATCTCGCTTTGCTAGGGGTACGCTTCTGGGTGGCTGTTTAATCGGCCTAGCTTCGCCTGTGTTAATTTCATGTTTAACCAATGCAGTTCTACCCTGGCTTTGGCTTCCCATGGCGCAGATACTGGCATGCCTTTTTAGTAACTGTTTGGCTTTATTTTTATCTGTCGCTGATAGACCTACTACCCATTTCCCTACGTATTCCTCAAATTTTTCACGTTCTTTTGCGGACAAATCAGTAGGCTCTATCTTCTTCTCGAAGTTTATTATTGCCTCTGCTGGAGTACACTGGGCAACGTCGGAATTTTCTTTGATGACTTTTTCATGGTCTGACAAGTTAAGCACTCTTATAGGGACTATTCCTCCTTTACTAGTTTTCACTAGAGCTTTCGCTGTTATAAGCTCTCTCTTTAGATCTGCTGGTTCTACAACCCACAACCCATTGTCCTCACAATCTCTCATATGACTGTTTCTGACTGCGGCGGCAACGTCTGACTCACAATAGTAAATACTCTTGTTACTTGCGGTTTGCTGTCATATCCAACATCAAGGGGTATTTCCACATTACGCCAAATCATCAGATGTTGTCCCATATGTAGATTAATGCCATGGTTAATCATAAATTCGACTCCAATAATAACCTCATCGACAATATCGGCAACAATAAATACATGTCTCACGTTGATGTTGGCTATAGTCACCTTCACTTCAATCTTATAATAGACAGTGGCAGGCTCTTCAGTAGCTGTACGTAGCCGTATATTTCTTAACCGTTCGCATTTCCCCTTTACTTTATCGGGCCTTATTATTGACTGCGATGCCCCTGTGTCTATGGTAAGTACGCGCATTTCCCCGTTGATGTATCCGGACGCAGCGAGGTGGCTATTTTTCTGCTGCATCACTGATATGGAGATTGTGGGCCCTCGTTTGTGAGAGCTACCTCTTGCCCCTCAATGCTAGTTCGTTTTAGTTTAACGGGGACTCTTGTGATGTTGTTTGGTTCACCCGTTTGCAGTTTCTTGGTGGCGAAACAGATCTACCTCTCTTCCTTGCTGCTTTACAGCTGCGCTGAAAATGACCGATCTTTCCGCAGCTAAAGCACTTAGGCTTTCCTTTGATAGCATTTTCTGCCAGCAGTTGTCACATTACCTCCTTGACGCTAGCAACTAGGTTGTTATTCTCTTCAGACAAAACCTTCACATTCCGCACTTTACATATCTGTGGCTTGAAAACCATCCTTGCCGTCTCTTGAGCCAGCGCAAATGAAACAGCTTCAGCGAAAATGGATTTTTGCGTAGCGCACACCGCCAGTTTAACATCAGAGTCGCAAATTCCGTTAACGAAAGCCTCAGTTTTAAAGTGGTCTAGGAACGGGTGACTCTCGCCCGGATATGTGAGCTGCACTAAACGCTCGATTTCCATTGCGAAATCTAGTAGATATTCGTTAGGCTTCTGAGCTCTACATCGCAATTCCATTATGTATAAATCTCGCTTGTGCACACCACCATACCTACGCTGCAATGCTGCCATTATTTTATTATAGTTGTTTCTGCTGCTTACTGGCATAGTCTCAAGTACCTCTGTGGCTGTACCCTTTAAGGACAAAATCAACTCTATGGCCTTCTCTTCAGCATCCCATTCATTTCTTCTAGCAACCGTCTCGAACTGGAATTTGAAGATGCCTAATGATACGCTGCCGTCGAAGCATGGCGCTTTTATCCGCGAAGAAACCTCCGCAACTGCTCGCACTGGCCCGCCACTACACTCCAGGTTATGCGCTTTGTCCTTTAGAGCATGCAATTTCTCTTCGAACTCCTTTGCATGCTGTTCCAGGCCGCCGCTTTCTAGATGTTGGACTCTATCCGCCAGCTCTGAGAATTTGTTCTCAATAGAATCCATGCTCCTATTGATGGCTTCTGAAACCTCTACCAGGATCTCGTTCGTGGCCTTATTTGACTCCTGTATCTGTTGAGAGTTTTGTTTTATTTCACTTATTTCGGCTACAAACTTTTCCTGCATCTGCTGAGAGTTCTGTTTTATTTGGATCATCATAGCAGCGAACATTGAATTTATGTCCATGCTGCTGGTAGCGGCAGGAGGGCATACCTGCACATCATCTTTGTCCTCAAACTCGTATGTCCCGATGTCCATGCCACGATTGTTAAACTCATCTATCAGCCTCTTCTGCAGTTCAGCTTTGTTACATGCAGTTGATAATTCCAGCTTACTGAGCTCCTTTTTCAATTTTTTGTTAAATTTTTAGCTCATCAAATTTCATGATTATTTATTTTAATTTTTGTATGTCCTTTTTTTTCCCTTAAAATGCAATGTCCTTTAAATTATTTTTGCAATCCCACTTCTGACACCAATTGTTACGTTTTTAGACCTTTTCGTAAAAACGGTTTTAATACTTATCCTTCAAGGAGTCGTTTTATTGCATCAAACTAAAGCACGGACATATTAATTTTAGAAATATAATGCAGCAACACTTTATTTATTACTTTATTAACACGAGTATTTGTACTACTCAACACTTAGCGATGTTAACACGTCTATATTTGAAATCACACTAACTCACTGAGCTCTGGCAGCGCCTTTATAGAGCAAAAATTACATC
>OY776278.1:60140414-60142914 GCA_963675445.1 Linnaemya vulpina | reverse complement strand
TTGAATTCAAAGTGTTTTCTGTTTTTATCAACAATTTTTTTGTTATAATTGTGGGATTTTATCGTATTTTGTAATGCTCTTTTCTTGTTGTTTAGCCAGTCTTCCTGTGTACCTTTTTGTTTTAGTTCATAAGGTAATATTGTGCTATCTGTTCCTTCTAGTAAATATTTTGGTGTGAAGCCTGTAATTGTGTGTTCCGTTTCGTTGTATAATTGTACACATTCTTGCGCTATTGTCGCCCAAGATCGTTTTTTTTCGTTTTCATTTATCCTGCATCTAATTTTGTTTACAAGTGTCTGATTTAGTCTTTCGTTCAGTCCATTTGAAAATGGTGCATCTACTGCAGTAAATATTATGGGTATGGATTTTGACATTAAAAAATTTTTGAATTCCTTCGAATTTAATCCAGGATATTGATCTGATAAAACCATGCAAATCTTGTAATCATCTGTTACTTTCTGCATTAGTTTTATAAAGTCTTGCGCATTCTGTGTTTTGGACGTGGAAATATATGCATATCTTGTAAAGTGATCGACTAGAAGGTGTAGATATTTTTTTGTGGACCTTGAGCCTCCGAATCCTCCGATTGTGTCTATTGAAACTATTTCGAACGGCTTTTTAGCTGGACCTAAATGTGATAGAAAACCAATTTTGTCTCCACCTCTTGACTTATTCTTGATACATATTTCACAGTTTCTGCAAATTTTTTTTATATTATGTGTTAAATTGTCAGCCGTGTAAAAAGGACATATCTTATTTTGAATTTGCTTCAATCCTATATGGGAGAAATGTTCGTGGATTTTTTTTTATAAATTCGATACTAAATTTTTCAGTTAAAATGATTTTTTCTTTTTTCCTCGTTATTTTGTAATAAATCTGTTGTTTGAGCTTAAATTTATCTTTGTTGGCTTGCAGTTTTTAATTTTTTTTCTGATCTGCTAAGATTTCTTCCAATTTAATAAAATTTATTACTTTTAATTGATCATCATTGTTTTCGTGTGCTTCTAATACTGGGTTTCTACTTAAACAATCAGCTTCCAAATTATTTTTCCCGGGTGAATACTTTATGTTAAAGTCATATTGAGACAAGTAGTATGTTAAATCCCCTAGTTCTTCGTCTGTCCTGGCCTTTATATTAATTTTTTCAAGTGGTTTGTGATCGCAAATTACTGTAAATTTAGTACCCATAAGTCTATACTGCCAATATTTAATGGCCTCTTTTATTGCCAGATATTCTAAATAGATAGCCTTTTTTTTGTTGGCTGTGGTTTAATTTTTTTGAAAAATATGCTACTGGTTTTTCCTCACCATTTTCTTGTGTTTGTTTCAAAATTGCGGCTACACCTTTTATACTAGCATCTGTATAAATAATTATTGGTAAGTCTTTATCAAATATCGCTAAAATAGGTTGTGAGCATAGTAACTTTTTTACACTCTCGAAAGACTCATTGCAGTCTTTCGACCAAATAAATTTGTTTCCTTTTCTCAAGAGATTGTGCAGTGGATCTAACATAATTGAACTCTTCGGTATATATTTGTTATAAAAATTTATTTTCCCTAAAAACTGTCGAATATTTTTCTGAGTTTTGGGAACTGGAAACTCTTTTATTGCAATTAGGTTATCTTTTAAAGGGTTTATCGAGTTATTTTTAATTACATGCTCTAAATATTTGACCGAGTCCGCTGCAAACTTACATTTCGATAATTTCAGTCTGAAACCTTCTTCCGTTATTGCGTTTAATAATTTCTCCAAATGGTTCATATGTTCTTCAAAAGTTTTCGAAAATATTAAGATATCATCTATGTAGTTCACTGTGGAGTTTGAAAGTTCATGCTTTCTTATTATATTACTCAATATCCTTTGAAAAATTGCGGGTGATGTTTTTAATCCAAATGGGAGGCACGTCCATTGAAAATGGCCTTCTTGAGTTACAAAGCCCGTTTTTTGTCGATCTTGAATCCTTAATGGAATGGCCCAAAAAGCCGAGTTTATGTCCAGCGTCGAAAAAAATTTACAGTTTCTAGTCTTATCTACTAAATCTCCAATTAGAGGGAAAGGCTGTGATTGAGGTATAACAATTTTGTTTAACTCCCTAAAATCAATACACAGTCTCGATTTTTTATCATCCTCTTTCTTGTAAGCTAAAGTTACTGGAGCTGCAAACGGACCATAAGACTCTTCGATCAGATTACTTTTTAGGAGTTTTGAGATTTGATCCTCAATTTCTTTTCTGTCCTCTATAGAACATCTGTATGGCCTTTTACTACAATATTTATCTATTTTTAAGTCAATGTGAGCTTCATAGTCTCTTACTGTACCCGTATCATATTTATCTTTTGCAAAAATTGATTTATATTTTTCAATGAGTCTATTTATCTTTGATTGTTGTTCCATACGCAGATGGTTTACATAAATTTCAAAATTTTTTACTTCTAAGTGTTCATTAAAATTGATTGTATATTTTTCTGGCATTCTACTCACATTTTCATTTGTACTGCA
>OY776278.1:60087914-60135414 GCA_963675445.1 Linnaemya vulpina | reverse complement strand
GAGTTGTATGACGACGACTGTAGTGACTTTCGTACTTCGGAATGCTGTTTATATGATCTATTACTTCATTATATTTTTCGATCGATAGTTTGTGACGTGGATCATGTTTTCCTCGTCTATCATCTGATATAAGTCCTCCAGAACCTTTTTTACGTTTATGTATATTCACAGTTTTAATAGCCTGCACTGTTTCTCCATATATTTTAAGAAAGCATTTATGACATACCCGAACCTTTTGTCCATTTTTTTCACAATGGTAAATGTATAAATATTGTCGGTTTCGTGGTCTTGCAGCTTTGATAAGAGTTGCAGTTTTCTTCTTCTCAATATCAATCATTTGCGAAATAAATAGTCATCGTTTGTTATAGTCTCCAAGATTCCAATAGGTTTTAAATATATGCTTTTGCTCATCCAAAGTTATCTTTGAGTGACAATTTTTCTTACAGTGACTTAATCGTTCAAACTTTTTGGCAGGAACTTTCACATTACGACTAGTATAATATTCCTTTCCCAAATTTTTGTTCATCTTATTGGACTTTTTTGATGTTGTTGGAAGTTCATCATCATCATTCGGTTCACTGCCATAGTCTACCATTTCCTGACTACTCTCATAAGTTTGAATTAAAGGAGCATCTTCCGAAAGAATATAATCCGAGTCATCAAAATCTGTTTCATGAAAAATGTCTTCATCGCTACTTATTTCATTTGACTGTTTAAATGGTGATGATTTATCGTCATTCATTTCGACTTCAGGTGCTTTGAAACCAGCTTGACCTTTGTCGCCTTCACCGATTTCGCTATCTTTACAGACACCTGAATTATCAGATTTTTGTTTCTTGACCAACACTTTTTTATATTTGCCCATTTTTATTATTTGCAACTCACTCGATAAAAAAACTATGAAGAATAAAATCCCGTCACTCACTGTAGCTATAAAACGCAAAACTAAAAACAAAACAAAAACTAAAAAGAATGAAATCCCGTTATTCACTTTAGCTAGAAAATGCAACGCCAACTATTTCAAATGCTGCTTTTGAGTTCGTTAAACGTGGTGTTAACTGCAAAATGTATATAGCACATGAACTCCAAAACAACTTCTTTTAATATAAATATTTATTTTCAAGTCGACAAAAACACTTCTTTCCAAACAATATTTTACTTTTTATCGGCTTTAGTTTTCACATAATAACTTCTTTCCACACAAGTTGTTTAGTCAAAATGAATCTTCTCTATAAACCATTTAAAAAATTATCTTGTCTCAAGCAAGTTACATATTTTTTAAATTCCAGTTTTGATAAAACAACTTCTTTGAAGAGAAGTTGTTTTGTTAAAACGAAATATTTACATTTTAGAAAAAATTAAATGTATTTAAGCTGTTTTGTCAAAAGGATATAATTTTTTATTTTTTGTATTTCAGAATATTTTTAAACTCTTTCAGACAAAATGTTTTATCAAATTTTTTTCTGAAATATAATGAAAGAAGTTGATTTGCCAACAACTGTAGATTTTTATCTAAATGTCGTAGAAACGCGACGATTACACCAAAAGAACCGTATTCAAAATTCAAATTTAATATAAAAATCTTGCGAAAATGCCCTCTTTCGAAAGAAGTTGTTTTGTCAAAATTCCACAGTCTGTGGACTTTTGACAAAACAACCTCTTTCAAAAACATAAATTTTACAGGAGAGCGAAAAAACTGTTTAAATAGCTCTCAACTTTGCTTTCGAAATAATTGGTTAAAAGCTAAAAGTGTAGTATTATATTTTAGTACCAAATTGACGTGGATGTATGAACAATTCTCTTCTAATTTCAGCAGATCTCCAAAAAAATTAAGAACAAAAAGATAGGTTGTTTTTCAAAACTGTTTAAAAAAAAATTAACTTAAGTCACACAAGTTGTTTTGTGAAAATGGTTTTAAACAAAACCGATATTCATATTTTGCTCTTATCTCAAGACAAGTTTTTTTTTATTAAAATGGAACTAATAAAAAAGGTCGAGACAGGTTGTTTTAAAAATTAATAATATATTTATTGTACCATAAATTTTTGAATTCAATTAACCAATATTGATATAAAATTATATATCTGCAGCGAAAACGTATTCTAAATTAAACAAAAAAGTATTCATAAAGCAAACAATAAAAACTGTATTTCTACACATTTAAATGCAAAATCACATTATTCAACATCCTCATCTTCGTTAAGGTCTGGGTGAATTTCAACTGGGATATCACCTTCCGCCTTAATGTTCTGATAAAAACTGTGATAATTTGTACTAATTAATGGCAGCATATCCAATAAATCTTTCTTTTTGTTTTGGGATACAGCCAAAGGGGAATCGTAGCTTGCGACCAATTGGGGAGACGGTTTTTTTCGACGGCGCGAGTTTATGTCTAGCATATGAAAAGACTCTTCTGGGTGTAATGAGAGTTTGTACTGCAAAATTCCTGGCTTGCTTTTTTCGTACCTCATCCAACGAATTTTTTTCCACTCAAACTTCTCACCTAAAAAAAATGATTAAAAAATTAATATTGGATCGTGTTTACCAAAGAATATTTTTTTTTAAATATACCTGAAGTGCTATATGACCTCCATGTATATTTGTCTTTTAATAGAGCACGAAAGTCGAAGAAATCCTCTTGATTTAATTCATGGACAATATAATTTTTATTGGTCGCCGATATTAAGTTTGCCCAATCGTGTGAATGTTGAATAGATCCGAAAAAATTTTTCCTTTTCTTTTCTATTTGCGCATGTACAGTATCACATTCAAGATGTGTATGACCCACAACAAGAAATTTATGATCAATTAGTTGTATACTAGGGTGATCCTCCAAAACTTTATGAAACATTGCGCAGAGATATGAGTTACGGTTCT
Organism: Linnaemya vulpina; assembly: GCA_963675445.1. Lineage (NCBI taxonomy): Eukaryota > Metazoa > Arthropoda > Insecta > Diptera > Tachinidae > Linnaemya > Linnaemya vulpina. Next base: position 60,132,537 of record OY776278.1, on the reverse strand, counting down.
GGCCAGGACAGGAGTCGCTATATAAAACAACGTGTCGAACTGAGCTTGATAAATCCAACAGACATTTAAAAATGCAGGACCCAATATCGTTTGCACCGCGATTTGCAATGGTTTCGTTCCATATGTAGCATGAGGCTTTTTTCATTGCTCCATCATGCACGGTTAAATTAAAAGTCCAAAATGGTCTCTTGTAAAAATATAACGACGCTCGTAAATATGGAGTTGGGAGACATTGTTGTAAGTCGAATGTGAACATTTTGATATTTTCGTTATTTATTACGAGTTCCTTATCTTTTTTCTTGCATTCATACGAAAAGTCTGCATCATCGTGGTGATTTTTTTGTTCTAACTTTAGGGATATTTTTTCATCTTCGTCCACAGAGTTTCTTATTTTGGATTTAAAGAGTTCGCATGTATTACACAGATCAAGCTGCGGTTTCTTAAACTTTATGTCTAGGGTTGTAAATATATCTCTATATTTTGATTCCGATACGCAATCGGAGTATTTTTCAGTATATAACCGGTATAATGTTGCTAAGTTAAGACCACGATCAAAATATAACTGAGTTGTATGACGACGACTGTAGTGACTTTCGTACTTCGGAATGCTGTTTATATGATCTATTACTTCATTATATTTTTCGATCGATAGTTTGTGACGTGGATCATGTTTTCCTCGTCTATCATCTGATATAAGTCCTCCAGAACCTTTTTTACGTTTATGTATATTCACAGTTTTAATAGCCTGCACTGTTTCTCCATATATTTTAAGAAAGCATTTATGACATACCCGAACCTTTTGTCCATTTTTTTCACAATGGTAAATGTATAAATATTGTCGGTTTCGTGGTCTTGCAGCTTTGATAAGAGTTGCAGTTTTCTTCTTCTCAATATCAATCATTTGCGAAATAAATAGTCATCGTTTGTTATAGTCTCCAAGATTCCAATAGGTTTTAAATATATGCTTTTGCTCATCCAAAGTTATCTTTGAGTGACAATTTTTCTTACAGTGACTTAATCGTTCAAACTTTTTGGCAGGAACTTTCACATTACGACTAGTATAATATTCCTTTCCCAAATTTTTGTTCATCTTATTGGACTTTTTTGATGTTGTTGGAAGTTCATCATCATCATTCGGTTCACTGCCATAGTCTACCATTTCCTGACTACTCTCATAAGTTTGAATTAAAGGAGCATCTTCCGAAAGAATATAATCCGAGTCATCAAAATCTGTTTCATGAAAAATGTCTTCATCGCTACTTATTTCATTTGACTGTTTAAATGGTGATGATTTATCGTCATTCATTTCGACTTCAGGTGCTTTGAAACCAGCTTGACCTTTGTCGCCTTCACCGATTTCGCTATCTTTACAGACACCTGAATTATCAGATTTTTGTTTCTTGACCAACACTTTTTTATATTTGCCCATTTTTATTATTTGCAACTCACTCGATAAAAAAACTATGAAGAATAAAATCCCGTCACTCACTGTAGCTATAAAACGCAAAACTAAAAACAAAACAAAAACTAAAAAGAATGAAATCCCGTTATTCACTTTAGCTAGAAAATGCAACGCCAACTATTTCAAATGCTGCTTTTGAGTTCGTTAAACGTGGTGTTAACTGCAAAATGTATATAGCACATGAACTCCAAAACAACTTCTTTTAATATAAATATTTATTTTCAAGTCGACAAAAACACTTCTTTCCAAACAATATTTTACTTTTTATCGGCTTTAGTTTTCACATAATAACTTCTTTCCACACAAGTTGTTTAGTCAAAATGAATCTTCTCTATAAACCATTTAAAAAATTATCTTGTCTCAAGCAAGTTACATATTTTTTAAATTCCAGTTTTGATAAAACAACTTCTTTGAAGAGAAGTTGTTTTGTTAAAACGAAATATTTACATTTTAGAAAAAATTAAATGTATTTAAGCTGTTTTGTCAAAAGGATATAATTTTTTATTTTTTGTATTTCAGAATATTTTTAAACTCTTTCAGACAAAATGTTTTATCAAATTTTTTTCTGAAATATAATGAAAGAAGTTGATTTGCCAACAACTGTAGATTTTTATCTAAATGTCGTAGAAACGCGACGATTACACCAAAAGAACCGTATTCAAAATTCAAATTTAATATAAAAATCTTGCGAAAATGCCCTCTTTCGAAAGAAGTTGTTTTGTCAAAATTCCACAGTCTGTGGACTTTTGACAAAACAACCTCTTTCAAAAACATAAATTTTACAGGAGAGCGAAAAAACTGTTTAAATAGCTCTCAACTTTGCTTTCGAAATAATTGGTTAAAAGCTAAAAGTGTAGTATTATATTTTAGTACCAAATTGACGTGGATGTATGAACAATTCTCTTCTAATTTCAGCAGATCTCCAAAAAAATTAAGAACAAAAAGATAGGTTGTTTTTCAAAACTGTTTAAAAAAAAATTAACTTAAGTCACACAAGTTGTTTTGTGAAAATGGTTTTAAACAAAACCGATATTCATATTTTGCTCTTATCTCAAGACAAGTTTTTTTTTATTAAAATGGAACTAATAAAAAAGGTCGAGACAGGTTGTTTTAAAAATTAATAATATATTTATTGTACCATAAATTTTTGAATTCAATTAACCAATATTGATATAAAATTATATATCTGCAGCGAAAACGTATTCTAAATTAAACAAAAAAGTATTCATAAAGCAAACAATAAAAACTGTATTTCTACACATTTAAATGCAAAATCACATTATTCAACATCCTCATCTTCGTTAAGGTCTGGGTGAATTTCAACTGGGATATCACCTTCCGCCTTAATGTTCTGATAAAAACTGTGATAATTTGTACTAATTAATGGCAGCATATCCAATAAATCTTTCTTTTTGTTTTGGGATACAGCCAAAGGGGAATCGTAGCTTGCGACCAATTGGGGAGACGGTTTTTTTCGACGGCGCGAGTTTATGTCTAGCATATGAAAAGACTCTTCTGGGTGTAATGAGAGTTTGTACTGCAAAATTCCTGGCTTGCTTTTTTCGTACCTCATCCAACGAATTTTTTTCCACTCAAACTTCTCACCTAAAAAAAATGATTAAAAAATTAATATTGGATCGTGTTTACCAAAGAATATTTTTTTTTAAATATACCTGAAGTGCTATATGACCTCCATGTATATTTGTCTTTTAATAGAGCACGAAAGTCGAAGAAATCCTCTTGATTTAATTCATGGACAATATAATTTTTATTGGTCGCCGATATTAAGTTTGCCCAATCGTGTGAATGTTGAATAGATCCGAAAAAATTTTTCCTTTTCTTTTCTATTTGCGCATGTACAGTATCACATTCAAGATGTGTATGACCCACAACAAGAAATTTATGATCAATTAGTTGTATACTAGGGTGATCCTCCAAAACTTTATGAAACATTGCGCAGAGATATGAGTTACGGTTCTGGCCAGGACAGGAGTCGCTATATAAAACAACGTGTCGAACTGAGCTTGATAAATCCAACAGACATTTAAAAATGCAGGACCCAATATCGTTTGCACCGCGATTTGCAATGGTTTCGTTCCATATGTAGCATGAGGCTTTTTTCATTGCTCCATCATGCACGGTTAAATTAAAAGTCCAAAATGGTCTCTTGTAAAAATATAACGACGCTCGTAAATATGGAGTTGGGAGACATTGTTGTAAGTCGAATGTGAACATTTTGATATTTTCGTTATTTATTACGAGTTCCTTATCTTTTTTCTTGCATTCATACGAAAAGTCTGCATCATCGTGGTGATTTTTTTGTTCTAACTTTAGGGATATTTTTTCATCTTCGTCCACAGAGTTTCTTATTTTGGATTTAAAGAGTTCGCATGTATTACACAGATCAAGCTGCGGTTTCTTAAACTTTATGTCTAGGGTTGTAAATATATCTCTATATTTTGATTCCGATACGCAATCGGAGTATTTTTCAGTATATAACCGGTATAATGTTGCTAAGTTAAGACCACGATCAAAATATAACTGAGTTGTATGACGACGACTGTAGTGACTTTCGTACTTCGGAATGCTGTTTATATGATCTATTACTTCATTATATTTTTCGATCGATAGTTTGTGACGTGGATCATGTTTTCCTCGTCTATCATCTGATATAAGTCCTCCAGAACCTTTTTAACGTTTATGTATATTCACAGTTTTAATAGCCTGCACTGTTTCTCCATATATTTTAAGAAAGCATTTATGACATACCCGAACCTTTTGTCCATTTTTTTCACAATGGTAAATGTATACATATTGTCGGTTTCGTGGTCTTGCAGCTTTGATAAGAGTTGCAGTTTTCTTCTTCTCAATATCAATCATTTGCGAAATAAATAGTCGTCGTTTGTTATAGTCTCCAAGATTCCAATAGGTTTTAAATATATGTTTTTGCTCATCCAAAGTTATCTTTGAGTGACAATTTTTCTTACAGTGACTTAATCGTTCAAACTTTTTGGCAGGAACTTTCACATTACGACTAGTATAATATTCCTTTCCCAAATTTTTGTTCATCTTATTGGACTTTTTTGATGTTGTTGGAAGTTCATCATCATCATTCGGTTCACTGCCTGACTACTCTCATAAGTTTGAATTAAAGGAGCATCTTCCGAAAGAATATAATCCGAGTCATCAAAATCTGTTTCATGAAAAATGTCTTCATCGCTACTTATTTCATTTGACTGTTTAAATGGTGATGATTTATCGTCATTCATTTCGACTCCAGGTGCTTTGAAACCAGCTTGACCTTTGTCGCCTTCACCGATTTCGCTATCTTTACAGACACCTGAATTATCAGATTTTTGTTTCTTGACCAACACTTTTTTATATTTGCCCATTTTTATTATTTGCAACTCACTCGAAAAAAAAAACTATGAAGAATAAAATCCCGTCACTCACTGTAGCTATAAAACGCAAAACTAAAAACAAAACAAAAACTAAAAAGAATGAAATCCCGTTATTCACTTTAGCTAGAAAATGCAACGCCAACTATTTCAAATGCTGCTTTTGAGTTCGTTAAACGTGGTGTTAACTGCAAAATGTATATAGCACATGAACTCCAAAACAACTTCTTTTAATATAAATATTTATTTTCAAGTCGACAAAAACACTTCTTTCCAAACAATATTTTACTTTTTATCGGCTTTAGTTTTCACATAAGAACTTCTTTCCACACAAGTTGTTTAGTCAAAATGAATCTTCTCTATAAACCATTTAAAAAATTATCTTGTCTCAAGCAAGTTACATATTTTTTAAATTCCAGTTTTGATAAAACAACTTCTTTGAAGAGAAGTTGTTTTGTTAAAACGAAATATTTACATTTTAGAAAAAATTAAGCTGTTTTTTCAAAAGGATATAACTTTTTATTTTTTGTATTTCAGAATATTTTTAAACTCTTTCAGACAAGATGTTTTATCAAATTTTTTTCTGAAATATAATGAAAGAAGTTGATTTGCCAACAACTGTAGATTTTTATCTAAATGTCGTAGAAACGCGACGATTACACCAAAAGAACCGTATTCAAAATTCAAATTTAATATAAAAATCTTGCGAAAATGCCCTCTTTCGAAAGAAGTTGTTTTGTCAAAAGTCCACAGATATATATATATATATATATAAATATGTATATATATATATATATATATATATATATATGTATATATATATATATATATATATATATATATATATGTATATATATATATATATATATATATATATATATAAATATATATATATATATTTATACATATTTATATATATATATGTGTATATATATATATATATATATATATATATATATGTATATATATATATATATATATATATATATATATATATATATAAATATATATATATATATATATATTTATACATATTTACATATATATATATATATATATATATATATATATATATATACATAAGCGATAACATTGAAAATGTAATATAATTTGTCATCCATGGCTATCAAAAAAAGCTGACATTTTTTCAAGACGCGTGCCGCGCGTACAAAAGTAGAACTACTTTACGCGTCCAGCGTTCTACTCGTTTTGCAATGTAGCTTGTTACATACAATTACACTAGTTCTACTTTTTTGACAGACGCTTATAACGTGTGAAATGCATGTTATGTACTTCCAGCTTAACGTACCAACCTGCAGAAAATATAATTTCATTCTAAGGTGACGTGACAGTTGTAATAAAGTGATGAACTTTATGTATTTTGAATGAAAATGGGGCACAAAAGACCTTTTTTTGTACTTATTTCTCATTTGATATATTTAGTTGAAATATATGTATGTATGAAGACTGATATACGTACGGTTTTCATATGTTTAACTTTCTAAATAAATGTTTTATTCTCATTGAAATAGCGTGTGTCTATATGTGGTTGTTGTTCTTTGCAGAAGTTCTGTTACTATTAAACATCCGTTTGTACGTAAATTTATAGGTTTGCGTCATATAACAATATATTTGATATACATTGCAATATGGAAATATATGTGTCCAGTTTATTATATATGTATGTACGAAATAGTGTACTTTTTTAGCTGTTGTGTACACAAGTTTACATCAACGACATCGAAAAAAAAAGACATTGAAAAATTTATACATGCCACACTTTATACACAAATACATCTTGGGTGTACAGGACTGATCATTGAAGACATTGGAAAAATTGAAGACATTGAAAACATTGAAGACATTGAAGACATTGACGACATTGAAAACATTGAAGACATTGAATTCACTTTATGTCCGTATACACATTTGCGGTGATGATAACATCATATTTGTTTTTGTATTTTTATAAAATGGGACAATGAGGCGCCAAGAGTTTTTAAAAAGACGCACACATAACAACAACACAAAAAAAAAATCAGATATACTCATAATAAAAAAGGGTCAAATAAAATATATTCATTTTTCGGGCAACCAATAATACAAAACAACAGAAACGTGGCTATTTTCCAAAAATTTGCTGCATTTTGCATATTTTGCAAATGCAATTAAATGTGAAAGAGGTAAGTATACTTTCATAAATAAAACGATCCTTATAAAATGGCCAGGAAAACGAATTTCAAAAGATATTATTATTATTTCCATCACTATAGAGGCTTTCCACTGTGAAATATGGCATCTCCATATACACGGATATTTACACAAGTACAGGCCGAAGGTGTGCACAAAAACAAAGTGTGAACAACGAAAGAAAGGCAATGTTTTCAATGTATTGAGGGTGTACAATGTACAGCGGGTGTACATTAAATTTTCTTGTACACAATTTCGTTCTCTGGTATGTATATGGCAAGAAATGACTCAGTTAGAGCTGTACAAAACAGCTCTTTTGAGTGAGCGCTCTTTTTAGCTCCGCTCACTTTACTGAATTAATTCATTCAGTTGTTTCAGTTCATTCAGTAGCTCAGTTGTTTCAGTACTTCAGTTTATTCAGTAACTCAGTTGTTTCACTAGCTCAGTTCATTCAGTAGCTCAGTTGTTTCAGTAACTGGCAACTCTATAAATAAAGAGCACTACATACCTGTATGCATTAGCATATGTGTGTGAATTAATTCATTTTTTTCGTATGGATTTTGACATACAAACTGAAACATCACTGAAAAGAGCTACTGAAAGAGACAGATCTAATGAATTAACTGAAACAACTGAGCTAAAAACGCTCAATTGAATGAAAGATTCACCTCGCTCAATTGACTGAATGATTCAATTGAATTAATTCATTCAGGAGCCGTACAGCTCTAGACTCAGTGTTCTATTAGTTGTGTATGTTGCTGTTTCTGCTGTCTATCAGTACCTTTTAATTAATTTTTTGTCCTTTTTACCACAAACGCCAATAATATAAACATATTGAAGTGCCGTCAATATTGTATATATAATGTCTTTATATAAATAATTATTTGTTGTTGGTTTATGTGAAAAACAGATGACATGATATTAAAGCTGGATTCACCCATGGTTTTAGAACAATATTGATGTTCTAGAACATTTTTAGTTTTTTGAAAGTATATTCTAAAGTGATTCGCCCACTTCGCGCATTTCTTCTGGAACGTCAAGGCTACCATATGAAATCATTTTGTAAACTATGTGTGTGAGTTTTACAATTGGCCAATACCACGATTTATTTAATTTTATTTATAACAATATTCACCAGTTATATATATTTAATGCCAAACAATACAAAACAAGTGCTCCGTATTTTATTATATACACAAACATTATGAAACAAGTGCGTTGTTATACATACAAAAGTATAAAACAAGTTCTGTATTTTAGTATACATATATACATATAATATATTCTGGCATCTGAGTTCTACTTTACATAAAAAAAAATTAAACTTACTGGCAGCACAATTACAATGTTTCGGAACGCGAATTGAAATTAAACCAATTCAGGTTCCGCAATATGTTACTCTTTTTCGCTCTCTCCAAAAGAGAAACGTCAAACTACATAAAAAAAATGTTTCAGAACGTGAAATTTGTTCTGAAACCACGGGTGAATCCAGCTTAAGTTTTAAAATTAAGCAAATTAATTAAGTTTTATTAATAATAATTATTAAAACTTGTATTTAAAAAGTCAAACATATAAGATACGTACATCAAGTCTTTATACATACTTATCAACTAAACATATCAAAAGAGAAATAATCACCAAAAAAGCCTTTCGTGCCCCATTCTCATTCAACATGCATACAGTCCATCACTGTCTTAAAACTGTCACGCAACCTTAGAATGAAATTCCCTTTTCTGCAGGTTACGGCACAGCTTGCCATATAACAGGTTGGATCAGCTGACACATTTTCCTTACATTTAAGATTTAAACGATCGCCTATTCCATGCTTAAGAGCTGCTTTGCGGCTATACCTTGTTAAATATATATAAATTTTAATGCATTTAATTTTTGAAAATATTAGTTGTCTTTATTGCGAGGAGTGTATCTTATTTAAGACGTTTTCTTATAATAAAAATGATAATCGTAAACGTATTTATCTATAACATTGAAAATCTTATATAATTTGTTATCCCTGGCAATTAACAACAGCTGTAGTGCGATTCTCTATCTTTTATAACAAAAGTTGTTATCGTTAAAAAATTAAACAAGTGATTTAACGATTTTGCTATTCTGCACTGCTTTTAACAGCACTTGTTATTGTTTAAGTCAGCTGTTTCAATCAGTTGTTATTTTTATCGACATAAATTGTGGTTTATTAACGACATCATTTTTGGTGCTGTTTAAAGTGTTTTAAGAAAAGTGTTTCTTAAAACAAAATAATATATACTTAAATGTATGCATATACTTATAATATTATAAATGTTTTTTATATCAAATTCAGTCTTTTTTTTGTTTTAATATTTGTTATTTCTTAAAGCTAAAATCATATTGAATATTATCTTATAAATTATATTAACTAAAATAAAAAAGGAACTTCTCAACAGTATAATAAAAAACGCGAAAAGCGCTATCAAAAACAATTCATAAAAAAATAAAGTAATAAAAACAATTAAAAAAACACAAAATAACGAGAAGAATTAAAAAAAATAAATAAAAAACATAAAACATGAAAATAATTTCCACGATCACAGGTTGTTAATGGAGTTGGATAGGTTATTAAACGCAGCAGCGATCTCCTTCAGCCCTTCTCCCATTGTTTTAATTGCCTCTGCCATCATTTTGGTGGCTTCAACATCCGCTGCGTTTGTTTCAGCTAGCATCTATTAGAAAAGAAAAAGGTGTCACTTGCTGTTTTGCGATTTCCAGCATTTTGTTCCGTCCATTGCCATCTTAATCCAGCTTTCTTTTCGAGCTCCTCCGAAATTGCTAGTAATGAAAAGAATTGTAAAAAGAATTTTAGAAAATTTACATCGTTTAAGCTTACTTCTTCCAAAGGCACATTCTCTAAAATAACCTAAAATCAACTAACATCGTTTTTTCCTGGTTAAAATTATTTATTATTCTAGCAAAACAAAATTGGTATCAAAAATTAAAATAAAAGAAATATCCAAATTTAGATTCCAGGGTTGGATAGCTTCAATATTTTGTAGGACGTGAAAATGACAAAAATGGTTACAAATTTGTAGTTTTTCTTAAATAAAACCGCTTTACACATCATGAAGACTTGTATTGGCAAAAAAAAAATTTAGTTTTCGCTTCCAGGGGTGGGAAATTGAAATTTTTTATACATATATAAACCAAAAAGCAACTAACGCCGTGTTTTTTACTAAATAAAATTATTTTTTTATTCTCTCAAAACAAAATTGGTATCGAAATTTAAAAAAAAAATCTAAATTTCGATTCCAGGGTTGGATAACTGCAATATATTGTGATACGTGAGAGTGACCAAAATGGTTATATATACAAAGTTTTTCTTAAATAAAACTATTTTATGCCTCAGTAAAAGTTGCCTTGGTAAAAAACAAATAAAAATAAATTTTCGCTTCCAACTAACGTCCTTTATTCTTACTAATTAAAACTACTTTTTAATTTAGGAAAAACAAGATTGGTTTCAAAATTAAAAAAAAAGATTAACATTTTTATTCCAGTAGTGCGATTCAGTAACTTTTAACGATTCGACAGTTGTTAAATTTAACAATTAGTTTTATTGTTTGCACTAACGATTGTTCTATTCAGTAACCTCTTGTTACAACTGTTGTTAAAAATTTTAAAATAGTGGAATCTTTGTCAAAATAAATGTCAAAAAGCGAAAAGCACAAAGAAGAATAAAAAAACAAAGTGATAAATAATTTGTGCATATTCCCTCCCTTTTTTTCGTTGTTAGTTTTTGTTTTATAATTTTTATTATATTGTACAAGGTAAGTAAGAAATTTATTTAATTAAATTTATTATTATTACATACATACATACTAAGTATAGACATATGCATATTTTTAGAATGGGGTCAAATATTCCCACGAAACGCAGCCGCGCTTCAGCCGAACAGCTAAGCTGTATGGCTAATTTCATGTCTGAAAACCCGGGAATAGCGATGGGAAAGTTTCAAAAAATGCACGGCAAACTCGAGTACGAGAAAAAGTGGAATGAGCTAGCAGCAATGCTCAATAGTCTTCGGGGAGCAATCAAGACAGTGGACCAATGGCACACGGTAGGTAATAAGTAAAATTGATTCAATATGATGGCTGTAAGTTTATTTCATTAATAGGTATGGAGACACCTGAAAAGCCGCACCAGCATCAAGGTGCGAGATAGGAAAAAAGAGCTGGCAGTCAGGAAAATATTACCGACCTTGAGAGACGTGTAGTGGCTCTCATTGGTAACGAATATATTGAGGGGAACGACACGGTTGCAGAGAATGTGCCTTTGGAAGAGGTAAGCTTAAACGATGTAAATTTTCTAAAATTCTTTTTACAATTCTTTTTATTACTAGCAATTTCAACTACGGCTCGAGGAGGATGACGATACGGTTTTAAATGAAATGGCTGCAAACACAAGAAATGTTCTCGACACTTCCAAGACGCCAGGAAGATATACTCCAAGGAGGAGCTTGAAAAGAAATCTGGATGAGGATGGCGACGGACGGAATAAAATGCTGGAAATCGCAAAACAACAAGCCGACACCTTAAAGGTAATTATGTTTAGTTCAAAAAATCCACTATTTTCATTATTACGGATATTCTCTTTTCTAACAGATGCAAGCTGAAACAAACGCAGCGGCTGTTGAAGCTACCAAAATAATGGCAGAGGCCATCAAAACAATGGGAAAGGGATGAAGGAGATCGCCGCTGCGTTCAATAACCTCTCCAACTCCATCAACAAGCTGTGATAGTGTAAATTATTTTCTTGTTTTATGTTTTTTATTCATATTTTTTAACGTTATTTTATTTTTAATATGAATTGTCTTACTTGCATTATTTTTTTATGAATTCTTTTTGTTATTGAATTATTTTGTTATTAATGCAAAACGCCCTATCTAATATTTAAAAAGTTTTACGTCAAAAATTTATTTAAATGCAATATTTATAATAAGTCAAAATCTTACGATACAATACAATATATATATATATATATATATATATATATATATATATATATAACATATGTCTATATATATGTCTATATATATGTCTATATATATATATATATATATATATATATATGTATATGTATATATATATATATGTATATATATATATATATATATATATATATATATATATGTATATATATATATATATATATATATATATATATATATATATTTAAATAAGTTTTTATTGTAGAACTTTTTAAATGTTAGATAGGGCGTTTCGCGTTTTTTATTATGAAGTTCCTTTTTTATTTCAGTTAATGTAATTTATAAGATTATATGGAATAAGATTTTAGCTTTAAGTAATTACAAATATTTAAAAAATAAAGACTGAATTACTTAAAAATTTTTGTGTATTTATTTGATATTAAAAACATTAACGGCCTGTTTGCCGATATCGAAAGAAAGTGCACTTTCGCTTTCTAGGCGAAAGAATATTGATTTGGGATTTTTTAACAACACTTCATGCGAACCATGACTCGAACGTTAAGTCGAAAGAAAACGTATGTGCTTTCATATAAAAAAGCGTTCGCCAATAACGAATGCGTTGTCATCACTGCGAACTCAAGTGTCAAAATCAGTCACTTGCTGTTTTGTTGTCGTGTAAAAAAGTTAATCGTAAATTAAACTCGAAATTTTATCATGGAAAGCAAAAGGTAAGTAAAATGTTACAAATATATTCATTCTATTAAAAATTTTAAATTTCAGTATAAAAAAATCCACAATCAATCAACTGCAAACTATGGTGGAATACATGGAGGAAAATCCAGAGTTTGCCAGAGGAGCGCCAGTGTTTGGTGCAAGTAAGTTTTCGGTAGACGAAAACTGGAATAAACTTTGCCAAAAGCTTAATTCCGTGGGACCTCCAACGCGTACTATTGCGGATTGGAAAAAGGTTAGTGTTTTTATATTTTTTTGCTACTTCCAAATGTTTTAAGTACTTTAATTTACATAAAATTTATTCACAGACATGGGCCGATTTGAAATCCCGCACTAAAAAGAAAATTGCGGAAAATAAAAAAAGCCTACAGGAAACTGGTGGCGGCCTATACCGCTTTAATGGTCTATCAAAATTAGAAGAGGCCATAGACCGCACTTTGTTGCTCTCGTCTGCTGCAGCGCCAAGTGGCCGTGAATTTGGTTGTAGCAAAAAAAATGTTGGAAATCAGTCGATTGAAGACTGCTTTCAATCGCTCGTTGAAACTCCGCCCAGAAATATAAAAGCAGTGGCGGTAGTCACACCGAGCAGATTGAATGCCGTTTCTACCACACAGCCATTAGAGCACATTCAACAAAGCACGGGAAATGATAAACATGAGCCCAAACGCTGCCATTCTTTTAATAGCGATGATGAACACCCTGCTTGCTCCTCAGCCAAAAAAAGAAAAACAACTGTTGAGGAACAATTGGCACTAATTCGTCGCCAAGTTAGATTTGCTGAGGCTAGCGCTGCAACAGCCAAGGAACAGCTCCTCGATATAAAAAGATTAGCCGATGCTGCTGAACTAAAAGCTGAATCGGCCAAAAGACAAGCTGATGCGGCTGAAACGCAAGCAGAATGCATGAAAGCACTATTGAAATCAACGCAAAATATTGAAATAGTTTTAGAAAATTTTTTATCAAAAACAAATTAATAATCTATTTGAATACAACACTATAGTAGCAAGGTGAGATTTCCTTACAATTTAATAATTATAATATTTGTACCCGAACTATTTACTATCTGATCCCATATTTTCTTTTTCTACAACCATCTTTAGACTACCGGAACCTTTATCGCCTAACCCAACGTATATGAATTACACCAAGGAGTAAATAAATTTGTGATTTTAATTTTATATTTTATTTTTAGTTTTTAGTAATGTAATGAATAAAAAGAAAATAAATTGGAGTTTTTAATTAATTGTTTATAGCACACGGAAAAAATATATTTGTGATTTAAAAGCATCATGTGATTTCAATCACGTGATATTTAATATTTACTAAAGATTAATGGCAATATTTCGTCTGATTGCTATCGCTCTCACTTCTCCTTCATCATCTTCCACTTCTTCAATTTCCCCCGTTTCTTCGTCCGAGTCATTTTCTAAAGTTTCAGGATCCAGGCATTTATAATAAATGCACATGTTGTGAAGTGCACAACATGCATTTATGATTTCCGTTGTTTTTTTAGGACCGTAGTGCAACCCTCGGGAACCTATGATGCACCGAAATCTGTTTTTCATCACACCAAAACATCGCTCTACCACATTACGTGCGCTTGTATGTTTTTTGTTGTACAGCCTTTCGTGGCCATCACTTGGACGTCTAAATGGGGTCATGAGATACGGTTTCAATTTATAATTTAAGTTTTAATTAACATACTGCATATCGTTAGCTGAAATGTAAAATCACGTAGCTACACTATTCATAATTAAAAAAAAAAAAACAGAAAAAAAATTAACTTAACTTACTACCATGGCATTTATACTGTAATATCCTTTTCTATTGTAGTATAAATGCTTCAAACTCTCCCCTGGAGATTTTATGCGTATATGTGTTCCGTCAACGCAGCCGATAATGCCTGGAAAACCTGTTGAGTCGAAAAATGATTGTTTGGCTTTAAGTTGTTCTTCTGTGGGAGACATTTTTATCCATTCTTCGCAAATGTAGCTCTCAAAAAAATTTAAACATTCCTCAACAATTTTGCATACTGAAGTTTTGCATGTGGAAGAAAATATTTCATTCCCTACAGTTTGCTGATACCCACCAGTAGCCAAAAACCGTAAAAATGTTGAAAGTTTTAGATCTGGACGCAAAGAAGTGCTTCTATAGGAAGGTGTTACTAAAACTTGGAATTTATCCAGGAGCATTTTGAATATATCTTTCGATACCCTGAAGTTCGAAATAAACCTGTTAAAGAAAAGCATTTACATATTTATATTATATATTTCTTTTTTACAAATACTCTGACGTACTGGCTTGTGGGCAGATCCAGAACATTGTATTTATCTCGTAGTTCTCTACGATTGATTGGCACTTGTTCGGATTCTTCCAAAAAATGAACTGCAATTGTTAAGTCCATTGTTTATACATTCACTTTTATTTATCTTAACATTTATTTGTTTTATTTTTTTTGTTTTTCTTTATGATAATTGTTTTATTTTTTTGTTTTCTTTTATGATGACACTTGTATACAGCTGATTACTGCTAAACACGGTTGGATTTACTTTAAAACAAAATAGTAATATTTTTCGTATTTTCAAGGAAAACCGGCAATTTATTGAAAATTCGCGATGTGGCAATATTTCAAATCATACTTACGTAAGAAACGAAATTTGACACACGTAACTGCACGCGAAAGAATACTTTCGTTATTTACAAACCCAAATTAAGTCGAATTCGAGTGCCTCGCTAACTTTCGCTTATGCTTTCATTCGATATCGGCGAACAGGCCATAAGAATACTATATATGCATACATTTAAGTATATATATTATTTTAATTAATGCTTGCAAGTTGCGAAATAAATTAAATAGTGCAGTATTGATTAATTAAAAAAATTGCAATTAAACGTTCTTGTACGCGTTTTGCTACGGCGGATGGTGCATCTTGGATTAGGGAACTACTAGATGTTTGAATATCCAAAAACTGATTGTCAGTTAGGTTCACATGCTCTTCTAAGTGAATATTATGCAATACTGCACATGCATTGGCAACTCTTCCCGCAAATCCGGGATCATACAGGAGCATTCTTTGCTGAGATAGACATCTCCAAGTTCATTTCAGAACGCCAAAAAGTCTTTCTACTGGATTGCGCGCTTTACATAATGCCTCATTGTAGCGGAATCTAGGGCTACCCTCTGGTTGATTTGTTAGTGGTGTCATCAGCCACGGCTCTAATGGATAGCCTGAGTCACCAGTAGATAATTTTTTTTATTTGTTAAGCTATTTTAAAATTTTTCTATTTTAAATTCACCTATCAAAAACATATGATCTCCATTTTCAAAATTTCGCTGCATAACTCTCCGTACAGCAGAACAGCTCCATATGTAGGAATCATGCAGTGCCCCAGGATACTTTGCGTTTACATTTAAAATTTTAAGATTTGGATTACATATCTATAAGATTAATATTAGGGGATATATGTATGTATGTATAAAAGCACTTATAAGATTTTGCTCTTACCATTTGCACGTTAATAGAGTGGTAGCCGTGGTGGTTGACATAGGCCTCTTCGTGTATTTTTGGGGCTAAAATGGAGATATGCGTGCAATAAATAGCTCCAATAGTGCCTGCTACAAAAGGTAGTCGCATAGAAACGTGAAGTCGCCAGCACCTGCAAAAAATTACTTTTTATAATTATCTAAATACATGTATGTATGTATACATATATACCTGTTTTTCAGACGATAACGCAGTGATCCTAGAACCTTTTAGAAGACCACCAAGTTTGCCTCTTCAACCAATTCGGGACTTAAGCGATAGAGTTTTTTAAATTCTGTTCCCGCCAACTCAAAAGGATTATCTAAGTCACGAACATTATGCCGGTTGACTGCAGAAGCACTATCAACTGGATCATTATCAAATAAATTGTAGGCTGAATACTCAAAAGCCATTAAATATTTTTATTAATATTATAATTTATTATTTATATAAAGAAACACTTTAAACAGCACCAAAAATGTTGTCGTTAATAAACCACAATTTATGTCGACAAAAATAACAATTGATTAAAACAGCTGACTCAAACAATAACAAGTGTTGTTAAAAGCAGTGCAGAATAGCAAAATCGTTATATTTTAATTCTTTAACAATAACAACTTTTGTTATAAAACGATATAGAATCTTACTACAGTTGTGCAATAAAATGTAAGAAAATAAAAAAGCAAAATTGGTGAGTGAGTTCTTGTTGTGACTTTGATATTGTTTTAGGCTTCCCATTTATTAATGTGGAAGTTCGAATTAAATGTCTTTAGTTATTGTAAGAAATGCTGGGTAAAGGTTCCCTGATGATCTGCATTAGCCCCAGTGAAATGCGCATAGGAACTAGCTAAAACCCTTCAACTTATCAATTTGAATTTTTTAATAAGAATTTGGGAAAAAAGAACTAGCACATAATAAAAATTAAAGAGTTTAAAAACCCCCAAAACATAAACTAATTTAAATATGCAAGTGCTTGTGCAAAATAAAACAACTTATGTTGTCAACACTCTAAATAAATTGTTTTTATATTAAAACAATTATTAGTTGTTGTTCTTTATTTTTCTTACATCTACAATTTGAGTCGGCAAAAACCAACCAGTTGTGGAATAAAACGTAAGAAACTAAAAAAGGAAAATTGATCAGTGAGTTCTCGCTGTGACTTTGATATTGTCTTAGGCTTCCCATTTATTAATGTGAAAGTTTGAAATAAATTTCTTTAGTTATTCTATGAAATGTTGGGTAAGGGTTCCCTGATGATCTGCATTAGACCCAGTGAAATGCGCATAGGAACTAGCTAAAATCCCTCAAATTATCAATTTGAATTTTTTTAATAAGATATTGGGAAAAAAAAACTAGCACATAATTAAAATTAAAGAGTTTAAAAAACCCCCAAAACATAAACAAATAAATATTTGTTGATTTCTTTCAACATAAGTCATTAAACACAATAACGACAGCAGGCTACACGAATACCGACTACAAATCCGTTGGCTACAATCGTCGCCTCGCAGTCAACTACTTTATTATTTTTATTATATCGTCCTTATGTTAGTACACTTACTAAGGGCATCAACATCCTGCATCCTGTTACCCGATCGATGTTCGAAATCGTATTCAAAATTCTGAAGATCCAAGGCCCACCTAGCAATTCTCTGGTTAAGTTTCCTTTTGTTCAATGTCATTGCCAGAGAATTGCAGTCCGTTACAATATTAAACTTTCTTCCCTGAAGGTATATTCGAAAACGCCTCAATGCGTAAACTATCGCCAATGTCTCAAGCTCGAAGCTATATACTTCGACTCAGTGTCCTTAGTCCGTTTTGAAAAATAAAAAATTGGATGAAATTTTCCATCGGACTTCTTCTGCAATAGGACAGCTCCAAAATCAACAGAGGTCGCATCACAATGAAGCTTAGTATTACCCCTCGGATCATAAAGTGGCAGTACCGGGATTCCATAAGTTTTATTTTGAGTAATTCAAATGCACCTAGTTCAGCCTGCCAAACTTAAACTCCTTGCCCTTCCTTATCAGATCATACAGTGATTTCACTAATATCGAAAAATCCTTAACAAACCGTCTCAAATAAGAGCACAATCTAAAAAAGCTTCGTACTGAGTGAATCTTATCCAGTACAGGAAAATCCCTAATGGCGTCCAAAGCTTTCTCATCAGCCCTAATACCGTCCCCATTTACTGTATAGCCCAGGTGTCTAACAGAAGTCTGAAAAAGTTCGCACTTATCTTTAATCAAAATACATTCTTAAGTCCCCTGTCTTCTTTCTTACTAGAAAAATAGGTGATGCATACTCTGACTCAATCGGTCTGATGTAGCCACTCACTAAATATTCGTCTAACAACTTTTGTATCTCTGTCTTCTCCGCGTATGATAGTCTTCTTGGTCTGCATCTAAATGAATTATCATTTGTTAAACTTCATCTAATCAAACTACACATCCCATGTCTGGACGGACGTACCGATAGCAAATAATTGTCTCCATATATACAAGCCAGCTTACGTCTGTCATTATGGATAATACCATCCCCTATTATAAAACCAAATTCAGGAGTCTCACCAACATCAATAGACAAAATTGCCCTCTCAAAATCATCATCACGTCCCAAATCCCTTTCCCTATCGCACACCGTAAATTTAAAACCAGATTTCCTCAAGAAATCCCTTCCTAAAACACAATCATACGGTCCTATCGGAAACAACCAACATCTCCAACCCAATAACCCTTTCCCCAATATCCATAAAACATTTAAATTTACCATAAACATCTAATTCACTCCCATTTATTCCACGAAAAGTACTATTAAAACATAAAAGATAATTTAAATCAATAAATTTCAAAACACTCGCCATTCTCACAAAACTGATAACGATACCGGAATCCAATAGGCACTCTAAAGAAAATAAATTATTAAAACTAAAGTCTAATAATAACATAAAATACCTTACATAATCATGGCCTTGAATAAGTTGTACTGCAGGTTTCTTCTCTGAACAATCAGCTACTCTGTGCTGTATACTACCACATCCGTAACAGACTCCCATCTGACGCTTTGGCTTCTGGCAATTGGAAGCATAGTGACCAACTGAAATAGAGTTGTAGCATCTGATTTTATCTAACCCTTCCTCGGTTGCCTTTCCATTCCTCCGTTGGAGTCGTGAATTTGTTTTGAGCTCGATTTTCGAAAATGCCTGTAGCAATTGCATCTTACTGGTTTAGCACTGCAGACTTGCCTGTACTCTTAGTTGGGTGTCAGGAATACCTTCAATGATGTGTTCGATGAGTTCATCCTCTTCGATACCAAGCTTGCTTGATAGAATAATCTTTTCGTTGTAGTAATCGCCAAATGATTCCCCATATTTCCACTTACATTCCTCGAAGTGTTTGCGCATGGTCAGTTTATTTTCCTTTCTTTGAAATATCTCTTCCATCTCATCAAGGATGCTTGCAGCTTACAGATCTACAAAATCTGGATTGGAGTGTAGCCCTATTTGCGTCTTGCCTTTTAACTTACACATCAAAAGTGTTTTCATCGTTTCCTCATCGATATTGTAGACACCACAGATTTTTTAAATTATCCTGTCCACATCACTGGAAGCTTTTCGCCACCGTAGTCCGGAATAATATCTTTTAATGTGTTAAAAGAGATTTGCATTTTTTGGAAACCTTGGAATTCATCCACTTGATTACCGGATATATTATTTTCGGCCAAACCACGATTTCTCTTCGAATCTGCTATCATTCTCAGTAATTCGTTTTATCGCCGTAGCAACTCCTTTTCCCGATTAATCATTTCCAGCTTCTTCTTCAATATACTCACGAAATCACGTCCTATCATTTTCTTCCTTGCACCACTATCTTTATCTGCACACACATCTGACCGTAAATCTCTATCACTTTGTTGACAGTCATCATTTTCTTCCACAGACTGATCATTATCATCTAAACTTTCACTATCATTTTCAGCATCTCCATAATTGTCCAGAATAACTATATTTGACGACTCATATGCTACTGGACAGTGCCTCTTACATCGGCTTGTACATCATTTAATCGTGGTACTAGTGCACCCTTTGACGATAGCCCTAACTTTTGTAGCCAAAGACGCAGCTGCGCATATGTGTAGTCTGTACCTTCTCCATTTTTACTTTCACTTTTCATTCTTACTTTTAAGGATTATACTTATGTACATATGTTAAAAAGTTATTTCATAGAATAAATATTCTTTTCTTCTTTTTAATTTAAATTCTACAAAAAATATTTGCTTTCTTCTTTTTTTCTTCAAGCAATATTATTTATATTCTCTTTCTTTTATTTATAATTATTATTATATTTTCATGTTCAAAATATGATATTTATTTCTCAACACATATAGAAAAAAACTTTGTCCTTTATCCCACTTCTGAAATTGTAGCAGGTGCTATTATTATGAAACTTCTTAACTTCACGCTTTCATGTACCAAAAGATAATGATCACGTTTCCTTATTTCTTCTTTTTGGTTTCTCAAAAAACATGTCAACTTAAGACCTAAGTATGCCATGCACTCTTGTCTGTTATAGGCCTATTACAATGGCGTACATGTTGGCCTACATGCTCGACGGTGATGTTTACATTTTGCTATTAAGCTGGATGCACCCATGGTTTCAGTACAATATTGACGTTCTACAACATTTTGAGTTTTTTGAGAGTATGCTCTGAAGCGATTCACACACTTCGCGCATTTGTTCTGGAACATCAAAGCTACCATATGAAATAATTTTGTAAACTATGTTTATGAGTTTTACAATTGGGCAATACCACTATTCATTTACAATTTTCACCAGTTACATATATTTTAATACCAAGCAATACAAAACAAGTGCTCCGTATTTTATTAGATACACAAACAATATGATAGAAGTGTGTTGTTATACATACAAAAGTATAAAACAAGTTCTGTATTATACTATACATATGTACATATAATATGTTGTGGCATCTCAGTTCTACTTCACTAAAGAAATTTAATTTTCTGGCAGCACAATTGCAATGTTTCGGAACTTGAATTAAAATTAAACCAATTCAGGTTCCGAAACATGTTACTCTCTTTCGCTATCTCTCTCACTCTCTAAAACAGAAACGCAAACTACATTAAAAGAAATGTTTCATAATATAATGTTTCATGTTTTTATACATAAAATTAAGCAAAAAGGCAACTTATTCAAACATTTTTTAATTCAATAAGAACAAAATCCTTTTCAAATATTTAAAATAAATCAAAATTTTGATTCCAGGGTTGGATATTTGCAATATTTTGTATCACATTAAAGCTACCAAAATGGTTACAAATTTGTAGTTTTCGTTAAATAAAACCGCTTTACACATTATAAAGATTTGCATTGGAAAAAAAATTTAAAACTAAAATTTCGTTTAAATGGATGGGAAACTTTGAATATATTTTATTTATAAAAGTAACCAATAAATGCAACTGAAGTTGTTTTTTTTCGCTTACTGAAGCTGTTTTTTAAATTAAAAAGCACAAAATTATTACTTAAAAATATATGTAATGCCAGGGGAACGTTAGTGAAGGGCACATAAGATAGCAATATAGCACTTAGCAATATAGCACTTTTACTTGTTTTTCATAAAATATGTATGTGAACCGTGTGACCAGATTTTAAAGTTAAATAAAGCTATATAAGGTTTGATATAGAGATAAAGAGAGCTTAAGAAGGAATTTTAAAGACAATATATATATATATATATATATATATATATATATATATATATAGCTAAATTTTTTTATAGCTTTGCATTAGCCAATTTTTATTATATCTATATTTTTATAGCTTAAATATTGTTTATGTAGGTATAAAAATTTTTAAAATATAAACATATTTGGTTCTTTTATATCAGAAACATTGAGTCAATAACAACATAAAATTATTTATTAAGCAAAAATTCTGTTCATAAACGTAACTTTTATTTATTTTTAAATAGAAATACATATACCACACGGTATTGAAATTAAAGAAAAAGCTTAACATTGTTGAAAAAAACTGAAAAAAAGGCCAAGAGCTAAATGAAATATTTCGAGCTAAGTATTAAAAAACAAAGCTAAATTTACCACCAAAAGAGCTGATATGGCCACACTGTATGTGAATAAGAAAATGAGATTTACAAGTGCTTGTATTAATTTAGGGAAAAGAATACGTATGTTTCATTTTTATAGAAACAAATATATATCGACTCGCCCGAAGTGTTAATACCTACATACAACATGTGTATATTATTAATGTGCAATTTGATGAGATATTTGAGGACTACTTTCACCTTCAACTTCGTAAAATAAAATATCCATAGTATTTAATTTTAAATTACTTTATTGGAAATAACACATATTACAAAAAAGTAGTTTCCTCTTATAATAATTAAAAATATTAACTTTCTGAGCACTTGATGATACGTACTTATTCATATGTATGTAGGTGTCCCATGAAGAATGCTTACGCAGTAAAGTTATTATAAAAAGATTAAGCATATCTATTCTACGTATGTACATATGTGACATACGTTGATTTCATCGAACTGTGTTTAGTGTGTCCATTGAACATTAAAGAAATTAAAAATATACATATGGTGGAAAAGGCAGAACAAGAAAAGCACAGTCTTCTTCCGTCTTTGCAATACTATTAAAAATTTGTTTAAAAAAAATAACAGCCATAAGTATGTATGTATGTACGTACAATTTACATTGCACATATATATATATATATATATATATTTATATATATATATATATATACATTCATACATAACAACAGAGTGTAAGAAAATATATCAAGTAACTCAAAAATTGTGTTTGCAAAAAAACATTAGCAAGATAATAAATAAGCTACATTTCGTTGCTACATACATACATTCATACTTGTCCCCCGCATCGTAATATAAATTTTTGAATTTTAAAACATATGGCGTGCACATCTTTATATTATAGTCTTTGCTATAATTGTGTTATGAGTGATTTAAGCGATTCAAACACATATGGACAATATGCTCCACTAATTTTGCTGAAAAACTTCCGTTTTTATATTTATACACACGTATTTATGGATTAGTTTTACCCAACAGTGTTATGGTGACTAAGTGTCCCATTGTTATATGAATCGTATAGTAAACTATTGTAATGTGAATCTTTCATCATACATACATAATTAAACTTACTAATTCGGTTCACACAATATGAATCTTTTAATAAACAGCTGAAATATGAATCTTATCTGAAATAGGAATCTTTAATAATTGATTTAAGAGAAAGAACATTATTTTCCACATTCGTTGATTTACAGTTTTAAGAGAAATTATTTGAGATCGTGAGTAATCGTTGTAACCAACGATTGATTCAATTACAACATAAAACAATAATGTAAGTTTAGAATTTAAGCATTATTTTTACTTATTTAAAAGAAGACGTTCCTATCTTTAAAATTGGCGCAGCAAGGATAAAAATAAAAACGTATGAAACGATACGAGTAAATACAAGTACATATCGATACTTTTAATGCAATACTAAGTATTTTTGGTGTCGATATTTTACTACCAACTACCAAGTAGGTATCGATAAAAAACGTTTCGGTCAAAAGTAATCGTTACATACAAAACCAATAATTATAGTGGCGTAATTAAACGAAATTTGTGATCTTTCTGTAAAAAGAATAATTTTAAAGATATTTTTATTTCGCGTATTGCAAAATTTACTGTATGAATAAAATGTGTAAAACTGGTACCTCTAAAATCTAGTGTTTGGACATTTTTTACCAAAAAGGATGACAAAAATGCTTGGTGCAAAAAATGCTTCAAATATGTACGGTATTGTGGTAACACATCAATTTTGCACAAACATTTAAAAACTCATCCGAATTATGTTGGATCTGCTGATGGAAAAATATCGAAGTAAGTATATACAATAAATTGAAGGATTGACGAAAAATAATTCAATTAAAAAAAAATAATTTAAGAAGAAAACAAAAAGAAAGCGATTGCGATGCTGCATCTGGAAGTTCATCTGTTACGATTGAAAAAACACCTGACCATCAAATAAGTTCCGAGGCTTCAACATCAACAAAGAGTTCTTCACGTTCGGATTTATGCCAAAGCAATTCAACAAACACTCTAAAAGCTGCATTTGAAAAATAATCAGAAAAAAGGTTTAAATATATACTTAACAGAAAAATAACTTATTTATGAAAGCCTTTTACAAAAAAACATCGACCCTTAGCTGTAAAAGAGTCATAACTCAAAGTTTTTAATTTCTAGGAAAAAGCTGGAAACTAAACAGTTTCTTGTGTTATTCGAACAAATAACTACACAGGACAAGATGAAATATGTTATACAAATGTGCTGTATGCAGGTCGTAATATTAGGAGCCGTATATACTTTTTTTCGTGGTTGCCATGTACATTATATACATAATCTTTTGTATAATCCCACATCACAAAGAATGATCTTGTCTGAATAAAGGGCAAGATACGAGGTAAGGCTAAGATAGTTTTGGATATACATCCGCATCTTTCAAGATGGGCGGAAATAAAAAATCAATTAGGATTGAATTTCGGGGATTTGACCTCAGCCGAACTGTTGCATGAGGAGCTGATAGAAGCCCAGTACAAAGGGGACGTGTTACAAACAAAATTGTCTTTGCTTAATCAAAGAAAAAATTTAGATGATAATTTGTTAGAAATAGCGCATAATAATAGAGTAGCTTTAAAAGTTTTAATAAATAAATTGCCATTAAACTTAAGAACAGTGCTTTGTGCTATTAAACCAACTTCTTTGCCTCCATGAACTTGTAAAAGCAAATATCATTGAAAAGATTAATAATAAGAAAAAATTTAAATATAATAATCAAAATAAGAATTTTAAACCCTTTCCGAATCCTGATTTCCAAATCGCAAAAAATTTTGAAACACAAAATATCAGAAAAATCGCAATCAGAAAAAGAGTTATGGTTTTTACTCCACTGAGAATAGGTGCTTAAAAGAATCATTATATAAAAAAACAAAAACCGCAAAAATTTCAGCAAATGGCCTCCACCATAGGGGATAAAGCGAGGAACAACGCAACCAGAATCTTAATTGATACAGGTTCTACTGACAATCTGATCAGAGAAAGTAATTTTCCAAGAAATTTGGTATATTCATTGGCACAACCAATGAAGATAAAAATGGCAGCAGGGTTTTTGATTATAGAAAAGGCGGCTATTGTTTCCGAGAATTGCCTATAGGTGCGTCTTAGGAACGATGCAATATTTCGAATATCTAATTTTCATCCCGTATTCAATGGAATATTTGGATCGAAGTTATCCAGCGATAATAATTTCATAATAGATTACGAAAATAAAATTGTAATTATAAATTAATAGAAATCCTTTGTATTTTGAAAGAGAAAGTAAATAAAATTATAACGAGAGATTTATAAAAAATTTGCCCGAATTACATCATCTTGATGAATTGGGTATACATATAAGAACAATTGAGACTGGAGCATTTGATTAGGGAAGAAGCAATGACGGTCAACAGATTAGTGAGTAAGTTTTCAGATATATGTTACAACTAGTAGTATGCAGAGGTTCATAAAGAGGAAGTTAAGAAACAGATAAATGAAATGTTAAAACAGAGTGTAATCACTACAAGTGATTCGCCCTATAATTCCCCAATTTAGGTGGTACCAAAGAAAGGGGATAAAATTGGACAAAGGATGGGAGGATAGTAATCGATTATAGAAAGCTTAATCTTGTGACAAGAGAAGATAAATACTCCATACCTATTATTGACGATGTGTTAGATAGATTGGGGCGAGCGAATTACTTTACTACATTGGACTTGACCAAGGGATTCTACCAGATAGAGGTGTATGAAAATGATCAAGAAAAACCGGCATTTTCTACTAACGCTAGCCACAAAGAATTTAGGCGTATGCCGTTTGGGGTAAAAAATGCCGCATCATTATTCCAAAGAATGATGAATAATGTGCTTAGAAAATATATTAATAAAATATGTGTCATCTGTATGGATGATATATTTATTTTCGGTACTTCCCTTCAGAAGCATATAGATAATTTCACAAAGGTATTCCAGACATTGAGGCAAGCTTACAACAGACGCCAGGAACTTTCCATTTAAGGCTGTGCTGTCTCAGAAAAATGGTGTTATAGCCTTTGCTTCGAGAACTCTTAATAAGTACGAAATCAATTACAGTGTAATTGATTTGGGCTTGCGGTTAATACAGACATTAGTTGTATGGAAGAAAGTTTAAATTGCATACAGACCATAAACTACTAGTTTGGTTGTCTACTTTGAAAGAACCAAATTCAAAGATGATTGGGTGGAAAATCAGGCTCAACGAATATGAGTTTGATATAGACCACGTATAGAGAATAGAAAACAAAGTCGCCGATACGTTTTCAAGGGTGGAGAAATGTGAATATATTTCAATGTGACACATGCAAAAAAAATTATAAAAGGAAAGAAGTTTTGAATCAGAACGTAAGGCATAAGCATGGTACGTAAATTTTTCAGTGCCAACTTTGCAATGGTATATTTGGGAGCAAAGAAGTTTTAGAGCGACATTTAGAAAGAATAAACAAAAGAGAAAAACTGGATTTCAAAATTGTGGATAGGAATACTGTTCAACTTAAAACCACAAGGACGAAAAGAGAAAATAGACAAAATTCTCCGGTACCAGCAGCACACAGCGTTTAAGATGATGGATTAGATCATATTGGGATAACAGAAGGAGCTTTGCAGCTTGCAAATTTTTTTTTTTTTTTTTTTTAAATATATTAATTTTTATTATTGAATCTGACTATACGTCATTCACAATAAGTATTAAAATCTTAACCTAACAAAATATTTAAGTTGATACTGCCATTGCAGCACTCAACTTACTGTTCGAATAATAAAAAATAAAAATAAAATAAAAGGAAAATTATGTTGCCAAATCAAAAGTTTGCACCCGTTTCAGACGCCTATGACCCTCAAATAAAAGCAAGTCCCTCGCAAATGGATTGGGATGATCAGTAACTTTTGCAATGTAGCTCGTACACGATTTTTTAATCTCTTCTCGGATGGTAGGAATATTGAGATCCAAGTGGATGTTATTATTTCGTATGTACCAAGGAGCGCAAGTAATCATTCTCAGAAACTTTGACTGTCTTCTTTGTAGCTTTTCAACATTTGATGCGGAGGCGGAACCCCACAACTGGATACCATAATACCATATTGGTTTTAAGGCTGCCTTGTATAAGAGTACCTTGAGGTCCAAGTTCAGTGAAGAGTGTGGCCCAGTTAACCAGAAAAGTTGAGCGGTTTTGATTTTCAGCTGTGTAATTTTGGCTGCAATATGGTGAACCCACGTCAGACGCCGATCGAGATGTATTCCCAAGTACCTAACTTGGCTCTGCTCTGGAATTGTTGTCCCGTTTATTGAAATCGGTGCGCAACTTTTGTGCCTTAAAGTAAAGGTTATGTGAACAATTTTCGAGGTATTAACTTTTATTTTCCACATATTCAACCATTTCTCCAAATCAGTAATGTGGGTTTGAAGTTGTTGGGAAGCTACTTCCGGATGTTGATGTATACTTAAAAACGCTGTATCATCAGCAAATGTGGATGTGTGTGTGATTTGATTTGTAGGCAAATCGGCGGTATATAATAAGTAAAGAAATGGGCCGAGTATGCTCCCCTGAGGGACACCAGCTGATATTCGTTTGATTGACGAATAAGTACTTTTTGATCGTACTACAAAAGACCTATTCGCTAGATAGCTACTGAGCAGTTTGTGGACGTTTTCAGGAAGCAGTAGTGAAATTTTATATAAAAGGCTTTCGTGCCAGACTCTGTCGAAAGCTTGTGATATATCAATAAATAGTGCAGAGCAGTACTGCTTATTTTCAAAAGTTTGACGAATTAAATTCGTAATTCTATGCACTTGTTCAATGGTATCGTGTTTTTTCCTAAACCCAAATTGGTGGTTGGGAATTAAGTTAGCCGAGTCAGTATACGGTGATAACGATTTTAATATTAACCTCTCAAATATTTTTGAGAGAACCGGCAATAAGCTGATTGGGCGGTATGATGTCACCTGCGTGACGTCTTTGCCAGGCTTGGGGATCATAACTATTTCCGATTGTTTCCAAGATAATGGAAAATATCCAGTTCTTAACATCGAATTAAAAATAAACATAACGACTCTCAAAGCCGAATTCGGCAGGTTGATGATCATAGCGTTAGTGATTTTGTCACTGCCGGGCGATTTTTTTGGGTTTAGACCACGTATAACTGCCTTCAGAGCAGGTAGGCGGATTTTTAATGGGTCAAAAACACGTTCTGGGACAGCTGTTGGTGGTAAACAAGAGTCCGTTTCGTTTGGAACAAAAACCGCCTCCAGGTGATTGGCAAACTCTTCAACTTTCTCGCTGGAGTTTTTCGCCCACTTCCCATTATGTAAGCGAATTGGGGCTTCATAAGCAGTAGGGCACTTCATTTTGCGGACTGCCTTCCACAAACTGTAGTCCGTCTTCTCGGTGGCATCTAAATTCTCCAAAAATCTGTTCAGGTTTAGCTCTTTTTCCCTCTGAAGGGCCCCACGTAACATCTTCTGGCATTGATTTAATTGTGTTTTTAAAGTCGGCGAGCGAAACTCTTGCCATTGGCGTCTTAATCGTCTTTTTTCTCTTAGTAGAGTTTGAATGTGGCTTGGATCGTTGGTACCCCTTTTTGTATATAATGAGGTAGTGGGCGTAGAAACCTTAGCAGCATCAGTCAGTATACTAGTTAGTTGGTTCACAGCCGACTGTATTTCATCATCAGTTTTTAGTGAAATATTTTGCGGCAGGTGTGCGCTTACATACATTTTATATTTAAGCCAGTTTGTCTTTCTGTTTGGAAAATAAATAGCATTCTGATTTAAATTTTGCTGGGCATGGGAAAGCGTTAAGAAGGTTGGAGAATGATCCGACGACAGATCGAGGGAAGGAAGCAGCGAAATATGCTCGCGTTGTATACTTCGAAATACAGCAAAATCTATCACATCGGGGATTTTGTTTAAGTCAGTAGGCCAATATGTAGGGTGTCCTGCAGATATTGCATCCAAGTTGTTGGACAAAACAGTATCAAGAAGTTGTCTGCCCCTTGGAGTAACGAGGCGAGAGCCCCAAAACGTATGTTTAGCGTTAAAATCTCCAGCAGCTAAGAATTTTGAGCCTAACGTTTTAAAAAAATGGGTGAACTGCTCCTTATTAATATTGTGCCTTGGAGGGCAATACACTGCAGATATTGCAATCCCTGTGGCGGGTATGTTGATAGTTGTGGCCTGAATATGATCTGTCTTATACTCTGGCATTGGAAAATGGTCGACATCCTTATGTACAACAATTGCTGAACCTCCACAAGCTCTACCACTTGGGTGCTTTGTATCATAGGTATAATACCCATTTATTCGGAAACAATTTTTGATCGAAAAATGGGTTTCGGAAACAAGCAAAACATCTATTTTATGTGTGTGCAGGAAGTGTTGAACTTCATTTTTATGTTGGCTTAAGCCGTTAGCGTTCCAGAAACATATTTGTAACCGGTTCATTTTTTATTGTCTAGCAAAATCTGCATTAACATGCTTTGATCTTGCAGCATTTGTTGAAACATACTCTCCATGCTTGCCATAAATCGGTCCATGGTTTGTATCAATTTGTCTATGGAGCTTGGATTGTTTTCAAAACTCCCGGAGTAAGTTGGATTTTTTCGATTACAATTATCGCTGCTAGGAATTGCAGGGGCTGCCGTACCTTTTTTAACGTTTGTGCATAAGACAATTGCGGGTGATTTACGTTTGTGTGACCACGGCTTTGTTGTTGCAACATAGGTAGTGGATTTTGAAGTACGGTGTTACGATACTGAGTGTTTACTGGCTTTTTCAAATCTGTTTGCTTGAGGCGCAAATAAGCTTCACAACCACGGTAGTTTGCTGTGTGGTTGCCGCCGCAATTACTGCATTTTAGAACCTTGGAGTCATTTTTGGCATGGGGACAATCGAGGCTTTTGTGGATGTTTCCACATCTGACGCATACCGATGGCAATTTACAAAACCTTTTAGTGTGCCCAAATTCTTGACAGTTTTGGCACTGTGGTGGCCCTTTGCGCTTTATAGGCTCTTCAACTACTACTTTGCGATTAAGAATATACCTTAAGTTGTAAATTGGGTGAGGGTCACCCTTTTTTTCATATGTGAAGAGTTAAAAGTAATCTCAACTCTAAACATAGGCTGAGGAATTTTATTTCTATTCAAAATATTATGAACAGATTTTACTTCATAGCCCTCTTTTTCTAGGGCATATTGTAGATCTGCCACTGGTACCGAACTATCAATACCCTTTACAACCACTATTAAGCCCTTAGCACTTTTCAACTGGTATGTATAGTAGCTCTTCTTCTCAGAATCGAGGCTATTAACAAGCTTCCTATAATTTGTTTCACTGTTCACTTGTATTTTGGTTTCCAATACGTTGCCCTTCTTCAGTGACGCAACGTAAAAATTGTCCTTACCAACTGCCTGCGTCAGCTTTTTCAGTAATTCATTAGTAGTAGCCTCTCTAAGATATAATGGAGGCGGTTTGAAATTTTTAGCAGATACAGGTGTCAATTCTGTAGCGTCAGCATTGTCAAGCAGTGCGAAACGATTTTGGGATGCCGCGGAGTTCTTCGGCTGCTTAGAATTTGGTTCAAATTTTTCAGACTGAGGGCTATACTTACGTTTTGTGATCGTTATGTAGCGATCCATACCTGTTAGCACTCTTTTGCTTGTTGTTTTAGGTGTATTTCCCCTTTCGTTAATGTTTTCTTTGCTTACCGTTGGTGTTGCTATTTTTTTGCTTTTGTCTGTAAACAAAAATTCGTTTAACTGTGGTGCACTTCTACTTGCACTCAAACTTGTGTTTGTTGTTTTTGCACTTAAATACTTATTATTTAACATTGGATTATCAATGTTCTTTTGTTCATTGTTATTATCAGAATTTAACACTCTGTATGCATTTCTGTTGTTTATGCTGAGCCTTCTCTCTCTAGTCGGAGAGTTCGTTAAGCTCATTTATTAATTTTTAATCTGATTTTTGCTTTTTATTGTTTTTGTTGTTTATACTTTTATGTGTGTTTATGGTATGTATGCCAATATAAGAATATAAAACTTGTTTTCTTTTTCGGTCATTAGCCTTTTTTGGGTCACTTCCAGGTAGACAATTATTTAAATTGTTTTTTTTTTATTATTATTGTTTTTTGTTTGTGAGTTTAATAACAAAAATTGACCTGCTATTTGGCTTTGCACGGAATTTAAATAAAAGTCAAAATTCCGACATGAAATTCAATCCGTATTTGTTCTTCAGACGACAGAAGTACAAATAAACAAATTTTAATAGGAAGGCAGGAAAATGATTCGTTTGAAGAAAAGCTTCAATTCGGTAAAAAGTTATATAAACTCGAAGTCAATTCAAACGCCTATAGAATAGTTTTGAAAGAAATAATCAGAATAATTGAAAAGGTAGAACATTTGATTATAAATTGTGATATTGAAGAATTATAGGATATGACTCAGAATCGGGTTATTGGATTAAGGAATATTAAAAACTTTGAGGATATATAGAACTTATACATTACTACAGATGTAGAAAAAGAGAAATTGTTAGAAATTATTATGAAGCATCATAAGTTTGATGTTTGGTATTGACAAAACATATTACGAATTGAAAAAAAAATATTATTACCCAAACATGAGAAAAGAAATAACTAGAATTATAAATAATTGTGAAATTTGCAATTATAAAATGTAAAGGAATCCTGCTAAACTTTCTTTCCAGAAGACAGAAAGCCCTAGTGCACCTTACAGAATATACTATACCGATATATGGTTTTTAGAGGCAGAAGACCCATAGATAACGATGATAGATAAATTCTCGAAATATGCCCTTAAACAAAAGATTGAAGAGAGAATTCCACATAATTTCATTAAACACTTTACTATACTTTTTAATTTGATAAGAACTCCAAAAAAATTTGATCTGGACAATGAACCCGGCTTTAATTCGGCACTGTTCAAGGATTTTCTAGAGATAAATAATTTAAAATACCACTTTACTACTCCTTACCGTCATACAGGTAATTCAGATGTTGAGCGATTTCATAGTAGCCTGAATGAGAATATAAGGATCTTAAAAAAAAAGAGAAGAAACATCTGACATAGTTTATGATATAAATTTGCCAGTGCAAGCGAATTTTATTTACAACAACACCTTTCGTTCGAAAACTCGTAAGAAACCAATAGAAATTCATTTTCAGGATAATGCCATGAAAAATGGAAGAATTAATGATGCAATTGAGTCAAGAAAGACAAAAACTTGACATACCTTAATATAAATAGATAGATCAGAAGGTAAATGCGTGTTTTAAAAAAGATTTTAGAGCACATAAGACAGAAGCTAGAAACGAAAAGGTTACTTTGGAGAACATTACTGACAAAAGATATAGAAATAAAAATTAGAATGCTTACAGGGATCAGCTCTTTGGATGTTCTGTATGATCTTGCTGAAGACAATATTGCTGACACACTTGAGGAAGGCACTGATTAATTTTGCCAATTGCAGTAATGACGCATGTGGCAGATAGAAAAACTAGAAAGAATAATTTAAAAAAATTATTAAATATTAGAATGACTGTAGCGACAAGTAAAATTAACATCCTTTTTATTATCCCAATTTCTCAATTGACTCCTGAATTTTATGAAATCCTGTTTGTCCAACCAATTCCAAATAACAATAATCTAAGGTTAAGCAAAGAAACACAAACGTACATAAATTACAAAAGATAGTGTTGTATGCCATGAAACTAATTATAATAAAAATTTAACAATGATAAAAAATAACCAGTGCAAGCGAATTTTATTTACAACAACAGCTTTCGTTCGTAAACTCGTAAGAAACTGTATTGAGAATGTATTGAATTATAAAAAAATGGAATGTAATTAACGAAAAAGTTTATTTACAAATGTAATAGAAGTAAATTCTAATTTAACTTTTGCCATAAATATGAACAATATAACTGTAAATCAAACATCTAATGAAATACCAATAACTTTGATGGGACGTTTTCTTATTAGAATAGAGGAATGAAAAATACAGATACTAGGCAAGTGGTACTATAGAAAGGTTTATTCTGAAAATAAAATAATACCTAGTTTGTTTAAGGAAATAAAAATAAATGCTGAAGAAAAGTAGCATTAGAAAACATAACATAAGAACATATTAGAAATATAAGATATATAAATGAATTAAGGAATAGCCAAAAAACTACTAATATAACCATTTAAATTGTGATCATAATTGCAACGACTTTGTTCGTTGGGTGCTTGAGTATTAAATTTACATCTAAGAAAATAATTAAGAAAACAATTGTATTGTTTCCCAAAAATCCTTCAGAAATTGGGAACTAATCTTCGTCTGGGGGAGTTTTACCCAACAGTGTTATGGTGACTAAGTGTGCAATTGATATATGAATCTTATAATAAATTATTGTAATGTGAATCTTTCATATATAATTAAACTTACTAATTCGGCTCATGCAATATGCATCTCATAATAAGCAACTGTAATATGAATCTTATCATACTTAACATATTAATCTGAATCTTTCATAATTGATTTAAGACAAAGAACATTGTTTTTAACATTCGTTAGTTCACAGTCTTAAGAGAAATTATTTGAGATCGTATTTGAGATTCAATTAGAGTATAAAACAATAATGTAAGTTTAGAATTTAAGCATTATTTTTACTTTAATAAACGAAGACGTTCACGTCTTTAAAATTTTTTCATGTATGTATTATTAATTATTCCCTGGTTAATTGGGCTTATCTCTTTTAATGTGCCTTATATATGCATGTACGTGAAATATAATTTTGAATTCGATACATTCTAAGTAGTGGTCCAACTGTCACGCCCAAACTAAAATTGTCCGCTACAAAAAGGTTTTCAGCATCGGGATATAATTATCTTAGCATAGCTTTGCAGATGAATTAATCCTTTTTATTTAATAAAATTTAATGTGCTCGTACACAAAAACTGTGAAAACGTTTTCAGAATCGCAATAAAAATAGCAGACTATAACTGGGTTCTTCGAATAATATTGTGTTCACAATAAGATGTTTACTAAAATATGATTATAGTTTCCTTAAAAATACTTCAAGTTGATATAAGAATGAATGTAAAAATGTGATAGTATATCCAATAGTTAATTTTATAAAAGTTGATATAAAAATTTATTTAAAACAATTCATTGAAGTTTCCTTGTAACTATTTCCATATGCGCAAGGTTGATACAAGTATCGGAAAGTGCGTGTTTTTAATACCTTTACGATATTTTCATACTTACCGAAACTTCTGTAATTTCAAAATGATTCATATTGGTTTGAAGATATGTCAAAAAAACTTTACAAAACTACCCATTGATTACAGAAACTAATCAGCTCTCAAGATTACAAAACCATGTCAACCAATGCGAACCTGGGCAAAATCGGTTAATCCGTTTTTGATAGCGTGAACGAAAAAAATTCGAAAGAGATGATTTATTTCAAAACCTCCGAAATGCATATATATGATCAGATAGTCTTCCCAACTATTATATAGTAATTGAAAGAAAAAACATCAATCACCCTTTATCACATGGGAATCATTAGCCGAGTTCACTTATGAATAGGTATAGCATATTTTTGCCATTAATTGTGAACGATATTTTGAGTTTCATATAGCATTGCAAAAACATTAACAGCTGTTTGGAAAAAAACTAAATTCGTTTGAAGAAAAACAGTTCATATATTTTATTACTGTCACCTTTTAGAAGTAATAATAACTATGTTAAAATAAACCGTTTATATGTATTACAAAAAAAAAAACGCTGCAATAAAACATATATATATATATATATATATATATATATATATACATATATTTATATATATATATATATATATATATATATATATGTATATATATATATATATATATATATATATATATATATATATATACATACATATATATATAGATATACATACATATATATAGATATATACACTCAAACCTCGTTTTATGCGAATTCAAATTTGTGCGATTTTGAATTTTTTTTTTGCACGCTTTTTTTTGTGCACGCTTTTTTTTTGTGCACGCTTTTGTATGTACAAATTTTTTTTGGTTGTGGCAACACTGCTTGTGACTTTTATTGCAGCGCGCTGTGGCTTAGTGTGAATATCATTCTAGTTTTCTATGTACTTAGGGGAAATCCCTTTTAATCAACAAGTTAAATATAATAGTTTATTGTGGTGTTTGTTTTCACGTCTTAGTGAATATTACTCGTATAAAAAATTGAGATTAATTTATCGTAAAAGTGATTAAAGTGAGAACTTATAAAGTTTTGTTATTTTAAAGTTTCTGTGCTCAAAAATATTTTATTTGTACGTTTTCAGATTACAGTATGGATAAAAATAAAAAAAAACGACAAACAATATCCCTAGAGACAAAAATTAAAATTCTCGAACTCTTAGAAAATGGTGCAAAGTATACATCTCTTGGAAAGGAGTTCAACTTAGGAGAATCAACTATACGATCGATTAAAAAAAATGAAGATTCCATAAGAAAATCCGTAATTTCGGGCACAGAAATGAGTTCAAAGTATTCGTCTTATACAAGAGACATACTGACTGAAAAAATGGAAAAATCTCTTAATTTGTGGATTGAGGATTTAACTAAAAAGAGGATTCCCATAAGCGGATATATGATACAAAAAAAAGCCCTAATATTTTATGATAGAATAAAGCAAAATCAGCCATCAACTTCTGAACCAAAAGAAAAAGAATTTTTAGCTAGCAATGGGTGGCTTGCACGGTTTTTAAAAAGAAATAATATTCACAGCATCCAAATCAGAGGTGAGTCAGCATCAGCAGATGAACATGCTTCTATAAAAAAACATGCTTCTTCTTGAAAAATTAAAAAAAAATAATAGAAGAAGGACAGTATTGCCCAGATCAAATATTCAATGCAGATGAGACCGGATTATTTTGGAAAAAATTGCCAAATAAAACCTATATTGCTAAAACAGAAAAAAGAGCCAGTGGATTTAAACCTAGTAAAGAAAGATTAACGGTTTTACTATGCAGCAACGCTTCAGGAGATAAAATGTTAAAACCATTAGTCGTATGTAAGTTTTTAAAACCACGGTCCCTTAAAGGAAAAGACTTAAAACGTTTGCCAGTTCGCTGGTTGGCAAACACTAAAGCTTGGGTAACCTCTGCATTATTTAGTGAATGGTTTTACAAATGTTTTGTACCAGATGTTGAATCCTATATGAAGGAAAAAAGTCTTGAATTCAAAATTTTACTTGTTATAGATAATGCTCCTGGACACCCACATTTGGAACATTCAAACATTAAGATTGAATTTTTGCCACCAAATACAACCAGTATTCTTCAACCACTAGATCAAGGAATAATCTCCACTTTTAAGAAATATTATATAAAAAGCACATACCAATTTATTTTAAATAAAATTGAAAATGAAGAATTAACATTGACCGAGGCGTGGAAAAAATTTAATATTTTCGACTGCATATGTTTGGTTGCATCTGCAGTATCCAGTATACGACCTGCTGGAAAGCTGTATGGCCAGGTTGTGTTCGGTGTAATACTGCTGATGAAATATCTGTATTATCTGAAGAAATTTTAATGCTGGCTCGACAAATTGAAAGCGATGGATTTGATTCTTTGAACCATAATGATATAGTAGAGCTTCTCGTAGATGTTCCGTTATCTGATGACGACATTGTTAGTCTAACTGCTGATAATATGGAAGACAATAATTGCGAAAGTGATTGTGAAGAACTTGTAGAGTCCCTTACTTTAAAAAAGATTGATAAAATTCTTAAAACGGTTAAAGACTTACAGAGCGAAATTCTTAATGTGGATCCCAATACGGAACGGGTACTAAAAATTCAGCATGGGCTTAACAACACATTTTCGGCATATCGAGAGTTATAAAAAGAGTTAAAAAAATCGACATCACAAAAACTTATGAGAAATTTTTTTCAACAAGTACCTAAGGAGAAAGAACTGACTGAAAACTTTGATGTTCTTTGTAGCCAAAGTGAGAACATTTGTAGTGATAAAAATAGTAATCTACCCATAGATGTGTTTGTTTCCTCTAGTGATGAAAGCGATATAGAGCCAATTCAGAAACTCGGCACACGCCATATTAGTGATTCTGATTATGAGATATAATTTATTTCTTCAATTACTTACATTTTTTCTTTGTTAAGTACATACGTAGTGAATTGATGTTTATTTGTTTTTTTTAATAAATGAATTACTTTTTTGTTGACTTTTTTTATGCGATTTTGTTTGAGTTTTAATGCTTTACTTTGAATTCATGCGTTTTTTCAAAATTCAGGGACGAATCATTAATTTTAGTATGGAGCTAGTGTATCGTTTTATGCGAATTCGATTTATGCGATTTTCTCTGGAACGGATCAATCGCATAAAACGAGGTTTGAGTATATACATATCTGCATATACATAGATGTATGTGTATGTAGATACATACACATATTATGTATATAGATACATACATAAATATATATATATATATATATATATATATATATATATATATTTATATATAAGTACATATATATATATATATATATATATATATATATATAAATATATATATATATATATATATATATATATATATATATACATATATATATATATATATATATATATATATATACAGATATATTGTTACGTTTTAGACCTTTTCGTAAAAACGGTTTTTTACTTATACTTCAAGGATTCGTTTAATTGCATTAAATTAAAATGCAGCTAAATTAATTTTAGAAATATAATGCGGCAACACATTAGTTATTACTTTATTAACACGAGTATTTGTACTACTCAACACTTAGCGATGTTAACACGTCTATATTTGAAATCACACTCTGACTCTCTGAGCTCTCGCAGCGTCTTTATATAGCAAAGTTACGTCGTCTGGTAACTTCGCGAAGCTTCTGGGAATGGTTGTTGTTGGTTGTACTTTTTTTTAACATGTAACTATATACGTGTGTTTGTATACATGACAATGCTGACTTGTGTGTTTTGCTTATGGTAACTATGTGTGGTTGTATGTATGGGTGTTCTGTGTGTTGTGTAGTTTTGTTTCTTCTTCTGCTATGTGTATATGACTGTGTATACTTGTGAACCTGTTTAGTTTTATTAGCAGCGAATACTTGCGTACAAGATCATTAAGAATAACATCTTATAGCATTTATGTTGCTAGGTTTGTTGTTGTTGTGGTTTACTCTTAGTGGCACAGCCTCGAATGATCTTGTATATTCCAGAGTATTCCATTTCCGTTAATTTGAATATTATCTATATTGCGTTGACCAGGGTTGTAACATTTTGACAACTAGAGATTAACTGGAAGTGCTGCCAAGTACATATAGCCACATTGTCGTTTTATTAAAATCTATTTCTAATATTTGTAACAATATATAAACATACGTGTATATTAACGAGCCCCTGTACGCTTCGTAGTGCAAAAAAAAATAAAAACAACATTTGTTGTTTTTCCATTTTCGGTGTAAATATACAAAACCGATAGTTTGCTAACGCACGAACAGGCTATATAGAACTGTCCATGTGAGAAAACTGTATACACTAAATTCAGTTCACAAATTTCTAAAAATTGGCCTTGCGCCTTATTATTGGTAATCGTAAACGCAAAGTGAACAGGAAACTGAAGTCGTTTAAATTCAAATCGTATATCAAACGGAATCATTGGGATACGTGGCATGAACACATCTTCGCCTTTTAGTTTTCCAGTTAAAATAGTAGCTTGAATTACATAAGCCACCAACCTTTTAATAGCAAGTCTTGTACCATTACACAAACGGGATTGATTGATATTACGAAGCATATAATAGTGGCTCCAACTTTCTGTTGGAGATTATGCGGAGGCAATCCTGGTAGTCCAACGAGTTCTAAAATTCTGTTGGATAATTCAAAACGTCTTCTTCATTGGTAACAGTATGACAGACTTGTACAGCACCACTTCGACAGGAATCTTTAATTGTATAGCCATGTTTAATTCAGTAACATCTTTGTTCTTTGCCGCTAAAATTGCTCTGGCGCTCAACCATGCATGGCATGTATATTGTTGAGTTATGGAAGTGAAAACACATTCAATAAATTCCTCTTTTGACTGTACGAAACGGCAAAAATTATTTGGCAATGTTATCAATCCAGTGTCATCAATATTCATTGCACAGTTCCCAATTTTCGGCAATTGCTTAGAGATCTTATCAGCAGATGGATCATTCTGCAACTGAACACGAACGTTGATAGTGAGTTTCGATATTTTAACAAATCTAAATAAATATGAAGACTTTAAGCAAGCGTTAATTTCATCGGCAGCTGACGATTTAGGAATGACGGGCAATGTTTGCCTAAAATCGCCTGGCAATAAGATCAACGCACCACCAAACAACTCAAAGTTATCTCGGAGATCTTTCGTTGTTCTTTCCTAAGCTTCAACAGATTTCTCATTCGCATACTCAAGCATATGACGTGGGCTGTGCATGGACCGTGTATCATATTTTATACAACAACATCATATAATTCAGGATCACTTATTTGATCTGGAATTTCAGAATATACAACATTGTAAACTTCATGCGATGTGATTTTATTCACAAACTATATTGAAATGTGAGCGTGTGTCAAACCACGCTTTTGCCACTCCATAGAATACGTCCAGAACTTCACTTCACCAAACACTTTGAATTTCACGCTAAGACCCATAAGCGCTTTCAATTTATGCTTAAAAACTCGGAAAGTGATATCAGGGTGGTCGGTAGGACTTTGGCCAGCGAATAAATTATCTTTAGTGTTGTATTTATATGTAATTTATTTCATAGATCCCCAAAGTTGTGATTTAGAAAAGTTAAGTATATAAATTAAATTAATGGTTTGAGCAAAATTTAATTGTAATGTATTTAAAAACGAATTGTATTTCAGTTTTTCAGTTTTTAAATCAAATATTTCGAAATGATTGCAGTGTTCTTTAAAATGGCTAAAACTCATAAACCAATACACATACAGAAAAAGTTTTTACATATTTGGTATTGACTTCACCTTTCATATAAACTTTGCAGAAACAAAATCTGTTCACGCATTCCGGAGAACATCAATTACTAACACAATGCAACTTATTTTTTATATATATTGTTACAAAGATTAGAAATAGATTTAAATAAAACGACAATGTGGCTGTATGACTTGGCAGCACTGCAAATTAATCTATAGTTGTCAAAATGGTCAACACTATATAGATAATATTCAAATTAACGGAAATGGAATACTCCAGAATATACAAGATCATTCAAGGCTGTGCCACTAAGAGTAAACCACAACAACAACAAACCTAGCTACATAAATGCTAAGAGATGTTATTCTTAATGATCTTGTATGCAAGTATTCGCTGCTAATAAAGCTAAACAGATTCACAAGTATACACAGCCATATACACGTAGAAGAAACAAAACCCCACACACATCCATACAACCACTCATAGTTACCATAGGCAAAACACACAGAACAGTCATTCATTCAACCACACATAGTTATCATAAGCAAACCAAACAAGTCAGCATTGTCATGTATACAAACACACACATGTCAAGTAAAATACAACCACCAAGCCCAGAACTTTCGCGAGGTCACCAGACGACGTCATTTTTGCTATATAAAGGCGCTGACAGAGCTCGGCGAGAGTCAGTGTGATTTCAAATATAGACGTGTTAACATCGCAAAGTGTTGAGTAGTACAAATACTCGTGTTAATAAAGTAATAAATAAAGTGTTGCCGCATTTTATTTCTGAAATTAATTTGTCCGTGTTTTAATTTGATGCAATAAAACAAATCCTTGAAGGATAAGTAATAAAACCGTTTTTACGAAAAGGTCTAAAAAACGTAACAATATACTATCGAACCCACTGCACACTTCGTAGTGCAAAAGAGAAAATAAAAAAATTAATTCGAATTCATTTAAATCAGTGATAAACTGCTTTTATTGTAAAGCTCTGTGGTAAACAACATTTGTTGTTTTTCCATTTTCGGTATAAATATACAAAACC
This sequence comes from Linnaemya vulpina, assembly GCA_963675445.1. Lineage (NCBI taxonomy): Eukaryota > Metazoa > Arthropoda > Insecta > Diptera > Tachinidae > Linnaemya > Linnaemya vulpina. The sequence continues at coordinate 60,091,004 of OY776278.1, read as the reverse complement.
GATGGTTTGCCTACGCGGGAACACGCTACATAGAACTGTCCATGTGAGAAGACTGGATGCACTAAATTCACTCCACAACTTTCTAAAGATTGGCCTTGCGCCTAATTAATGGTAATCGCAAGCGCAAGGCGAAAAGGAAACTGAAGTTGTTAAATTCAAGTGGCATATCGGTCAGAATCATTGGGATAAGTGGAATGAATACATCTTCGCCTTTTAATTTTCCAGTTAAAATAGTAGCTTCCATTACATAAGCCATCAACCTTTTTATAGCAAGTCTTGTACCATTACACAAACGGGTTCGAATGATATAATAATAGTGGCTTCAACTTTCTATTGGAGATTATGTGGAGGCAATCCTGGTAAGTCTAACGAATTCAAAAATTCTGTTGGATAATTCACAACATCTCCTTCATTGGTAACAGTATCGAGAGACTTGTACAACACCACTGCGCAAGGAATCTTTGATTGTATAGCCATGTTTAATTCAGTAACATCTTTGTTCTTTGCCGCTAAAATTGCTCTGGCACTCAACCATGCATGGCATGTTTATTGTTGTGCTATGTTAGTGAAAACACATTCAATTAATTCCTCTTTTGACTTTATGAAACGGCAAAACTCATTTGGGAATGTTATCAATCCAGTGTCATCAATAGGCATTGCACCGTTCATAATTTTCAGCAATTGCTTAGAGCACTTATCAGCAGATAGATCATTCTGCAACTGAACACGAACGTTGGTAGTGAGTTCTAATATTTTAACAAATCTCCATAAATATGAAGACTTTAAGCAAGCGTTAATTTTATCGGCACATGTCGCTATTAGAATGAACCGCAATGTTTGCCTAAAATCGCCTAACAATAAAATCAACGCACCACCAACCAACTCTGAGTTATCTCGGAGATTTTTCATTGTTCGTTCCAAAGTCACAACAGATTTCTTATTCGCGTACTCATGCATACGACATGGGCTGTGCATGGACCGCGTATCATAATTTGCACAACAACATCATATAATTCGGGATCACTTATTTGATCTGGAATTTCAGAACATACAACATTGTCAACTTCATGTGATGTGATTTTATTTACCAACCATATTGAAATGTGAGCGTGTGGCAAACCACGCTTTTGCCACTCCACATAATACATCCAGCACTTCACTTCACCAAACACCTTAGATATGACGCTAAAAACCCATAAGCGCTTTCAATTTCTGCTTAAAAACTCGGGCAGTGATATCATGGCGGTCGTTACGACTTTGGCCAGCGAATATATTATCTTTAATGTCACTCCATTGCGGATTACACGTAAATGTTATAAATAAATCTGCGCGACCGTAATGACGCACATAAGTCATTGAATCCTGCACGTACTCATGCATATGACGTGGGTTGTTCATAATGTATTTAAATATTTAAGTGTTTAGTGATTTATTTGTATGTAACTTATTTCATAGATCCCCGAAGTTGTGATTTAGAATAACTAAGTATATAAATTAAATTAATTGTTTGACAAAAATTTAATTGTAATGAATTTCAAAACGAATTGTATTTCAGTTTTTCAAAATATTAACACAAATATTTCGAAATGATTGCAGTGTGCACTAAAATAGCTATAACTCAGGAATCAATATACATACAAACCATATATACATAAAAACCTTGGTATTGACGTCACCTTTCATACGAACTTTACAGAAACAAAATCGGTTCAGGTATTCCGGAGAACATCAATTACTAACACAATGCAACTTATTTTTATAAATATAGATAGAAGTTAGATATATATTTATATATCTATAGATATAAAAGACAGTCGAGTTAGTTACACTATTTATAACTCAAGAACGGCTGTACCGATACGGCTAAAAATTGGTGGGTAGGTAGCTTATAGCCAGGAGACGGAAACTGTTTATCCCGTTCGACAGCGTTTCTGTGTGTCTTGACATAAAACGTCAGTCACTATAAAACGTGGTATAACAAAAACGCATCAGATTTGGAATAACAAAGCGCAAATGACAGCTAGGTACAGTAATGGACGTATGGATGACAATTTGATTTTTCTAAGAAATAAATATTAAAGATGAGAATAAACATAAGATGACATGGCTACAGGGCGCCGTAGTATAAGTACATAGTTAAAGTTAAATATTTAAGCTTTGAAGTAATTTTCCATAGAAATTTAAATGCATATGAAGTTAAATCATCACGTGACGTAAAATCATCTATGACAATATCTATTTTCGTTAAGAGTGGTGTTATCTGACAATGATGATAGGAAAAAATGTTCTACACATACATTGTTAAAATAATAGACACGTATGTATGCATTTATTGATACCGTCATTCGAATAAATATTATTCGAATATTCCAGCAACTTTTATTAATATTCACGAACGAACAAAATTTTTGATTGAGATAAAAAATCATTCGAACAGATTTTGACGAATAAACTTTGAAGCTTCTGTGCACAGTAATATAACTCATCAAAGTCTATCTTAAAATTACTGGACCGTGTGCAGAAGAGGGAAAAGAAAACAGTGGAATAGCATCGTCTCGCAAGAGACGATTATATATTATTTAATGGGATGGTGTCTAATGAAATCAGAGAAATTATTACCGAAATCTGTTCCCTTATACCCTGTACGCTTTTTTCACCCACAACAGTCCGTATGTGGAACAAAATACCTGTAGCTATCCTCCCCACCACTTAGAAGTCGATAAGGTTGAAATCGAATATCCACAGACATATACACACACATACATACATATACAAATACCTGAACATATATAACTACATACACATCCACACACATATACATGTATATACACCAATACGTAAGTTAGTATATAATAATAATAATACAATAAATTATCCCTAGCAAATAATAGTTAATATTAACAATTATATTATGTAAATCTGCAATTATTACTAATTAAATGTCTATAATTCTGTGCTAATTTTTCTGTATCTATTTTAAAATTTATTCTCTGTGATGAAGATATGTTTATTATTTCTAACATTAATCGACAAAAATAGTCACAAGATATGTAGATGATTTATTTTGCATTATTCTTACATCTGAGGTAG
>OY776278.1:60067914-60082914 GCA_963675445.1 Linnaemya vulpina | reverse complement strand
CTTCTTCAGTCAGTATGTCATGCGGCAATATGTTCTGCTTGCTCATCACAACAACGTCTGATATTTTTTCTATCTGTCTGTTCAGAATATTAAGATCGGCATATGTTTGCAAAACAAACCTAAACTTTTCCACAACATTCAGGGCTTTGTTTGTTCTAGCTGTAATATTTGACAAAAACTCATTCAATCTATTTTGCTGTTTGTTAACACTCCTCACCACAGTATCAAGATTCTTAATTAGTTCATTATTGATTTCCACTTGCTTGTTCATTTGGTCAGTCATCTGTTTTGCGTTGTCGTCCAATGTTGTCAGATGATTATAAATTTCCTTTGCGTCATCATCGTCCATTGTTCCCCATAACACCTTCAAAAACGATCCACCAATGTTAATCAGTCCTCTCTTTGCTCTGTTATTTCTATCGGAGTGTGGAATCAGTGTTGATAGAGCCGTTCTTGCCAGTCTAATTTCTCGCCGAATCAAGTCGATATCGTGTTCGTCAACGAGGTTAAGCTTTACCAAATTTTCCTCTATCTTTTCTAAGCAAAATTCGAAAACCTCCAAATCCACAACATGCAACACATTAAAGTATTTGCCCACCACCGCTTCAGGTTCCATTTTATAAATCACAAATCCATTATCTGGACTTATCTGATAAGTTTCAATTTTGTTTGCCATTGATCCTGCCACCAGCATCAGTATGATAACAGTGAAGAAGTTCATTCTGCAAAAACATTAAATCTGTTGTTTGAACCTGCGTTTCATTTCTGTAGTACTTCTTATTTCTCTTATTACTAGTGTCTATTACATAATTACCGTCTTTCTTGAACTGTAAGAGTCTTCTATATTTGGGACTATTTTTCTGTATGTCTCTGTTCTGTACAATTGTATCGGTCAAGTTAAAATTTTTGTTTCGATTTTCGTTTAATCTATTAATTTTAAGAGTTTTTTCTCTCCTAAATTGTTCTGCAAACTCTTGGATATTTTCTCTGTCGAAATTTTTCTCAATAAAATCAATTGGTCGTAGTTTAGTCGTCGAATGAATACTGTTGTTGTAAATTGTAATTATCCTATGTATCTTGTCCTCGGTATCTTCATCTGTCACCGTTGTATCAGCTGTAACAATTCGAATGTGTTCATTTAGTGTGCCATGTAGACGTTCGACATCCGCGTTACCCGTCTTGTGGTGAGCGGTCGTCACATGAGTTTCAATGCTATTTTCGGTCAAAAACAATTTAACAGATTCGTGAAGCATGCACCTATCATTGTCATAGACAAGTTTTCTCATTTTTCCTAAAAATCTTATTCTTTCTTTGAGTGCAGTTAGTATAGAAAGCCACGTTCTATCGGTTAGTCTATGTACTGTTGCGTATTTTGAAAATTTATCTATAGTTGTCAAAAACATCACGTTTCGAAATGGGAACCAAATATCCATGTGGACAATGTCGTTAAAACAGCCTGGTGATTCAGTCACCTGAAATGGAACCTTTGCAGGTCTTCTATCGAATTTAGCCAATTGACAAACTTCGCAATTATTTATAAATCTCGTTATTAAGTTCACCAATCCAGGGAAGTAATACCTAGACCTCAGCTCTCGAAATACCTCATTAATGCCCCGGTGATTGTTCTTCAAGTGTTCGTCTTTTATTATTTTTAAGGCTTCGTCTCCATCTGCAATTTCAATTAATTTTTTCGTGGATCTTAGCACTCTTAAATTTTTGTTATTGGAAAAAAATTGCACATAAACATCCTGAAGCCGTGCAAAAAGTCGATCATCTTCGCAAAAGATACACATGACGCCTTTATCTTTAAGCACTTTCCTCAGTATCGTTAATATGTCACTATTATCAGCGAGTATAATAAAATTTTTTACTTTTCCATTCTTAATTTGCATAACGAATTTTTCTGCAGATCCCTTTCGGCAATGTAGCTGGTTCTTGTAAACATTAATCGGTTTTTCCGTAATATAAATACAGCAAGAGCTGTCCTCTTCTCCGCTATGTATGGTCGCACAATTCGGACTTGCGTCGTTTTGACCTTCCTCCTCCGAAACCAATTCACCATTATTTACTTCCAAATTTGGTAATCTTGACAAACCATCCGCCACATTTGTTTTTCCCTTAACATGTACGATATCATAATCAAATTCATTTAATTTAATTTTCCATCGTTGCAGTTTCAGATTTGGCTCTTTCAGTGAATCCAGCCAAATCAAAGGTTTATGATCCGTCTTAATAGTGAACTTTCTACCCCATAAATATTGTCTGAAGTACTTAGTTGCTGCTACTATAGCGAGCAGTTCTTTTTCTATAGTAGAATATCTACGTTCGTGTTCATTCAATGTTCTACTATAATATGAAACGACTTTTTCGGTTTGCATCAAAACAGCGCCAATCGCAAAATTCGATGCATCTGTAACAAGGGTGAATCTCTTTGAATAGTCAGGGTAGATGAGAATTGGGTCATTCATCAGGAGCCGTTTAAGTTTCTTAAATGCGTTAATGTAATCCCTGTCGGAAGTATTTATTTTTACACCTTTCTTCAAATACTTTGTCATATGATAGGCTACTTTCGAGTAGTCTCTAATGAATTTCCGGTAGTAACCAGTAATTCCCAAAAACGATTTAATTTCTTTTTCTGTCTTTGGTAGCTCTATTTTTTGGATTGCCTCTACCTTCTGAGGATTTGGTTTAATACCATTATCAGTAACCAAATGTCCCAAAAATTCAGTTTGTCTCTGCAAAAATGAACATTTGTCGAGTTGTATCTTGAGATTAACCTCACTTAAGCGTTGAAGAATCAGCCTTAGCGAATTCAAGTGCTCTTCAATAGATGTCGAAAACACCAAAATGTCATCAAGATAAACGACGCAAATTTTATTTATGTAATCGCCAATGACGTTGTTCATCATTCTCTGAAAGGTAGCGGGAGAGTTTTTTAACCCAAACGGCATCCTCAAGAATTCATAATGCCCTGTCGAAGTAGAGAACGCCGTCTTAGGTATATCCAGATTATCCACCTCTATTTGATGAAAACCCTTGGCCAGATCAATCGTGGTGAAGTAGTTACACCGTCCCAATTTGTCGAACATGTCCTCCATGTTTGGCATGGGGAATTTATCATCGATAGTTAAAGCGTTGAGTTTCCTATAATCAACGACTATACGCCACTTCTGAACGTTTGAGTTGTCTTTTTTTTTGGGTACTACCCATATAGGTGCATTATACGGGCTTCGAGAGGGTCTTATAATACCTTGCTTCAACATCTCCGCTATTTGTCTGTCAACCTCCTCCCTATGTACCTGGGGATATCTGTATAATTTGGTATATATTGGAATGTCGTTCGTGGTTTTGATTTTGTGTTTGACTTCATTGGTGAAAGTCAAATCGTCATTTTCTTTGTAAAATGTATTTGTGTATTTAAGAAGTAAACTTCTCAAGCTTTTCACTTCCCTTTCGTTAAGGTGGTCCACATTTATGTATTGCATCAAATCTCTGGACTGTATAGTGTTATGAAAAACATTTGTTTCTTCACCTGCCAAAATACCTGATTCATTAACAGAACGGTTGTAATATTCTTCCTCCTCCTTGTTAAAGAATAATTTAATTATGCCGTTTTCTGTCGAAATTACTCGGTCTTTGTAGGAAATATTGGCGTCAAGGTTCACTAAAATGTTATTACCTATGAGTCCATCGAATCTATCAGAGAAATTGTATTCTAAAAAGTCCACGTAAAAGTCTTTGAGTCCAAACTCTTTAAAAAGTGGTATTGTACACTTTTTCTTAATTATAATGTCATTTTTACATGCTTTAAGTGTTATATTTATGGCCGATTTCCATTTCTCATTGCATACTCCAGGATTAACAATGCTAAATTCTGCCCCAGTGTCTATTATAAATCTAAGTTTTCTAATGGGGTTATCGATAACTATATAGGGCATGTATCTGGAGGGCCCCTTGTCCGAAAATTTTGAAAAGTGTTCGAAATGTCCATTGGTTCAACTGCTTGATCCGGTTCATTTCGAGCGTTTTGTGGCATTTGTAACCTTCGCGATTGTCCGGAAAAATTACCTCTACGTGATTGCGAAGATCCTTGCCCTACATTATTTCTATAATTATTTCCTAGATTCTGATTATTTGGCTGAAAACTATCCAATTGACGAAAGTTTCCGCCTCGTTGTGGATAACGAAAATTTCTTATTTCCGAATCATTTCTTCTATAGTTGTCAATATTACTGCTTTGAAATTGTTTCTTATTATAGCGATTTGCGCTATTGAGTGAGAGTCCGGAAAAATTTAAATAACCATTTTCTTCTATTATTGCATAAGCTTCTACCATGGTAGCTGGATTTCTACCAATGATTATTCCCTTTACTGGCTCAGGCAAGTTTCTTTTAAATGTCTCTAAAACCAGATTTTTATTCCTTGTAGCCTGAAGTGTCGTTAAGCTGTCATCAAGCAAGTAGGAATTGTTAAGTCTAACCAGAAGTTCATTTAATTTACAATAAAATTTGTTTATTCCATCTGTGCATCGACACAGAGTTATTTGGTCTAAAATTCTCTCTCTCGGTGTATGATCACCATGTTCCCTAATCAGCACTGCTCGTAATTCCATCCAGGTTTGGACTTGGCCATTCCTGGATAGAGAGTCTCTAGCCCTACCCACCAATCGGTCTTCTATGTAACCCAATAAAATTCTTTTCAGCTCTACTGTCAGGGGTTCCATAATGGAGGCTAATGACTCTATTCGCTTAATGAAGTTTGGTAGATCTGACGTATTTCCATTAAATTGTTGTATGGAACAAATACACTTCCTAGCTACCTCAAATTGATCCATTTTTTTTTCTCTTTTTTTTTTTTTTGTTATTGTTACTCTTTTATCTATTTTTTCTACTATTTCAAACTATTACTTCTAATAATTAACTTAAATACTATGTTAAAAATGTTACTTTACTTGTTAAAACTAATTCTGCTTCTTCTCTTGGTTGGCTTAAACTCTTTGCTTAGACTTCTGGATTTTAGAAGATGATTAACGTTGATGCTTCCTTCCTTCTTTTGGTTTAGATGATGCCTTGGGAAATGTTGGCCTCTTAGTTAGGATTTCTATGTTGTTGATCTCTTTTCCTTCTTGTTGACTTATTTTATTTTTTTAGGTAAAAGTCGTTTTCTTTCGCTTTATTATTATCTTTTCTTTTTTTTTTTTGTGTTTGTTTGTTTTAAAGTTCTTGTTTATTTTGCTTACGAATTATTTCAAGCACGAATATATTGCATACTTCTGGCATTTGTTTAAAAGTGAATTCAAAAATTGTTTTTATTTTAATTTATTTTATAAGTTTAATAACTGTGTTTAGTTGTTGAGTTATTTTATGTTTTTATACTGCATTTATTTATTTTTTTTTTTATGCTTCTTTTTTATGCACCAATAGTTCTTAGTTTAACTTTCTTGTATTAAGTTTTCATTTGGGTTTTTTCTTAGTTACTTATAAATACCACACCTTAGACTTATAGCTTTCTATTTTATTTCACTGATAGTTTTTCCTTTCTTAACTGATCATTTCTCTATTTCGTTTACCGACTGCGCCATTAATAATTAAAACAACTGACTGTTGCTTTTGAGTCTTTATTAAGAACTAACTTTTTAAATCTAACTTAATTCAACTTGAACTTAAAATTAACAAAACGAATTTATGGTGAGAAAGAACAAATGTGCACAATAAGCACATTTACCTGTTGTTGCTTCATGCCGTAACAGTAGAAGTTTGTTTATTCAAAGAATCATTATTAAACTCAAAATCGCGATCAAAGAAATGCGCTGACGTTTGCGTCTGGTACTTTGTGGGAACGGAAATTATAAAAGATTACATGTATGTGATTATATTTTTAATTTTATTTTAACACAGATTTACAAATTTTTAATCTGAAAAAATACCAAGAACGGCAAATGCCTAGATAAGTTAATTTAGACCTCCTGAACACGAAAAACGCTGTAATTTTTTTCTAAAATACCGTTTTTTAGATAACGGTACTTTTGTGTTTTTCGTTGTATGGTTCCACTCAAATTCTTGTGGAGCCCAACCGAAAAGTTCGATCGCATTAAATATATCGTTGAAAAGTTAATTGAATGTGTTTTTCGTCGATGTGCTGCAAATTTCTATGAGACAAGAAATGGCTGAGTTATGCCACCTCAAAGTTTCAAATTTGACTATTTTTTTACGATTTTTTCAAAATTTTTCATTTTTATTTGGTTTTTTTTCTACATTATAGTAAAAATCTGGAATGTTTTATTTTTTTACCAAATAGTTTATATAGTTACCAACATTCTAAGCGTAATTTGGAAAAAAAACGGAAACAGTAAAGCTTTTATTAAGGATTTTGTGGAACGACAATATATTCATTTTCATTGCTCACACACTATCTTCGGCGTAAATTCAAAAAAATTTAATTAAAATGACGAGCGACCAATTGCATTGAATTTTCGCAGTAATGTATCGATTTTCTCAGCGTAATCAGGACTTCTGTAGTTTCCCAAAAAGTTGTGAACGATGTCCTCGAATGCTTCCCATGCTTCCAAATGAGCTGGACCTAAATACTAATTAAATGCTTGGTCACCGTACAGAGCCCGAATTTGAGGTCCATCAAATATACCAGGTTCAATTTTGCTCGCTATGGCTCTCGGAAATTTTTATTTACGTTCTTGCATTCATATCATATGATTCTTATTTTGGTTAAGTTGTATATCTTTTTTGTTAAATTTGTGAATATTACATTTGCCCTTAGAAGGTAGTTTATGAGAGCATATTGCAATAGCTACTTTTGTATTACCACCAAATCAATCCTAATAAAACATTATATTTGAATGGGAATGTGAAATCGTGATTATTACTAGCTATACACATACATATTTCCAGCTAGAGATACAAAGCCTACTTTTAACCCGATATTTCCACGCGATGTAGACTTACGCGGGTGAAACCGCGTCGCGCACTATATATATATATATATTTAAATATATATATATATATATATATATATATATATATATTTATATATGTATATATATATATATATATATATATATATATATATATAATTTCCATGTCACAATGTTCGTTACCGTACTCGTCCGAAAGGGCTTCGTCGATATTTACCAAATTTCATACGCATATTCAGTAGGTCTGAGAATCGGCTATCTATTTTTCATACCCCTAAGTAATAAATTATAAAAAATTATAAGGGTTGTTCGCCCTTAAATTTTTTTTTTAAATTTTAGGACAATATTTTTTGTTTCTATTTTTTTATAATGTGGCAATAAAAAATTCATACAACACTAAATTTTTATCACCAAGCTCTTTTTTTTATAGCCATTTTAGTAATTTAAGCATTATTCATCCCGCTTGATAAATGATCAATTATAGTGTTTTAACTGTACTTCGATTAAAATTTCGGAAAGAAAAATTTATAGAGAGTGTTTTGCAGTGATGCAAAAATCATGAAACATTTTTTGAAGTGAGTATTTGATTAAAATAATTAAAACAATTTCCTGGCATCGAACAATTACCGCCGTATGGTTCGGCAACAAAATCTACCATAGTTCACCGCATAGAAACATCCGGCCTTTGCCCCGAAAAACTCGCCGCAGCAAAAAAAGAATTTAATTTTTTACAAAAAAGTGGTATATGCCAACCATCTAAAAGTAATTGGTCCAGCCCGTTACATATTGTTACAAAGATTAGAAATAGATTTAAATAAAACGACAATGTGGCTATCTGTACTTGGCAGCACTGGCAATATTATCTGTAGTTGTCAAAATGTTACAAACACTATGTAGATAATATTCAAATTAACGGAAATGGAATACTCCAGAATATACAAGATCATTCAAGGCTGTGCCAATAAGAGTAAACCACAACAACAACAAACATAGCAACATCAATGCTAAGAGATGTTGTTCTTAATGATCTTGTATGCAAGTATTCGCTGCTAATAAAACTAAATAGATTCACAACTATACACAGCCATATACACGTAGAAGAAACAAAACCACACACTCATTCATACAACCACTCATAGTTACCATAGGCAAAACACACAGAACACTCATACATTCAAACACACATAGTTACCATAAGCAAACCAAACAATTCAGCATTGTCATACAAACACACACATGCCAAGTAAAATACAACCACCATACCCAGAACTTTCGCGAGGTTACCAGACGACGTCATTTTTGCTATATAAAGGCGCTGCCAGAACTCAGCAAGAATCAGTGTGATTTCAAATATAGACGTGTTAACATCGCTGAGGGTTGAGTAGTACAAATACTCGTGTTAAGTAATAAATAAAGTGTTGCCGCATTAAATTTCTTAAATTAATTTGTCCGTGTTTTAATTTGATGCAATAAAACGAATCCTTGAAGGATAAGTAATAAAACCGAAAAGGTCTAAAAACGTAACAATTGGTGTCAGAAGTGGGATTGCACAAATAATAAAAAGGACATTGCAATTTAAGAAAAAGGACATTAAAAAATTAAAATAAATAATCATGAAATTTGATGAGTTAAAAGTTGAACAGCTGAAAAAGGAGCTCAGCAAGCTTGAATTGCCAACTGCAGGTAACAAGGCTGAACTGCAGAAGAGGCTGATAGATGAGTTTAAGAATCGCGGCATGGACATCGGGACATACGAGTTTGAGGACAAAGACGATGTGCAGGTATGCCCTCCTGCCACGACCAGCAGCATGGACATAAATTCAATGTTCGCTGCTATGATGATCGAAATGAAACAGAACTCTCAGCAGATAAAAGCAATCAGTGATGCACAAATTGCATCAAGAATCAGCAGTGAAAAGCTTGTAGCCGAAATAAGTGAGATAAAACAAAACTCTCAGCAGATGCATGAGGCATCAAGGATCAGCAGTGACAAGCTTGTAGCCGAAATAAGTGAAATAAAACAAAACTCTGAGCAGATGCAGGACCAGCTTGTTGCCGAAATAACTGAAATAAAACAGAACTCTCAGCAGATGCAGGAAAAGCTTGTAGCCGAAATACAGGAGTCAAATAAAGTCACGAACGAGACCCTCGTAGAGGTTTCTGAAGCCATTAACAGGAGGGTGGATGCTATTGAGAATAAATTCTTAGAGCTGGAGGAGCATGCAAAGGAGTTCGAAGAGAAATTGCATGTTCTAGAGGACAAAATGCATAACCTGGAGTGTAGTGGCGGGCCAGTACGAGCAGTTGCGGAAGTTTGTGCGCGGATAAAAGCGCCATGCTTCGACGGCAGCGTACCATTAGGCATCTTCAAATTCCAGTTTGAGACGGTGGCTAGCAGAAATGGATGGGATGCTGAAGAAAAGGCCATAGAGTTGATCTTGTCCTTAAAGGGTACAGCCGCAGAGGTACTTGAGACGGTGCCAGTAAGCTGCAGAAACAACTATAATGAAATAATGGCAGCATTACAGCGCAAGTATGGTGGTGAGCACAAGCGCGATTTATACAGAATGGAATTGCGATGTAGAGTTCAGAAGCCTAACGAATCTCTACAAGATTTCGCAATGGAAATCGAGCGTTTAGTGTAGCTCACATATCCAGGCGAGAGTCACCCGTTCCTGGACCATTTTAAAACTGAGGCTTTCGTTAACGGCATTCGCGACTCTGACGTTAAACTGGCGGTGTGCGCTACGCAGAAATCCACTTTCGCTGAAACTGTGTCATTTGCGCTGGCTCAAGAGACTGCCAGAATGGTTTTCAAGCCACAGATATGTCAAGTGCGGAATGTGGATGTTTTGTCTGAGGAAGATAACAACCTAATTGCCAACTTTAAGGAGGTAATGCGACAACTGCTGGCAGGAAGTGATATCAAAGAAAAGCCTAACTGTTTCAACTATGGAAGGATCGGTCATTTTCAGCGCAGCTGCAAAGCACCAAGGAAGAGAGGTAGATCCGTTTTGCCACCAAGAAAGAGCATTGAGCATAGAAGAGGCACAAAGCATAACAATGCGGATGCTCTTTCAAGAAGACCTTGCTGTTCAGAGCGTAAGCATTGTGATACAACCGAGCAAAAGGAAGGCGTTGTTGATGTTCGGCTAATTCACATCGGCCCGGATGAAGACTGGTCAGCGGCACAGAGGGATGACAGCATGCTAAGGAAAATTATAGCGGCCAAAGAAGAAGACAGACGACCGTCCCGGAATGAAATTTCGGCTGAAAGCCCACTCGCCAAATCTTATTGGGCTCAGTGGAACAGCCTTAAGGTAATAAAAGGGTGTTTATACCGCGTATGGGAAAGTGTAGATCGCAAAACAACTTCAAATTTAATAGTTGTGCCACACTCCAAGATAAGTAAAGTTTTAGAGGAGTTTCATAATGGACCTAGTGGCGGTCATCTTGGAGTAACAAAAACACTTGCGAGACTGAAGCAGCGTTTTTATTGGGTTGGATGTCAACAAGCCGTACCCGACTGGATAGCAAACTGTCCACAGTGCAAAGCAGCCAAAGGCCCAGTAAGAGGAAGCCGGGGACAGCTACAACAGTACAACTCAGGAGCTATTACGTCCCAAGAGAAAGCCGACTTAATCAAACGGCATGAGTTCGCGCGTAATAGAATTAAGATGGTCAGTGGCAAGATGAAGGCTAGGTATGACCGCGCAGCAAACTCGGAGGGATTTATGGAAGGACAATTGGTTTTTCTGTATAACTCACAACGAAAGAAAGGATTGTCCCCAAAATTACAGACTCACTGGGATGGCCCGTATAAAGTGATTAAGAGAGAGAATGTCGTTGTATACCGGATACAGAAGCACAATAGCCCAAGGTCGAAAATGAATATAGTACATCTCGAACGATTGGCGCACTATGGAAGAGGTGATTGTATGCCTATTCGGGTCGAACAGGCTTAAGTGGGCGGCAGTGTTACAAAGATTAGAAATAGATTTAAATAAAACGACAATGTGGCTATCTGTACTTGGCAGCACTGGCAATATTATCTATAGTTGTCTAAATGTTACAAACACTATGTAGATAATATTCAAATTAACGGAAATGGAATACTCCAGAATATACAAGATCATTCAAGGCTGTGCCAATAAGAGTAAACCACAACAACAACAAACATAGCAACATCAATGCTAAGAGATGTTGTTCTTAATGATCTTGTATGCAAGTATTCGCTGCTAATAAAACTAAATAGATTCACAACTATACACAGCCATATACACGTAGAAGAAACAAAACCACACACTCATTCATACAACCACTCATAGTTACCATAGGCAAAACACACAGAACACTCATACATTCAAACACACATAGTTACCATAAGCAAACCAAACAAGTGAGCATTGTCATACAAACACACACATGCCAAGTAAAATACAACCACCATACCCAGAACTTTCGCGAGGTTACCAGACGACGTAATTTTTGCTATATAAAGGCGCTGCCAGAACTCAGCAAGAATCAGTGTGATGTGAGTAGTACAAATACTCGTGTTAAGTAATAAATAAAGTGTTGCCGCATTAAATTTCTTAAATTAATTTGTCCGTGTTTTAATTTGATGCAATAAAACGAATCCTTGAAGGATAAGTAATAAAACCGTTTTTACGAAAAGGTCTAAAAACGTAACAATATGGTCAAAAAAAGCGACGGATCTTGGCGACCATGTGGTGATTATCGCGCTCTTAATTCGCAAACACTACCCGACCGCTACCCTCTACCGTTTTTGACGGATTTTACCACAAACTTGCGAGTTAAAAAGTTATTTTCGAAAATAGATTTGCAAAAAGCATTTCATCAGGTTCCAATTCACCCGGTCGACGTCCCGAAAACCGCCATAAGTACGCCATTCGGTCTCTTCGAGTTTAAATATATGACGTTTGGACTCTGCAACGCCGCACAAACATTCCAGCGATTCATAAATGAAGTAATACGAGGGCTTGATTTTGTTTTCCCATATATCGACGACATTTGCGTAGCATCAAGTTCGCTCGAGCAGCATTGCTCCGACCTTGCGCAAGTTTTTCGTCGCTTACGCGATAATAATCTGGCAATCAACCTTAAAAAGTGCGAATTTGGAAAAAACCAAATAAAGTTTTTGGGCCATTTAGTCGATGCTGAGGGTATAAGACCCCTACCTGACAAAGTTGATGCTATTAGACATCTCCCAAAGCCGAAAATTGCGCAAGAGCTTAAAAGGTTCATCGCCATGGTGAACTTCTACAGCAAGTTCTTGCCTCACGCGATCGAGTATCAAATGCAACTTCAGAGCTTAATTACTGGCAACAAGAAAAATGACCGCACAGCAATAAAATGGTCTCCTAGTACCGACGCTGCTTTCGAACGTTGCAAAAACGAGCTGGCCACTGCCACGCTTCTCGCTCATCCAGCCCCCGAAGCACAGTTGGTCTTGTATGTTGATGCCTCAGACACTTCCGTAGGTGCTGCATTACATCAGCAAATTAACGGAAGTCTCCAGCCTCTGGGCTTTTATTCAAAAAAGTTAACAAAGTCCCAAACCAGGTATTCAGCATATGACCGTGAACTTGCAGCCAGGTACCAAGCTGTTTGTCATTTTCGTTACATGATAGAGGGACGAAATTGTTACATAGTAACCGACCACAAACCTCTAATCTTCGCCTTCCGCCAGAAACTTGAAAAAGCTTCACCGCGTCGAATACGACAGCTCGATTTTATAAGCCAGTTTACTACCGACATCCGCCACACACCCGGCTTAGAGAACGCAGCAGCAGACGCCCTTTCGCGCATCGAAACAGTTAGTCAAGCGATCGATTATGAGCGTATAGCTTTTGCACAAGAAAATGACAATGAACTTCAGCAAATGGTCAAGACACCAGAGGGTGAAACAAATTCACTGAAGCTAAATTTTTTTTTAATACCAGGCAGCAGCAAACAAATAATATGTGATACAACTACTTCACATATTCGCCCATACATTCCGAAAGAATTTCGTAAGAAGGTTTTATCAATGGTTCACAGTTTATCACACCCTGGTGTGCGCACTACTACAAAAATGGTTTTATCCAGATTTTGCTGGCCTGGAATCCGTAAGGACTGCGCTAATTATGTACGAAGTTGTTTGCAGTGTCAACGATCAAAAGTTCAAAGACACACCCGTTCGGCAGTCGCTAAGTATGAGCCACCAAAAGAGCGATTTTCACACATCAATATCGATATCGTTGGTCCGTTACCGCTATATACGTTACTGTTTAACGATAATCGACCGTTTTACTCGATGGCCCGAAGCTGTCCCAATACCCGACATGTCAGCCGAATCAGTAGTAAAGGCAATTGTAAGCCAATGGATTTCGCGGTTTGGTGTACCAGCTCGCATAACTTCCGACCAAGGACGCCAATTTGAGTCCAGCATTTTCGCCGAGCTTTTAAAAACTATCGGCTCAACACACCTGCGTACTACCCCGTATCATCCACAATCGAATGGTATAATCGAAAGGTGGCACCGTTCATTAAAGGCTGCTATTTTGTGTCGCGAACCGGCAAAATGGGTAGACCATCTTCCAGCCATTTTACTAGGACTTCGTGTTGCATTTAAACCAGACATTGACGCTTCACCAGCAGAGATGGTTTACGGATCAACATTGACTATACCTGGAGAATTTCTTCAGCCAGCAAATTTGCATATTACAAGCAGCAATTACTTATATGAGTTTCGCCAAACAATGCAAAAATTAAAGCCTACCGACACTGCTCACCATATAGCCCCACGTACTTTCATTACAAAGAGTCTGCAAAACTCAACACATGTTTTTATTCGCAACGATTCTATCCGACCTTCGCTCATACACCCTTATGATGGACCTTTCTTAGTAATAAACCGTAATGAAAAATTTTACACCGTTTCCATCAGGGGTCGCCAAAGCAATATTAGTATTGACCGGCTGAAACCTGCTATCATATCAAATAAGGAAGCTTACACCAACTCAAATACTTCAAACTCATCAACAACAGCAAATAATTCGACTGGCGTGCCTTCAAATGGTTCAACACGACCAATACTTAAGAAAACGAGTCCCAACTCTGATGGTACAGCAACTGCCCTCAACCCAATCGCTTACTCTTCGCCTAAAGCAATAAATCCTAAAACTACTTTAAATGGCAGACGGGTTACAATACCTTTAAGGTTCAGTTGAACCTCCTCCAGCGGGGGGATTGATGTGGTACCCTATGTTAGAGTAGCCAACTAGTTACTAATTATTTTAATATTGTGGCAAATGGTTCGTTAATTTCAAGTGTTTCAATGCCGGTTGTTTCGTTAAAATTGATAGCTGTAAGCTGCGAGACTGAGCCGGTGCTATTATCGAGAAGCCGATTACGACGTAAGTCGATTAACAAATCAAAATGTTTAATAAAATCCGACCCGATTATTGGTGACGTTACGTTGGCCACTACGAATGACCAATTAAAATCGCGTTGTAGACCAAAGTCAATTTTTAAATGTTTTTGACCGACAACTTTTATGGGTGATCCATTAGCGGCAAACAATGTAATGGCAGTTGGACGAATGTTAGATGATTTAAAATTAATTGGCAAAACAGAAACATCTGCCCCGCTATCTACTAAAAATTTTGTTTGCGTGAACTTGTCTTTAATTTGGAGGCGAAGTATATGGCGCTTGCTAGAGGGGCTTTCGCCAGGCTCCTCCGGCGTCCTTTTGAGTCAATCTGACGACGATGATGCTGTTGTAGACATTGTGTTCACTTGTTGTTCCTTAAGTTGGCATGGACTGCGGCACTTTTTAGCGTTTTTGCCGAATGTTTTATGGTACCAACATTCACTGCTATTTTGGTTTAAGTAATTTGTGGGTCGTACTTGCGAGCGACTTCGGTGTCTTGAAGAACTTCGAGAGCGTGGTTTTGCCGAGAGCTTGTCGAATCTTTTGCATAATTCTACAATGGCGTGACGTAGCTCATTAATTTCATTTGTCGGTTGTTGCTGTATTTTGTTTATATGGTTGGCAGCCATTGCGTCTA
>OY776278.1:60045414-60057914 GCA_963675445.1 Linnaemya vulpina | reverse complement strand
TGAATAAAAGATGAACGTGGCGAACAACCTTTTGATTCAAGTAAAGTAGTGCGATCAATAAGAGTTAACATTTGCCACCAAAAACGTCCATGGAAAATTACGTCGCAGACCTAAAGAAACATTAAGTCGCTTTTCGCCGCATGTTTTGATAGGAGTCCCGTTGGCTGCAAACAATCTTCTGGATACACCTACACGAGCATTTTTAACGCTGGACGAAGGCAACACTGAAACATCTGCGCCGGTATCAATCAATAAATTCTTTTTCGAAACGTCGTCGCTGATGATGAGACGGGCAATGGTGTAGCCGTCTTGAGATCCGCCCGCAGGATCAGAAGGTGAAACTATTTTTTTTATGATTTTTGTTGGGGATACGAACAAGGCTCACTGCATTTCGTAGCCTTTTGTCCAAAGGTCCGATGATACCTGCAATAGTCAGCTTTGGCATTATTAGGAGCGGCAGGCTCTGCTGACTTTCCTCGTCTTGAAGAAACTGACCGAGATCGTCGAGTGTATGTTCTACTGTTGCTGTTACAAAGACTATTTATTTGCTGTTCAATGCGGTCTAGACGTCTACCGATATCATCTTTGGTGTTACGCGTTGGCGGTGCAGAAGAAACGGCCGCCAGATGTTGGAAATCGCCAACTTCCATTATTTTGTCGGCTAATTTAGCCAACTCGTTTAACGCAGCGTCAGATGCTTGTAAAATTGCACGAACCTGTGCTGGAAGTCGCTGTAACCAAAGTGATTTTAAAAAATCTTTTGTCACCTTATCTTTTGACAATGTACTCAGCTCATTGAGAAGTTGAGTTGGTCGTTTGTCACACAGATCAATTTCTGACAACAGCTTTTGTGTCTTTTTCTGCTCGCTTTCACCGTAACGTTCTAGTATACACTTTTACAGATTGCCGTACTTCTTATTTTCCGGTGGATTTAAAATAGCGTCTGAAATTTGTACTAGAACGTTTGATTCTATTGCCGCAACAACTGTGTTAAATTTTGAAACGTCACTTAATATGCCCGCAACAGCAAATTGTGCTTTCACTTGTGCTAACCAAATTTCGGCATGGTCAGGCCAAAACGGCGGAACTTTGACCGCAATTCGATTGATGGTTGTAGTCTCGTTATTCCCCTCTTCAACACGCGGTGGCTGTTGTTGAATGTTGCTATATTCGTCGCTATTCGACATATTTATGTTTTTATTTTTACCAAACGTCGGGGTCAGCAATTTGTGGGCGTGTTCGGATTAAAAGACGAAATTATTTAATAATAATTCATTTATTTAATAATATTCTTTTTCTCAAAACCAAAAGCGTGATATTAACTCATCAGGAGAAAAAAGGAACAACTTAAAATCTACATAGTAGTAAAAAATAGTAATATAAATTCATATTTATTATTAGTTGTACGAAAAAGGCATTTAATATAAGGTATCACCACAATATATATATATATGTATACATATATATATATATATATATATATATATGTATGTATATATATATATATATATATATATATATATATATGTATATATATATATATATATATATATGTATATATATATATATATATATATATATATATATATATATATGTATATATACATATATATATATATATATATATATATATATGTATATATACATATATATATATATATATATATATATATATATATAAATATATATATATATATATATAAATATATATATATATATATATTTATATATGTATATATATATATATATATATATATATATATATTATATATATATATATATATATATATATATATATATATTTATATATATATATTTATATATATATATATATATATATATATATATATATAATATATATATATATATATATATATATACATATATATATATATATATATATATATATATATATATATATATATTTATATATATATATATATATATATATATGGGTTTTTTTTCTTTTTTGACTGATTGATTTATTGGTTGAGTGATTGATGGATTGATTTATTGATGGATTTCTTAATTGATGAATTTATTTATATAATATTCAAACATGTTAAAAAAAAGCCTTTTTGTGTATTAAAAAAATTAATTGACAATATTGACTTGATTTCGCACAGAAGCAATGCATAATCCAGTGCAAATAAAAACTTAGGATTTTATCAAAGCATATTTGCACAAAAGTTGAAGGAGCATTCTTGTATATTTTGTTAGTGTATGGTAAAAATGTGCTATACCAATTTGCAGATGCTGCGATGCTAGACTATTTGCTCGAGATTGTGAACTGAGCTATTGAATTTATTAAAATAGCGGTTTGAAAACTAATATAAAGTGTTTTACACGATGAGCTCAATGTATTAAATAGCATAACAAAAATTAATGCGGTTAAAATTAAAGGGAAGTTACAGGGCTGGCCTTAAGGCCGACCGGTTTCGATATACATATATGTCAAGCTTATTCAGTACACCTTATAGCTTGCACTAGCTGTAGGATTTAATAAATGAACATTCATACGTCTTAACAGTTGTTTTTGTCTACAAATTAAAACTTATGGCCCGATTATGGTTTACAACACAAAAATGTTGTGTTGTTTTAGTTACAACACAACACTAATCCTTTTTGCGATTATGGTTTACAACAGCTAGCTGTTGTGTATGTCACACAGTTGTAACTTAAACAGCTCTTATCATTTTTATTTCATAAGCAGACTTCTTTTTTTTTATTTCATATATATTTTTATTTATTTGATAATTTTTATGTGCATTATTTTCCAGGCGTTTTAAAGTTTTTAAAATCTCCTCTTGGTTTTCCGATTGGGTTTTTTAATATTGGTAATCGTTCGTCCTCCCGACTATTATGTAATGCTTTTCTATTTTTTGCCAGTGGTGGCTCGGTGCATTTAACGGAAGTTGAAGCCTCCTCAGGTCCAAGTGTTGATTCCGCCCCATCGGAAACATGCTGAGTTGCCAAGCCCATCGCAGAACCACTTGGGCTTACTTGTGTTTGCATTGACACAAGTTCCACAGTGCTCTGTTTCAATGGGCTCAAGCGCACTTCATTAGATGGGCCACTACCAGTACTTTGAAAATTTCTCTTGTTTGAAGCCAATTTTCTTTTCAAGTTGGCTTTATTGTGGGTCCATACCTGTGATTAAATAGAAATAATTTTATTTAATGTAATATAAATAATTCAATAGATCTGGTAATAAGTCTTTGCCATTCTGTGGTAGTTTTAATAGGAGGTCGTAAGCTATTTAATTGGCCAGAAAATTTATCCCATGTCTCTTTGAGATACATTTTGCTACATCCAAATGGCAGCTTCCCTCGACCAATCTCTGGATTCATTTTCATAACGTCAACCAGTTTTTCCATTTGTTTCTTATTTGTAATTTTGCTAAGAACATAAATACACATGTTGTAAACGATAATCGGTGTTGTCAAAGGCAAACAACTTAACATACAACAGTTGTAAACCATAATAGCTTTTTAAAAAATACAACATTAAACTAACAACTGTTGTAAACCATAATCGGGCTCTTATCTTCACTCAACTTTATCTTTACAACAAGTAATAAAAAATTTCTTCATAAATTTAATACACATTAACGCACATTATCACTTAAAAGTACATCAAAGTAAAATTAACAAAAAGTCTGATTTTAAAATTGAGAGATAAAGTTATTGAGAGATACAGTATTGTAATATTTTAAAAGTGAAAAGGTCAAGTATTTATTTTTTTAAATACGTTTCATCTACTTATACCATAAGAACGAGAAAAAAAGATTCAAGTATCGTGATATGTTCGTTTCACTTGTAATTATATCACAAGCTTGACTAATGCCCAATAAATCAGTGGCTATTTAAATCTCTTTTAACTTTAAATGCCATTTAAATACCAAATTTCGTTTTTCACCGCAAACTTAAATAAGACTTAAATAACACTTAAATGCCCCTCAATGGCCATTCAAATTTTATTTAAATCGAGCACAGAAAACGTATGATTTTGACTTTTTTTCTTTTAGCAAAAAGAAAACATTGTATTGTTGAGAAAAATTTGCTAAAAATTTTCAAAAAGTTACGTAAATAAAGTTAATTATCACTACAATAAATTCGAAAATCAATAAAACAATATTTATTGTACAAATGGACTCTTAACACAATTGAAAAACATAAAATAATTTCATGCACAACACTTGAAATACTTTGAATCAAAAGCAAAACACATGTTTTCTGAACAATGGCGACTTTTGTTTACATATTTCATGATGCTACCACACTTTTCGCATGAGTTAATTGAAGCATTTAAGTCTGACTGTAAAACTGAAAGCGTATTTCAATAGACTTTAAATATTCATAAAAATTAACTAAATCGACATTTAAATAGCCACTGATTTATTGGGTATAAGAGGGCATACTTAATATATATATATATATATATATATATATATATATATTTATATATATGTATATATGTATATATATATATATATATATATATATACAGCTTTGTGCATATTAATAGGAGTGACGTTGCCCAATAATATATTTTCTAAATTTTTTAATCTGGTAACGTTATTATCGTTTGATATTTTAACGGTAGTTACAGCGTCATATAAGAAAGCAAACACAAAGGAAATAATCTTTATAATTCTTTTTTCTTCGTATTCCTTTGGAGTGCGTTAATCATAAAAATAGGAGTGCCGCATATTTGCAAAAAATTTGATATATAAAGTTAATTTTTTGTTTTGAAATTTGAAAGTAAATATCAATATGTGATACTGACACGTTTGATATGTAGTTAAAAACAATAATTTTCAATTAATAGTTGGGGACGGAAAGAACTTTAGTGAAGAAAATAGAAATCTTATAGGAAATTTTCGAAATCAAGGTACAACCTATAGCAAATTAGAGAACTGTTGCAGTCCTCCGATCAAATGATCGCAAATGCCTTTTCATACCAAAAGAAGGCCGAAACTCGTGGACCTAAGCGCAAAACATCGATCGTTGATGATCGTCGTATACTTAGAATTAGTAAAAGTGATCCCTCAGCTTCGTAAACAAGATTCAGAAGGAACTTGGTTTAACCGTTAGTACTTCCACTATTCGTAGCCGGATTATAGAAAACAACTTATTTGCTAGGAGCCCAAGAAATGTTCCATTGTTAACAAAGAAGCAAGCAGATGCCCGTTTGAAATCTGCTCAAGATCATATTAGCTGGACGAAAGAAAAATGGAGAAACATACTGTGTTTCTCTACTGTTCCACTGTTCCAGACAGTACGTCCCTATACCTCCCAATACAGAATATGCTGTAAAATATACGGGAAAAATACATACATAGGTTCTCTAGTTTAAAAATACACTGTTTACGTTTAAATATAACCGACACGCACAATATGAAGAAGTGCAGAAAAGCAATCGGCAGAAATTTTTTACGCATAAATTAGGAATTCCCTAACTAAATTATTTTGTCCGTATAAAAAAAAACGTGTAAAACAAGTTACTTTTACTTTCAAAAACCGTGTTATTTCAAATTTGTGTAACAAAAAGCGTGTATATATATATATATATATATATATATATATATATATATATATATATGTATATATATATATATATATATACATATATATATATATATATATATATATATATATATATATATCTGTAAATAATAATGTAAAGTGTTCCCCTTATGCCCAGTTTTTGACTTCGTATTTAAGTACAAAATTAGTTAATTTTTCCATAAACTTAAGTTGTGTTTAAATACGCTTTCAGTTTTTCAGTCATTTAAATACTTCAATTAACTTATGCGAAAAATGTGGTAGCACCATGAAATATGTAAACAAAAATCGCCATTGTTCCATTCCAAGTGTTGTGCATGAAATTATTTTAAGTTTTTCAATTGTGTTAAGACTCCATTTGTACAATAAATATTATTTTATTGATTTTTAACTTTATTTCATTGATAATTAACTTTATTTACATAACTTTTTCAAACTTTTTAGCAAATATTTCTTAATATCAGAACGTTTTCTTTTTGCTAAGAGAAAAAAAGTCAAAGTCATATGTTTTCTGTGCTCGATTTAAAATACATTTAAATGGCCATTGAGGGGCATTTAAGTCTTATTAAGTTTGCGGTGAAAAATGAAATTTGGTATTTAAATGGCATTTAAAGATAAATTACATATAAATAACCACTGATTTATTGGGCATTAAACTGTTAAATTGTGCGACAGTAGGACATATCATCCCTTCATCAACAGAAATTTATAGATGGCTCTTCTGCTTCATTTTTATTGGTTTTTTTCCTATAATATGCTAATTTAATGGATGATATATGGATTAGTTTTTACTGTAATGAATTACGTGCCCTACAAGAACTGTGTCGGTCGTTTGACCGGTCATATGCCTGTCATTCGTGAAAACATTTCTGTCACCACGTAGAACACAGTTTCTATAACTTTATTAAGGCCAATGGTAGGAAAATGATAGAAACTTTGTGTACGTGTGATTTTGCATCCCTCTCTAAGTTTTGAATAATATTACCTGTAGAATATATATTCGTACTGCTTACTCTAACCCTGAACTACAGACGTCAAATTATATGAACGTTAGTACAGACCACCAGTAATTTTTACCGGATATAACATATAGAAAATTTTTGTAAAACAATTAAAAATTTTTTTGGTATACATCTGTTATATATTTCTCGTATATATAAAACTGTTTACTTTAATAAAACCGAACAAGTTTCTTAAAAGCAAAATATATTCAGTTACCATTTTTTGTATTTTTTGAGGTTGTAAGAAAACGACAATAAAAAAATATTTAAACAAAACACAAATATCGAGTTAAAAGTAGCCTTTGTATCTCGAGCTGGAAATATGTATGTGTATAGCTAGTAATAACCACGATTTCACATTCCCATTCAAATATCATATTTTATTAGGATTGATTTGGTGGTAATACAAAAGTAGCTATTGCAATAAGCTCTCATAAACTACCTTCTAACGGCAAATGTTATATTCACAAATTTGACAAAAAAGATACATATACAACATAACCAAAATAAATATCATTACAGTAGGTAACGACATATAATATTTTTTCAAATTAAAAAATACGAAATATTTTTCCCTACTAATATTATTGGAAAGTAGGATATGAACGCATGAACGTAAATAAATTTAAATATATTTTTCAATAATAAATTGAAATAATACATTTAAAATTTACTTTTACAAGTTATTTACGTTGGTGATACGGTTAAAATAGCATTGAAAACAGATCATTTATTATTAGTTTTAACGTTTTTAAACCAGTCATTCGATTTTGAAACTTCGATTGATGTTTCAGCGAAAATGGGGCCATTTTGTAAATTATTCTCATAAAATACTCTTGAAATAATCTTAGTTCAAAATTTGGGTTATATATAAAAAAGTTACTATTGCTTGCCAGATTTAAGAAATAAAGCTTCTGATTAAACCTTTTTCAAACTTTGAAGATAGCCTCCATTTGCATTAAATAGCCATTACTCTTTCCTAGCTAGTTAATTATTATTTTTTTTGAGAGTAGAACCCCTACATGCCCCTAATATGAAGATAGATTTTGGGAGGGAGAATAAAAAGAGTAGTGTCTGTGGATATTCGATTTAAACCTTATCGAATTGTAACTGGTAGGGAAGATAACTACAGGTACTTTGTTCCACGTACGGACTGTTGTGGGTGAAAAAAGCGTTCAGGGTATAAAAGAACAGATTTCGGGAATAATTTCTCTGATTTCATTAGACACCATCCCATTAAATAATATAAAATCGTCTCGTGCGCGACGATGCTAATCCATTGTTTTCCTTTCCCTCTTCTATACACAGTCGAGTAATTTCAAGATTGACTTTGATGAGTTATATTACTATGCACAGAAGCTTCAAAGTTTGTTCGTCAAAAGCTGTTCGAATCCTTTTTTATCTCAATCAAAAATTTTGTTCGTTCGTGAAAATAAATAAAAGTTGCTGGAATATTCGAATAATGTATATTCGAACGACGGTATCAATAAATGCATACATACATGTCTATTATTTTAACAATGTATGTGTAGAACATTTTTTCCTATCATCATTGTCAGATAACACCCCTCTTAACGAAAATAGATATTACCATAGATGATTTTACATCACATGATGATTTTATCTTCACATGAATTTAAATTTCTATGTAAAATTACTTCAAAGCTTAAATATTTAACTTTAAATATGTACTTATGCTACCGCCGCCTGTGGCCATGTCACCCAGTTTTCTTACATGGACAGTTCTATGTAGCCTGTTCGCGAATTGGCAAACTAGCGGTTTTGTGTATTTACACTGAAAATGGAAAAACAACGAACGTTGTTTATCACAGAGCATTACAATAAAAGTGGTTTACCACTGATTAAAATGAATTCGAATTAGTTTTTTTATTTTCTTTTTTGCATTACGAAGTGTGCAGGGGGTTCGCTAGTATATTATATATATATATATATACATATATATATATATACATATATGTATATATATATATATATATATATATATATGTATATATATATATATATATATATATATATATATATACATATATATATATATATATATATATATATATATATATACATACATATATACATATATATATATATATATATATATATATATATATAAATATATAATATATATATACATATATTATATATATATATATGTATGTATATATATGTATATATGTATATATATATATATATATATATATATATATATACATATATATGTATATATGTATATATATATATATATATATATATATATATATATATATATACATATATATATATATATTTATATATATATACATATATATGTATATATATATATATATATATATATATATATACATACATATATATATATATATATATATATATATATATATGTATATATATATATATATATATATATATGTATATATATGTGTACATATATATATATATATATATATATATATATATATATATATATACATATATATGTATATATAAACAGAATACGCATGATTTTATACTTCCTACCATTGCCTCAGCGAAATCGGTCAAATCAAATATATTATTTGATGCCTTGGCTGTTACCGGCAAAAGGGAGTCTTGTGCTCTTTTGGAGGCCACCTTCACCTCCATCAGCTAAGCCCTTCATGCGGCCTGGTAAGGATGACTCATTACAAACAAATAAGACTAAAACTATCAGATACTTACATTAGCCTCAAGCGCCTCCAATCTATGTGGAATTTCGTGCTGATTAGCAGTCAGGGTAGCCTGTCGACTACTCAGGATGCTCTGATTGGCATGTATATTATCGAATTTTTTGTTGATATCTTGAAAAGAGCTAGAAGGTCTAAAAAATGATCAATGCAATGCAATTAAAGGAATATATTATTTCTATAATTACCTTTGTTGTTTGGTGGCTCATTATTGGTAATAGTGTATACTATCCTGGGTACTATATACCTCCTGGCTGATAATCGTTCACTATTTCCTTCTCTATATTATTTATTATTTTAACTACTAATATCACTTTTTTATTTTAATATTTTTATTTTATTATTAATTACAAAAATAATTGAAAAGATGATGCAAAAGAGGTATAAAAAGAAATTTATTATCTAGAGAAGTAGAAAAATATATATGGTTTATATCTTCCGTCTTGGCTAAAATAGTTTCACTACCAAGTTCACCTGCTACGACTATACCTAGATCAGAAAAAGACCTAAAGGGTTGATTAAAAAAGTTTTCAGTTCTTCGGCAATCTTTGCAATTTTACTCTTCATTTATTTTGCCGATTATTTGCATGGGACCCCAATTTTTGCTAAAGCAGAAACTATCTTTTTCTTTTTAAAATCTAATGAAAAACTTCCCATCTTGCAACCACCTGGGGATAAAGAATTTTGACCTTGCCTTTGTTGAAGCCTATGAGAAATTTGATGCAAAATTTTGTTATGCTTTTTGACAATTTCTTTAATATATTACATATAGTTTTCGAACTTATACGCAAAAAAATAATATAATTGTCCAAATTGTTTGACACAATCTGATAAGTGCATTAACCCGTGGACATTAAAACTGACTATCTCGTCACCATATAAAATACCGAAATAGTTTACAAAATCTTCTAATAGCTTTTGGGAAATATCTGCCTCTATTCTATGCGTTCTTTCACTAGGCAAAAGCCTTATAGCACTGTGTAATAATAAGTAGTGGTAATATTGGTCACTACTTACACAAGCTTTTAAAATGAAAATGTCAGTATATAATAAAAACTGCCTAAACTCGGTAGATTTCCAATTACTTAATTCATCTAAGTTCCTGGGCGCACGACAAAATTCGGATGGAACATATTTGAAAATTAAATTAATTTTTTGATTAATTTGTCCTACATTTGTTTTACAAATTAAAAGTTTGAGCAACTTTTTAGTAACACCTAAATGAACAAAATGCATGCTATCTATACGAAACTGAGAAACCATTCCAAAATCTACACCTAAGACACTTTTTCTATTTTTAAATTCTTCCCTATTATGAGATGGATGAGATGTCGATGCAAATATTTCATCTGATCTAGGAAGACCGACGTTTTTTTTAAAAAACACACCCTCCTCTCCTTATATATCCCTTCCTGACAACATTTAGAACAACCATTCTTCCCATTATAAGAAACCACACCTGTAACATATGCTCTAGCAGGAGAATCGCAAACAAACAACCGAACATTGAACCGCATAAACCTTCCACTCAAACCTACTTTTACACCATTTTCTTTAAGTGCCTTTACTTCAGAACAAAAATCCGTCATAAAAGAATCTAAATTTTTTGGCTTCGTAAAACCTGACAAACAGCCAATCATGAATGGATTGACATTTTGAAATCCTACAATTGCGCCAAAAAAGGCCATAATACCCTGTTTGAGCTTTTGAATAGTTTCAACCCATCGATCCCTACATCTATTGAAACTTCTTCTTTACCCTCTAAATATGAGAATGAGCCGGAAAGAAAATATTTTTGGATACCTAAGTATAAAAAATCTCCATCAAGAATGGAAGAAATTTGTACCTTTTCCCTACTCGCACCTAAAAGAGTTTTTGCAGACAATTTCAAATCATCAACACCTACCCTTTTCAAAGTATGTAGCAAATCCTCTAGTGCGCTTTGAGTGATATGATTCTTAATGGCCCACATTTTTATTTCCCTGCTTTTCATATCACCATCACTTACCTTCTGGAAATTTTGATGAAATATGACCACTATCAACTTTAGAAAACCCTGCGAAAGTGGATGCTACTGCATTAGAACTAACAACACTCACCAATTCTATATTTTTAATATATTCTTTTTCACAACTCTTTCCTATTAATGATTTAGATATTTTTACATTGGACTCATATGTCCTTTTCATGCCCTTCGCAAAAAAGTGAAAGGGTATATCTAGGTTTGTCATTCCGTGTGTAACTTATAAAGTATATATACTCTGAACCCTTATGAATAGCGATGATGATTGAGCGATGTCCGTCTGTCTGTACGTGAAATCGGGTTTCCCAAGCCTCCAGAAGAGCTAGAGACTTTGTTCTTGGACTGATCGATTGGAAATGAGCTAAAATAGAGTAGTATAATTCAGCTGAATCTAAAAAGAGGGCTTCAGAGCTGGGAAGCTTACACCTATTTCTCGACGCAAAATTAACACCAAAAACCAATAATTTTTTTGTTTGTTTGTAAATTGAAACTATTTTATGCTTTGGGAAGCATCAATTGTCTATTAAAAGTTAAAAAACTAAAATTTTTTTCCAGGGATGGGAAATTAAAAGTTTTTTTTTGGTATATTCGGTATTTTGTGGTATATGTAAAAACTAAAATGTAAAAATTTTTAGGGTTTTCTAAGGTAAAACCACTTTATATGTAAGAAGAATTAATAAGACAATATAGATATAACAGAAGGAATCTAGATGTTTCTTCTGAAATAAAAATATATATATCTTTAACATATGTACCAAAAATGTCAGAAAGATTTGAGAAATCTAAAATCTATGATAATATGAAATATAGAATGACACATAGAATGTATAAAACTGTAGGTAAATTATTTAGCAAAACAAAAGATAAAATATAACTTTTAGAAAGATCAAATATAATTTATCAAATTCCTTGTAGTGGTAATAGTAGTGAAAATTGTAATAAAATATGTGTAGGTACAACTAAAAATATATTTAAAACCAGGTTAGCAGGTCATAGAACAGATCAAAAATATAGAAACAATATTTTTCACAAAAAACAGCATTAGTATCTCACTGTGAAAATTTTAATAATTTTCCAGATTTTAATAATGTCTCAATTTTAAATACAGAGAATAATTATAAACGTAGATACATGTTAGAAATGCTACATATTATTAATGTTCCAATAGATAAGAGAATTAATTTTAAAG